>OX439127.1:4584935-4587435 GCA_949318235.1 Ecdyonurus torrentis | reverse complement strand
ATTAGAAGTTCGAAATTTTTGTCACTAATGATTCTTGCACATTGCCAATTTTTTATTTAAATATGATCTTTGTATAATATTTAATCACAGCTAAGAAATATATAGCGAGTTAATTGAAATATGAAATGCAAGTAAAAACAATAAAAAATTGATTTGTGTGTATCTGCATAACATCAAAACTTACGCATAATACAGAAACCAAACAAAAAATAAGTTTCGTCTTCTGATATTATACGCTTTAGAATAAACTTCAAACATTCATGTAGTTCTACAGTCTTACATGCTGTGGTTTACTATTTGTTAGGTCGACATTACAAATTAAATTATTAACTGAATTATATACCAATGATGTACCTAAGAACAAACATTTTAGTCTTTATATTTTGAAATTTAATAATAGAAGTGACATTTTTTAGGTCTGAAATAACCTGTAAAATTTCTCTTTTTTTTTTCAGTATGTTATTGTTATAATATTTGGACACTGCTCAAGTAATTTTAGTGAGTAAAGTGAACAATTGAAAACAAGAAATAATATTAAAAAATGAGTTTAGTGAATGTGCATGACACACATATATAATATAACACAATTTACGCATAATAAAGGAACCGAATATAAAATAAGTTTTGCATATTATTATTATTCGCTTTAGAAACAAATTTAAACAATTTTTAAGTAGTTTCTCAATTTAGCTTGCCGATGTAACCTACTTTCAAGCTGCAACTTAAATAAAAGTATTAAGTTGCTGCAATTTTTAAAAAACTGCACTGAGTGGCTTTGTCTCTATTTAATGAACTTTAGCATTTAGGAAATGCAATGTTTAAATGCAGCAACTATATACTATTTTTTTAGTTTCCAACTTAAAATTAGGTTTTATCGGCAAGCTAAATTGTGAAACTACTTATAAATTGTTTGAGTTTATTTCTACAGCGAATAATAATACTATGCAAATACCTATTTTATATTCGGTTCTTTATTTTGCATAAGTTTTGTTATATTATGTGCGTCATGAACATACACTCATTTCGATTTTAAATTGTTATTACTTTTTTTTTAAGTAATTCGCTATAAGTTAATCTGTTGTTACGCTTAATCTGTTTCTTTAATAGACAATGTGCAAGCATTCATAGTCATAAAAAAGTTCATACTCCGCCTAATAATAGATTTCATTTATTTATAGACTAAAGTTTATGTGCGTTGGTAGATCTTATGTTTCAAATGTAGTCACTTATTTATTTTTGTATAGACACCTTGAAACTAGGTAACAACTACAAATGAACTACTAATGAACAACTACATAAATAAACTTTCAAATTAATTATAAAACGTATTAGTAATATACAAAACCACTTTTTTAGTTCGGTTACTGTATTATTCGTATTTATTGTTTTATTTATTGTATCATACACAAACGTAATTAAATTGATTTGATATTTATACTACCTGTTTTTTTTATATACTTTTATTTAATTGCTATGAAGCTTAGATTGTGTTTAAATATTATAAAAATAGCAAATTAAAATAACAAATAGGTAACTTATTACACTTATTAGTTATTAGTATCATCAGGCCAAAAATTATATGCTTTTTCTAATAAATTTTATTATACCAAACTGATGATAATTTTTACCAGAATGTAAATGTGGCCCAACAAGAGAGAGTGAAAAAACTGTAGAGTATGCAATTTGTGTGAATATTTCTGTTTATGACGTCAGAAACAGGCAAAAACTAGTGTGAAAATGTTGTGCGGGTTGCATAAATTGAAATTTTCTGATCACTGCTATGGCGCTACAAATGGGTTTTGAGACCATTTAATGTTATTTATGTAAGTCCCATCAAGTGTTTTGTGATGCAAATAATAATTTTTTCATGTTTTTATGCCTTTAAATAACATAACTTATATTAATCCTAAATATAACAGTTAAAACATTCAATAATGTGTATATTCAATATATTCAATATTTTATAATTTGGCATATGTTGACTTATTGTTAGTTTAGCACCAGCTAGCTATGATGACCTGAATGCAGCACAATTTATATTGTTTTTTTATTTTATATTAATTTGTACTTTTTTTTTTTTTTTTTTTTTGAAGATTAGTAATATAGTAGTGATTTATTAATATTATATTTATTTTGTAGCTTATTTTAATTTTTTCTAATTTAAATTGAAAGTATATTTTTAAGAAAGTATCTATTTGTTTCATAATCATCACTAACGAATCCAAGTGACTTTGATTGCTCAAGATATGATGCAGTAACTTGAAATAATATTTATATACACGCAGCCTGATTGTAATTTCGCGAGTTTCAGATGCATTTTTTAAAATTTTTGTTGCAGTTAGGGCATAATTGAGGCTTGCAAACTATCACATACATTTTAAACTACATTTCAAATATAACCAATAAAAAAGAAAGATCTTTTTTTTTTTTTTTTTTTTTTATATATATACTGGCAACACCGGATTGCCTCACCTCACATTTATATTATTTGCAACATTTT
>OX439127.1:4422435-4579935 GCA_949318235.1 Ecdyonurus torrentis | reverse complement strand
AATTTAATTTGTTATATCGACCTAACACTTTGTAAACCACAGCATGTAAGACTCTAGAACTAGATGAATGTTTGAAGTTTATTCTAAAGCATATAATATAATATATAAGGCATAAAACTATTTTTTGTTCAGTTTCTGTATTATGTGCAAGTTTTGCTATATATAATATAATGTGTTATGTGTACATACACACAAATCGATATTTTAATGTTATTCCTAGCATTTCATATTTCAATTTACTCGCTACATTTTCTTAGCTGCGATTAAATATCATACTAAGATCATATTTAAATAAAAAATCAACAATGTGCAAGCATCATTAGTGACAAAAAATTTCCAACTTCTATAATAATTATTTTAATATATAAGGACTATAGTAGTATATCTTATATTTAAAATATAGTAGGCTATTTAATTTGTGATAAACTCCTTGAAAATAGGTCACCAAAGCAAGCCACACTGTAGAACTACATCAATAAAGTTTAAGTTTTATTATAAATTGTATTATAGTAATACGCATGACCTATTTTCTGTTTGGCTTTGGTGTTATGCGTAAGTTTTGTTATATTATGTCACGCGCTTACAATCAATTTTTATTTCTCATCATTATTCCTCTTATAATTAATTTGCTTTATTTACTTAAGTTTTGTTGAAACTGTATATTATAATAAAATTCATACATACAAATTTCATAAATTAAAATCAAAATATACTTTGTAATGCTAAAATTACAGTTTACTGAACTAAAAATTATGCTTAATTTATAATGAATGCTTGCGCTACAAAAAGCAACAATTTTTTTTTTAAAGCTAAAAATTAGAGAACCATTATTGTATATACAATTGTGTATAGCATATTATGCTATACTAAAGATGCCAATAAACAATGAACTAATTAAATATTAAAGCATATATTATCAATATGCAAAACCTTTTTACTGTTCGACTTCTGTGTTATGCGTGTTTTTATATTTTAATGAATACGGATCGTAGTACACTGATTACAAGTACAGTATACTGCGAACATTGCATTAAAATATAGAAAACACACATAACACAGAAGTCGAGCAGTAAAAAGGTTTTGCATATTGATAATATATGCTTTAATATTTAATTAGTTGATTGTTTATTTACATCTTCAGTATAGCAAACAATGATTCTCTAATTTTTAGCTTAAAAAACATTAATTAGTTACTTTTTGAAGCGCAAATTCAACTAATTTTTAGTTCAGTAAATTGTCATTTTAGCATTAAAAAGTATATTTTGATTTTAATTTATGACATTTGTATGTTTGAATTTTATTATAATATACAGTTTAAACAAAACTTAAGTAAATATAGCAAATAAATTAAAATTATAAAAGGAATAAAGATGAAAAATAAAAATTGATTGTAAGCGCGTGACATAATATAACAAAACTTATGCATAATACCAAAGCCAAACAGAAAATATGTTATGCGTATTACTATAATACAATTTATAATAAAACTAAAACTATATTTATGTAGTTCTACAGTGTGGCTTGCTTTGGTGATCTATTTTCAAGGAGATTATCACAAATTAAATAACCGACTATATTTTAAATATAAGATATACTATAGTTTTTATGTAATAAAATGCGCTATTAGAAGTTCGAAATTTTTTGTCACTAATGATTCTTGCACATTGCCAATTTTTTATTTAAATATGATCTTTCTATAATATTTAATCACAGCTAAGATAATGTAGCAAGTAAATTGAAATATGAAATGCAAGTAAAAACAATAAAAAATTGATTTTTGTGTATGTGCATGACACACATAATATAATGAAATTTGCGCATAATAAAGAAACCGAATGTAAAATAAGTTTTGCACATTATTTTTATTCGCTTTAGAAATAAACTTAAACAATTTTTAAGTAGTTCCTCAATTTAGCTGGCCGATATAACCTAATTTCAAGCTGCAACTTAAATAAAAGTACCAAGTTGCTGCAATTTAAAATTTTTAAAAAGTTTTGTTGAGTGGCTTTGTCTCTATTAAATGAACTCTAGCATTTAGGAAAGGAAATGCAGCAACTATATACTATTTTTTAGTTTCTAACTTGAAATTAGGTTTTATCGGCAAGCTAAATTGTGAAACTACATATAAAGTGTTTGAGTTTATTTCTACAGCGAATAATAATACTATGCAAATACCTATTTTATATTCGGTTTCTTTATTTTGTGTAAGTTTTGTTATATTATGTGTGTCATGAACAAACACTCAAATCGATTTTAAATTGTTGTTACTTTTTTTTTTCAAACAATTTGCTATAAGTTAAGCTGTTGTTACGCTTAAGCTGTTTTTTAATAATATAAATTTATGTAACAAATTTAAATAAAAAACAAGTAATGTGCAAGCTTCATAGTCATAAAAAAGTTCATACTCCGCCTAATAATAGATTTCATTTATATAAAGTATAAAGTTTTTATGCGTTGGTAGATCGTTGCGTTGGTCTTAGGTACATCATAGGTTTATGATTCAGTAAATAATTTAATTTGTAATGTAGACCTAACAAATAGGAAACCACAGAATGTAAGACTGTAGAACTAAATGAATGTTTGAATTTTATTCTAAAGCGTATAATATTATATAGAAGTCAAAACGTATTTTTTGTTTGGTTTCTGTAAAATGCGTAATAATATATGTGTCATGCACATACGCACATATAAATTTTTTTGTTATTTCTGGCATTTCATATTTTAATTAACTCGCTACATTTTCTTAGCTGTGATTAAATATTATACAAAGATCATATTTAAATAAAAAATCAACAACGTGGATCTTTGAACATTGCAGCATCTAAGAACAAAGATGTTAGTCTTTATATAATGAAATTTAATAATAGAAGTGTCATTTTTTAGGTCTGAAAGAACCCTTGAAATTGTCTTTTTTTTATTTCAGTACGTTATTTCAATAATATTTAGACACGCTCAAGTAATTTTAGCGAGTAAAGTGAACAATTGAAAACAAGAAATAATTTAAAAGAATTATTTTAGTGAATGTGCATGACACACATAATATAACAAAATTTACGCATAATAAAGAAACCGAATATAAAATAAGTTTTGCATATTATTATTATTCGCATTAGAAACAAATTTAAACAATTTTTAAGTAGTTCCTCAATTTAGCTGGCCAATGTAACCTAATTTCAAGCTGCAATTTAAATAAGAAATTAAGTTGCTGCAATTTTTAAAAAACTGCACTGAGTGGCTTTGTCTCTATTTAATGAACTTTAGCATATAGGAAATGCAATGTTTAAATGCAGCAACTATATACTATTTTTTTAGTTTCCAACTTAAAATTAGGTTTTATCGGCAAGCTAAATTGTGAAACTACTTATAAATTGTTTGAGTTTATATTTCTAAAGCGAATAATAATGCTATGCAAATACCTATTTTATATTCCGTTTCTTTATTTTGAGCGAGTTCTTTTATATTATGTGTGTCATACACATACACTCAATTCGATTTTAAATTGTTATTACTTTTTTTTTATTTCAAATAATTCACTATAAGTTAAGCTGTTGTTACGCTTAATCTGTTTTTTAATAATATAATATGTAACAATAAATTTAAATAAAAAACAGGCAATGTGCAAGCATTCATAGTTATAAAAAAGTTCATACTCCGCCTAATAATAGATTTCATTTATATATAGACTAAAGTTTTTGTGCGTTGGTAGATCTTATGTTTAAAATGTAGTCACTTATTTATTATTTTATAGACACCTTGAAACTAGGTAACAAAAGCATGCCACTTTGTACAACTACATAAATAAACTTTCAAATTAATTATAAAACGTATTATAGTAATATGCAAAACCCCTTTTTTAGTTCAGTTACTGTATTATTCGTATTTATTGTTTTATTTAATGTATCAAACACTTCAATTGATTTGATATTTATACTACTTGTTTTTTTATATACTTTTATTTAATTGCTATGAAGCTTTGGTTGTGTTTAAATATTATAAAAATATCAAATTAAAATAACAAATAGGTAACTTATTTCTCTTATTAGTATCATCAGGCAAAAAATTACATGCTTTTTCTAATAAATTTTATTATACCAAACTGATGATAATTTTTACCAGAATGTAAATGTGGCCCCACAAGAGAGAGTGAAAAAACTGTAGAGTATGCAATTTGTGTGAATATTTCTGTTTATGACGTCAGAAACAGGCAAAAACTAGTGTGAAAATGTTGTGCGGGCTGCATAAATTGAAATTTTTGTATCACTGCTATGGCGCTACAAATGGGTTTTTAGACCTTTTTAAGTTATTTATGTAAGTCCCATCAAGTGTTTTGTGATGCAAATAATAACTTTTTTATGTTTTATATGCCTTTAAATAACTTATATTAATCCTAAATATAACAGCTAAAACATTCCATGTATATTCAATATATTCAACATTTTATAAATTGGCATATCTTGACCTAGTTTAGCACCAGATAGCTATGATGACCTGAATGCAGCACAATTTATGTATTTTTTTATTTCATATTAATTTGTACTTTTTTTTTTTTTTTTTTTTTTTAAGATTATTAATATATAGTAGTGATTTATTAATATTATATTTATTTTGTAGCTTATTTTAATTTTTTCTAATTTAAATTGAAAGTATATTTTTAAGAAAGTATATATTTGTTTTCATATCATCACTAACGAATCCAAGTGACTTTGATTGCTCAAGATATGATGCAGTAACTTGAAATACTATTTATATACACGCAGACTGATTGTAATTTCGCGAGTTTCAGATGCATTTTTTAAAATTTTTGTTGCAGTTAGGGCATAATTGAGGCTTGCAAACTATCACATACATTTTAAACTACATTTCAAATAAAACCAATAAAAAAGAAATATCTTCTTTTTTTTTTTTTTTTTTTTATACTGGCAACACCGGATTGCCTCACCTCACATTTACATTTGCAACATTTTTAATTGCAAATTTCGGGTGTAGGACATTATTTAGTTTGTTCGTAAATGTCAATATTTTTTTATTGTTTGATTGATTATTAATTTAATAAATTAAGTAAATAGATAATTATTATTATTAATTATTATTAATAAATAAATAATCAAACAATAAAAAAATGTTGACATTTATTAAAAAAACTAAAAATTGTCCTACACCCGAAATTTGCAATTAAAAATGTTGTAAATATAAATGTGAGGTGAGGCAATTCGGTGATGCCAGTATCTAAAAAAAAAAAAAAAAAAAAAAAAAAAATGTATTGGTTTTATTTGAAATGTAGTTTAAAATGTATGTGAGAGTTTGCAAGCCTCAATTATGTCCTAACTGCAACAAAATTTTTAAAAAATGCATCTGAAACTCGCGAAATTGCAATCAGGCTGCGTGTATATAAATAGTATTTCAAGTTACTGCTTCATATGTTGAGCATATCAAAGTCACTTGGATTCGTTAGTGATGATTGATGATAAATAAAACAAATATATATTTGCTTTAAAGTATAATTTCAATTTGAATTAGAATGTATTAAAATAAGCTACCAAATATTAATATTAATAATAAATCACTGTTCTTTCTCTCATACATATTTAGATGCATTAAAACTATCATAACTTGATCACAGTTATTTCTTATAAGTACATGCATATTACATTTTAATGTATAATTAAAATGAGATTTGGTAATACACTATAACATGATAATCATAATATATAATAAAATAAAATATTGGTAATAACACACACACACACACACACACCCACACACACACACACACACACACACACACACACACACACACACACACACACACACACACACACACACACACACACACACACACACACACATAAGACTGCAGTTTATTTTCTTTATTTTTTTAATTCCTATTCCCATTTTTTTTTTCACTAGGTTGTTTTCAAGTATGTGACAAAATTATTAACACAAAAAATGAAGAGTAAATAATTTCTCACGGAAAATAGTCAAAAACCATGTTTGTCCTATGCTGTGCAGTGTTTTTTATTGCTCCAAGATGGCATCGTGCGTACTTACCCTTTAATGCGAGTTATATCAAGGAATACTATAGGATGCCTGTGCTTTTTATTTATAGACTTTTGTAAAAAAATATTTTTATATTTTAAACACAAAAATTTCAATTAAAGATACCAGAGCTTGAAAGGATTTAAAATCTCCAACATATCCGATATGCTACTATACTTTTTTTTTTTTTTTTTTTTTTTTTAATTATAGTGTTTATAGTGTTTATAGTGTTTCATGCATCCATTTTTTTATTTCTGTTTTTACTTTTTTTACGTCATCTAACTCTCTAACACACAATTACGTTTTGTGTTCACACCAATTTATCCTTACAATTTTTAAGCTTCACACACATACAATCACCTCTATGTGCTAGTTTTTCCCAATTGCTAGTTTACATATTTACATATAACTGTTATTTAATTAAATCTATAAATATGCAGAAAATAAATGATAAAAAGCAAGATCAGGAATAATAATAATAAATAGGAGTTTGTATTTTTGCTGTGTTAACAACCTGTAGCGATCTGTTTCTCTCTCTCTCTCTCTCTCTCTCTCTCTCTCTCTCTCTCTCTCTCTCTCTCTCTCTCTCTCTCTCTCTCTCTCTCTCTCTCTCTCTCTCTCTCTTTCTCTCAATGAAAGATACCAATTTTATAGATTGTAATTGAAAATATTTTTATCCCAATGCTAAAATATTAATGCAAGATGACTTTAAAAAATAATAAGATAAATGTAAGAATAATTATAAAATATGTCTTCTAAGTATCTATGTTAACAAAAATTAAATGAACTTTATTAGTAGGGAAGTGCAATTCTTACTGAATTCATAAAGTCTAAGTTGAAAAAAATAATAATATATAAAGATTTAGAATAAGTTTTCTTAATTGCTGCTTTTTTTTTTTTTTTTTTTTTTTTCTTCCGAAAAGAAAAAAGAAAAGAAAATAAAAGGCACAGTAACAGGTTTATTGTCAAAATGTAAGTTAAGAGAGTAGGGGACCGCGACGTCGGCCATGAGACTCAAACTTTTATCGTCAAAAAAATCTGAAATTTTGCACAATGATATTTCAGCTTGAGATAATTTCAAATATATAAAAATTATAGAGGGTCACAGTGCAAATTAATGTTATATGATTTTTGAAATTTTAAGCCCATAAGGCCCAATGTTAATATCAATAATTTTTTTCTTTTTTTCGGGACGGTCAGAATATCATGAAATTTGTATTACGGCTAGATGTGACCCCTAGCTACACAATGACACCAAATTTAGACCCAAAACACTTCTAGTTTTTTAGATATAAGGCCTGTACCCTTCTCCCTTAAGTTCATGTTTTGTTTTTATTGATGCCAAGCTGAAGAGAGCCGTGACATATAAGGTTGACTTTGTTGTAAGAAACATTTAATTATATGCCACCTTCTGTTAAATCTTTATTGCATTATCACCTATTCATAGACTTAAAAAAATGTTACATAATATTGATTTTACCACTCATTTGATATATATAACAAAAGGTGGTGTAAATATAAGTTTATAAAAAAAATGAAAGAGGGCTAATTATTATGTTAAAAAATAAATAAATATTTGAAATACTGATACTCAAATAAAAGATTATAATAATAATAATAAAAGTTACTGTATGTAATAATGATAGCGTCTTGGCTATATAATGCTCAGGTTAAACATATGTTATGTCTTCAATTTGATTTTGTTTCACATTTTTGGGTCATATGTACGTACAGTATAAACTCAGAACAAGAAAAATGTCTTTTTAGCACTATTATATAGTCGTGGCTGTATTTTAAAGCTACTAAAAAAATATATGCCCTCTGTATCTTTGTCTTTTTATGTTATACACACTTGCAAATTGCAATACAATGTAAAAAATAAAAAATATAAATTAATTAAAAAATAAAAAAAGTTATGGTACCTTTAAAAATGTAAGAAAATTGGAAGGTCATCATGCTACATTTTAAATTATGATTTCTTGAGGGTTTAGTCCCATAAGAGCTCACGTTAATTTCAATAATTACTTTTAACTTTCTAATGGCATCATAAACTTTCGTAGTTTTTTTTAAAATTTTGAAATACAAGCCAACTATAAACAACCCTTAATAGACACACTGCAAAGGCAAGTGCTTTTTGTTATGTTATACTTGTGAAATGGATTGTGAATTCTTTTGATTAATATTACTTAACTTACTTTAAAGGAATAGACTGGAGAAAAACATAAGCATTTATATCACAAAACACTTGATGGGATTTACAAAAATAACTTTAGTTTGTCCCAAAACACAAGAGTAGCAGAGATTAGAAAATTCGATTTATGCAACCCGCTTAACATTTTCATACTAATTTTTGCATGTTTCTGACGTCATAAACATGAATTTTCACGCAAATTGCATACTTTACAGTTTTTTCACGCTCTCTCGTGGGGATACATTAATATTCTGTTAAAAATTGTCATCAGTTTTGAAGATCCCATTTCGTGTTTATTCATTAAAAAGCACATGTTGTTTTATGCGGTCTATGGCTTTAATATGTCCAAACTTTATTGTTACAACAAAAATTTAGTACGTTAGTGTCCGTATTCTCTACTTTCTAAGAGGAAAGTTTGATTTAATATCTTTAAAAAGCACTGCGGAATCAAAGTTAAGTACTTAAAAAATGAGTTTTTGAAGATCTATTTTGAATCAGTTACGATGCTATCTAAGGACAAAAATAATAACCTACCATGCTGAAAATGTAGGTATATATACAACCTTTTAAAATAATACTCATTTAATTATTATCTAATTTATGATACTATTATTTATTTTATATTTATTTATTTATATATTTAATATATTATTTATTTTGTATATTTTATACAGTTTTTGAATCATCGTATATCGTGTATAGTAAGTATTAAAAAATCTCCTTCTTATAAAAGTTGTTATAAATAAATATTTTGTAAATATTAATTGGTGTTGGAAAGAAATAAACAGGCATCAAAATATATTTTTATTTTTTGATCAAAATACAAAGTATGGCTCTTGATTAGAAATTAGAGTAAATCAAAGTATACATTAGCATACTGAAATATTTTTAATCCATAAAAACAGTACAAATTTATATAACATATACCAATTTAATTGAGCAAAAGAAAAAAAAAAGAAAAATAGAATAAGAAAAAACAAAAAAACAAAAAACTTACAGTTAAAATTAATAATGTTTGAAAATAAGTTTTCTGTTTTTATAATTAAGAAAAACAAGCTCGTATAATATACTCATGTTTATTTTTAATTCATTTACATATGCGTACGCACTACGCACCCTATAAGGGTGCGTACGCATGACGTCATTCTGAGTGCTTTTTGATGCTCACCTTGAGCAATGAATAACATTGCTCAGAGCATAGGACAAACGTAGTTTTTGGCTATTTTCTTTGGAAAATTAGCTATTTTTTTTATCATTATTATTTTTCTTGCATACTTGAGGTACTAATTCAACCTGATTACAGCATCAATGCTCTCAGAAAAATTGCTAAGTATTTTTAAACTGGCAAAATGTGCCATTTTCCTATACCGGCCAATGTAATTTAGTACTCACTTATGGCGTCGACTTTAACATCAATGAAACCACCCTATACAATCGATTTTATATTTAAAACATTTAAAAGGTGGCTATATAAAAGTAAAAGTCGATGCCATCTGTGAGCACTAATTAACACATATGCGCCACAGATATGCAGATATCGAAAAATGACACATTTTGTCAGTGTTTAAAAATACTTTTTGAAATATTTTGAGAATATTGAGCTGGTTCTTAAAAAAAAAAAAAAAAAAAAAAAAGCTTTGTATCCGCGGTTTAAATTTTAATTAAAATTAATAATTAAATAAAATTAAGCCAATACTTCACATTATCAAGACACGGCACTGGCAAAAGGGGGTCATCAGGTCAATCACTATGGCAAGGGTCATCATTATAGTTTCATGGTAGGTGAAAATATATGCATTATATATATACTTATATATAAAATAATAATAATTCTATGTTTTTGTTTCTAAATATATATGAATATAAGAATATTTTTTATTTTGTCAAATTAAATGAATTTTGTGTATAAAAATGTAAAAAAATTATAATAATAATGAGTGAACCGACCGATATAAGGCCTATAGGCCTTGGTTGGATTTCTATACAAGTGATGTACGTATAATTATAATAATAAAAAAAAAAAAGTTAATTTTGGCCTTGTTAAATTGAGAGAGGTTTAATGTTTGAATTTCTTGCTTCAGAATTTTTAAATCCCGTTAATTAAATTTCATACCATCATAAAGTATGTAGGATGTGAACGAGCTGCATGTAAGAAAAAAGATGAAAAATGTGCTCATAATGTTGACTCCAAAGAGTCTGACGCCGCAGAAATTTCAGTTTCTCACTGTCGGCCTTTCATTATTAAAATGCAATTTTGATTCATAATTTCGAAATTTAGCTGCGTGAGAAACTGAAATTTCTGACGGAATCCAGGCCCTTTTTAGAGTCGCCATTTCGCACATTTTTCTCCCCCCGTTCCTTTCACCGTCCCTCAATTTAACATGGGAGCTATTATCATGAGAGGCCAAATTTAATAATGATGCGACCCTTGCCGCAATGATTGACAGATGTCCGGTTTGCCAGTGAAAATAAGTGCTGAAATATTTGAAGTTGTCTATAAAGTAATCTAAAATATAAACAATAAAATGAAGCAAAAATAAAATATATAATTTTTTTTAGCCAAAAATGACATTTATCCTATGCTGGGCAATGTTAAATATTGCTTCAGTATTGCGTCGAAGCGCATTCACCCGTTTTTTTATGCATTATTACAAAAATAAATTTTATAAACGAAATATTTTTTACCACCTAAAAGTTTGAAACTTTTTTCAACATCTCTTGTAGTTTTAAAATTGACCGCTAGATATCAGAAGCGTTCAGTTATTTTTCGAACGCTTGAGCAGGAGGGAAAGGGAAAGGGGGAAAGCATTTGTTATTGTTTGTTGTATGACGTGGATTGATAATGTTGAGTTTAAAATAACGAACATTGCATGTTTTAGTTGGTTTACTGCACATTTTACTATAATAGTAAGTAAATATTTATAATTAGATCGTTTAATGTGTAAAGACAGTTTAATGACATGTTAAAATAACCGGAAAATCAAGAAAAACATGACTATAGAACTTTCTCATTTTGTCGATGTTCATATCAATGTTTATTTTTTAAGTTTTTTTAATTCTATAATTCTACAGCAATTAAATAAAGTTAAAATGTATAATGTTTGAGAACTCAAATTAGTTTTATATTTAGATACAAGTTTAATTGTAAAATAAATGTAATTTGAGCTTAAAATCATAGATGAATGTAACATGGTTTGCGGCTTTTTCGCATCCGATTTTTCTCGATTCGATGAATTTAAAAAAGAATGTATGTACATATATTGGACTTACTTGCATTTGTACTTTCTACAAAAATATATAAACACTTTTACATGTTTTAAGACGGTAAAATGCTCTTATTATTTTAAACCATTCGCAGTAATCAGTCGTTATAACAATATAGCATATAGCAATATAGAGTATGGTACAATATTAGATTAAAACTATAAGCAGAGCACAAAAAATTATACACCTTGCTCTACCTGCTTAGCTTACCTGAAAAGGTGTACAGATTTTTCACCCACACAGTAAAAGAAATGTACTATGTCACAGTTTTCCTCTTTACCTACACGGGGCTTGCTTGTCCCAGGGGCCTAAAATAGTCAAATAAATGACAAATTTTTATTGAATTATCTTAGGGATGTACTAAATTACCTATTTTTAAGTATTACTTTAACATTAAAATGCTGATATATAATATGACTTATGTTTGTTTGTGTTTCCAGGTTGACAAACAAGTGGAGCTGTCTTTGTTTTGTTTGTTCCACAACGAGTGTAAGATAGAGGAGTACACGACAGACCTGCAGAATCAGCAAAGTTGTGTGCTTAAAATTGAGAGGTCCAAGGAGAGCAAGGAAAGATCTCGTCACGAGAGATATGGCTAACATTGAGCAGGAGGTCCGAGAAACGGTGATTAACTCTGCTAATGTTTCTTCTTTAAAACTTTTTTATATATATATATATATATATATATATATATATATATATATATATATATATATATATATATATATATATATATATATATATATATATATATATATATATATATATATATATATATATATATATATATCATAATATTAGAGTAAGAATTAACATACCTTTTATTATCCATAAATTAGACATATGAAAAACGTTTATTTTGTTTTGACGTTGCTTTCGTAGTGTTGCTCTCTCTTAAATTGTCATTCGTTGTGTTGCCAGGAGTCTGACAACTGAGATCAGATTGACATTGATCAAGGCCAAGGAGAAGGTGACTCAACACCACAAGAAGCTGGAGACGGCTAAGAAGTGGCTGGCCCAAGCTTAGTAAGCTCACGAGGCTCACATGGAGGACGTCGCTGAGCTGGACGAGGTGGACAAGAAGAAGAGTACACCTTGGCTGGAGAGCGTCAATCTCAAGGTAGCTATATTGTTGGCATGTATAAAGTATAAGTGGCATAAGTATACAGTATAAAATGAACTACAGTATACTGTTAAAAAAAATCATTGTAGTTCGGACTAATAATAAATAGCGATAGCAGCGCTGACCTTACTTACCTACCACAGTAGAAGTTGTACGGAGAGGTTGAGGTCTCACGTCGCAGACAGTTTGGTTGTAATGTTTTTATAAGTAAGATTTCGTCATCACAATGATTGATAATGTCATTAATATATGACGAGAGCTGTCAGTTATGAACATTTTTATAACTGTGTTCCACGTGAGACCTCGACCTCTCCATACATCTTCCACTGTGATAAGTAAGGCCTTGGTATCTCTATCCTTTACTATTGAGGTTTGATTATTACTGTATTATATTATATATTTCTTGTGTACAAAGCAGTATGTTAGCAAAAGTATTCCCATAGTTGATGTTTTGTTGTGTCCAGGTCGTGACGTGCACTTGGAGGACGCCCAGGTAATCCAGAACCATTGTTTCAAGAAAGCGGCTTCACCTGCAACAGCTGAACTCAGTGAACAAAAAGCAGAAGTCTGATCAAAATACACTGAACAACGAGGCTCACAACAAGGCGGAGATTGAGAACAGGATAAAGCAGATGGGACATGAGAAGAATGAGACGGAAAAACGTCCTGACCAACTGCGGAGCATATCAGGTGAGTGGTCCAGTGCACCTGTCTTATCTAGAGTTGGATATGAGACATATATGAGAAAAATACTAGAAAAAATATTTATCTTACTATTAGCCTTTTTTTATTATTGTTGTTATATTATTTCTGTATTGGTCTTACCACACTGAAGAGATATACACTTCATAGGTTGGTGACAAATCTTGCTAGCACACATGTAAAAAATAACATATTGGAGAGCTTTTGGCACTAAACTACAAGAATGTGTGTGCCTTTGTCAGTCCTTACAGACTTTGAGAGAAACTATAAATGATCTGTAAGGAGTGACAGGAGGCAGTTTTTCTTGTCGTTTATTGCTGAAAGTTCTCCAATAAGGGTTCATTGTATATCTGTGCTAGCAAGATGTGTCACCAAACTATGGGACTCTCTTTGCTATGGTAAGACAAGTGTATGGTTTTCTAATCTCCTAGCATTTTATTACAAATTTATTTTACCTGACTGCAGTGCCGTATTTTCCTTACTTTTGCTTGTGGTTTATAATTGATATAGTGTGAGCGTGCTAGTTGTGATCAATCAATGATGTATGTACTTTGTTGTTCAGGTCTGGTGACGCTGCTCTGGAGGAGAACCAACGTCTGCGCAGAGAGCTGGAGAACAATGTGAAGACGAGCAAGGAGAAAGTGATGGAGCTGCAGCGAGAGCTGGAGAGCGTGGTAGAACACCTGGGTGACGCCACAGTACATAGACATGAGGAAGCCAAGAGTAAAAGAAGCAGGAGATTGTGGAGAACTTCAAGAGACTGCCATGGTGAGTAAAACTCGATAAACATTGCAACTTTTTTTTTTTTTTTTTTTTTGTAAATTAGAGCTGATAGAGCTTTGGCACTTCATTTAAGTTTTATGCTAAACTATACTCTGTCTCATTTCTATCCAGATGATTAGGCCACTCCCCCATGTCAAGAACCATTGCCCTTACAAATCGATTGCTGTAGTTAAAATTTCAATATATTGCTTTTTGAAAAAAATGGGACCCATTTGGGCCCTATTGAGGAGATTTTGGAAAACCAAAATGTGATTTTTGAAATTGGTACTCTAAAAAATACAAAATCTAAAGTTTTTGTTTATCTAACTGAATTTTTAATTTTTGTTTCATTTTTAAAATGTTTTGACTTTGAAGTGTCCCTAATTAGACCCACATAACAAAACTGGACCAATTTTGTAATTCTGGGCTTAATTTAAAACTCTTTTATCCTGAAATTAAGTTCTTATTCGATTTCTTAATTTTCAGTGTCCTTTGTGATCAGAAGAGTAAAAAATTACCTCAAATTTTCTGTTTAAGGGGCCCTTTGGGACCTTTAACTTCAAAATAAAAAAAAATTAAAAAATAGTTTTCATAATTTTGACTTTCTGACTATGAAAGTCCAAAATGTCTAAAAAATCGATTGATAAAATTCGGCGCTATACCGGTAATCATTTGAATTCTAAAAATAGGCACCGCACGCCACTGTTTATACCAATTTCAATTTTGAGGATTGTAATATTTTTTTTATCTGTGTACAGGTGCTGCAACAACACCAACAACTGGTGATAAACCAGAAAGACTTCAAGCTATTATCAGAGTCGACATTGTTGCTGATATAGCAACAAGACACGCTGTCGTGTGAGGAGTACGAGCTGGTGATGGCTGTGGAGCGCTGGGCAGAACATCAAGTTGCAGTGAGGAAGTTGCCAGACAATGATGTCAGCATGAGAACTTGCTTGCGACCTCTCATCCCTCACATGCACTTCAAAGCCATGTCTAAGGTAAATTACTTTGTTTTAATGTCAATTGCATGTGTGTGTGTGTATGTGTTACCTCTTAAACCTAAAGTTGATCAAAACTAGGTGTACAGTATTTGCTCATTCAGCTTTGGCTAATATCAGGGTATCTAGTAACCTGGAAAACCTTGAAAATGCAAGAAATTTGACCCCCCCCCCCTGGAAACCCCTTGAAAATGCAGTAAAAATGATAAAAAAAACCTTGAGTTTTTATTTTTGATGTATACAAACCAGGGTTGGCAAGTGGTTTCAATGAGCCGGTAATTACCATGGTAATTACCGGTAATTGCCGGCACGGACTTTACCTCATAAATGCCGGTAATTACCACCAAATAAAAAAAAATTAAAACAATGGTTTTTACAATGCAACAAATGAAATGTATGCAATAGCAATGTTTATTTTAAGAGTTTAAGTTTAATAAAAGTTGCAATATTAGATAAATCATGAATTAAACACATTTTAATTACTGTTATTGTTATCAATCAAATAAATCCATAAAAAAAATTATTCTGGACATGTCAGGACATAATTAGGGTCATTAGGTTTTCCACTGGCAAGGGTCAATTATGTTATTCCTGGCTTAATGGTATAGGGCTTACCATGCTAAATTGAGGTTTTTAAATATTTCAGCTTCAGAATCTTGAAAACTTTAAACCGTACATCAACTTATATTAAAAAGCACAGCTCAAAAGTCTTTAGGATGTGAATGAGAACGAGGTAAATAATGTGCACAAAGTTGACACCAAATTAAGGTCTGGGTTTCACCAAAACTTTCAGTTCTTCATTCTTGACCTTTCAAATATAGTAATGTCTTTTTGATGATTCAAAAAAAAAATAATAAAAATAATAATAAAAAAATCAGGGTTGAGAATTTTAAAGTCAGCTCTTTCAGTGATTTTCTGGTGAAACTCAACTGAAGTCATTTATGAACACATTTTTCACCTTGCTCTTTTTCCAGGTCTAAATATTTTTTGAGTAGTGCTTTTTACTTCATGGTGATGTGTGACTTAATATATGTTAAAGTTTCTGAAGCAAGCAATTGAAATTTTAAAAGCTTCAATTTCACATGGTAAGCCAGACCAAACTTAACATTAAACTATGACAATGAATGGCACTTGACTTGCCCTGATTATTGTGAAGCTGCCTACCAAAAGAAATAAAATCGTTATTGCATTAACAAGTTTAATTATTTTAAGTCATACTAAATATTAAATTGTAATTAATAAATGGGGTATTTTTTTTCTGTATTTCTTTCATTTTAGGGAAACGAGGGTGCGAGGCATTATATTCTAAATTATTTTGAAGACTTTTTTTTTTTTATTTATATAGGGCCTATGTATTATATATATATATATATATATATATATATATATATATATATATATATATATATATATATATATATATATATATATATATATATATATATATATATATATATATATATTATATATATATATATATATATATATATATATATATATATATATATATATTGTTATGAATTAATGAAATGACTTATTTTATATATTATGGGGCAATGATTTAATTGTTACAAACCTATAAAAATTCATCACTTAAAATTAGCCCCTCCCCTTGCCTTTACACAGTAAGCATAAGAAGAACTTTTCATATGTTTATATCATTCATCTTTTTTACTTATTACTTGCCCTGTGATGGAAGCCTCCTCCTCTCTTTTCCACAACAATTCCCAAACACCACCCATATAACTCGCCCCCCAAACTCCCCTTGCACCAAAAAAAAATTTTTCTCAAAGTTATTTTGACTTAATATTGTTATATGCCACTAAAAGCCAGTAAGTGCCGGTAATTACCAGTAAATGCCACCGGCATGGACTTTATCATAAAAGCCGGCTTCTATGCCAACCCTGACAAACATCATCATTATTATATAAATATAAAAAGAAACCTTGAAAATGCAGGAAAAATGACATTGAGAAACTACTAGAAACCCTGTATTTTAGTAGGCCTATACTGTAATTAAAAAAACAAAAAAATAAACAAACTTTAAAATATGTTTTAGATATAGATATAGTTATAAATAACCTATTTAAATTAATTAGTAAATAGTACTAATTACTATTTAATAAGGAAAGGTTAAAACCAATTTGGTTTGAATATATACCTAATTAAAGAATTAAAGAATAATCAAGGACTAGAAAGAATTACTGTAAATTCAAATTTCATCATTTGACTAGCAAGTGAGTTGCTCTTTACGTTAAAGAAACTTTTTCCGCTGATGTTTTCCAAGTTTCAATATAAATAGGATGACACAATATTCCTTAGTTAACACTAGTGTTGTTGTTTTCACAGGAGACGACGCTACAAGGACGATCACGTGATATTGTAGAGGCTGCAGGACAACTACTGAGCTACGTTGCTGATATTGTGGCTGCCCTGGGGCCTGCACATACCTTGTCAGCTCCTGGTGAGTTAGTTATCAAGTATTAAAGTCATTTATGTGAAGTGTAATAAATATTAACTAATTTTAAAAACTGCATAGCCATAATATTTAATAAATATTATAATGAAAAATCAACTATGTGATGTAATATATTTTTACTATAATTAAGTTTTTGCATTTTTCTAAAAGAGCTCAAAATTCTCATTGATTAACCATATTCCATTTAATAATTTTTTTAAAGCACTACAAAAAGAAAAGAAAATGTCTTTCAATAGTTTATGCTATAGTAGTAATTAGTTATATCTTAAGTTTTTAAAGGGGAAAAAAATACAACATTTGGATTGAAAACAAAAAAAAAACAAAAAAAATAAAACAAACAAACCAACAAACATGGTTGCGTTACAAAGTTTGTAATAGAAATTATGGTTTAAAAAAAATAAATAATAATAACAGTGATTTATAAAAATTAAAGTGCTTTCAGGCTAATTTTTTTTAATAATAATACAGTAATACTAGTGAAAATAAACAAATAAAATAAAATTAGTCTTTTATTAGCCTATTCTTATTTTTTTATTTAACAATTCTGTACTGTTGCAGTTACATAACTTTTTTGTCCCTTTTTGTCCTTTTCCTTTTCCTTTCCTTTTCCTTTCTTTTCCTTTTCCTTTTCCTTTTCCTTTTCCTTTTCCTTTTCCTTTTCCTTTTCCTTTTCCTTTCCTTTCCTTTCCTTTCCTTTCCTTTCCTTTCCTTTCCTTTCCTTTCCTTTCCTTTCCTTTCCTTTCCTTTCCTTTCCTTTCCTTTCCTTTCCTTTCCTTTCCTTTCCTTTCCTTTCCTTTCCTTTCCTTTCCTTTCCTTTCCTTTCCTTTCCTTTCCTTTCCTTTCCTTTCCTTTCCTTTCCTTTCCTTTCCTTTCCTTTCCTTTCCTTTCCTTTCCTTTCCTTTCCTTTCCTTTCCTTTCCTTTCCTTTCCTTTCCTTTCCTTTCCTTTCCTTTCCTTTCCTTTCCTTTCCTTTCCTTTCCTTTCCTTTCCTTTCCTTTCCTTTCCTTTCCTTTCCTTTCCTTTCCTTTCCTTTCCTTTCCTTTCCTTTCCTTTCCTTCCCTTCCCTTCCCTTCCCTTCCCTTCCCTTCCCTTCCCTTCCCTTCCCTTCCCTTCCCTTTCCTTTCCTTTCCTTTCCCTTTCCTTTTTTTTTTTTTTTTTTTATTACCATTTTCTTTTTCTGTCTGAATCAAAGCACTAACAGTAGCAATGTTGTTGCGTGTTCCAGGCACCAGTGCAGAACGCTGCCAGTCCCCGACATGGGAAGGTGACACGTCTGACACGCTACTTGAGTGTGATTGGATGGAAGAACTGGGAGCAGAGGATGAAGACAGCGCTAGAGAGGAGAGCGATGAGGATTCTCTGTGTAACAAACTGTGCACCTTCACCATGACACAGAAAGAGTTCATGAACCAACACTGGTCAGTACCACCTTTAGTTAACCTCAGGAACTACTTAATAATATATAAAAGATTTGATAGAAACACATAGATAGATTAGGAAAAATTGGGGAATGGGAGATAGTGTGAGCTTATACACTTATACAGTGACGCAAGATAGAGAAAATATTCTAACCCAGGCCGAAATAAAATGCGTCGTATGTAAAGTGGCCCAAATTGCTCTGTAGAAAGCGAGCGTCTACTTCTCTCTTCCCTCTTCTCTCTCCTCGCCATGCTGATGAGTCCCAATAAGGACGAAACAGCTGTCCATGGCTAGAGATATGAGGTGCTGAAAATGACAGTGTGCTATGCGCAATGCTCACACCGTCTTAACCACGGTGTAATAGAAAGGTGAAGACTCTTCCTATACGCCCCGTTATATATTTTTGAAACGAGTAAGTCACTAGTTCGCATGAGCTACCTGGAGGTGGAGTGTGTGTAGATAGGGGCTAGAAATCTCTCTTTAGTGCCTGCCGCAATGTTAAATGAATGAGAGAGTACTAGGAGGTACTTATGATTATATCTAAATTAGTTTTCATCGCAAAAATACCATTATTGTTTTAAATTTGAGATGACTATCCAACCTCTAGACCATCAAAATTACAAATCTGAATAGCAATTAGAACCGTCCCAATAAAATCCTCTATTTACCCCTTTTACTCGCTTGCAAAGCCACTCACAGCCAAAGAAAGCAAAACTTGTCAAATCGCTTACATTTGTGAAAAGACGAAATAACTTCGTTGATTCTCGGTATGCTGTAATACGGTACCCTGACAATTCTGAGGGTAAAATGAAGAATAATAAGCATATCAGATAATTAAAATGAAAGAAAAAATTAATATAAACATGTTAACACAGAAAATATTTTAGATTGTTATATTTATTTTATATTATTATATTTTCATAATAATAATAAAAGGATTTTTGTTTCTTATGCATAATAGTTTTATATTAGATAATATAGAGTAGTAAATTTTTGTGCGCGTCACTCTTTTATACCTATGAAATCTGAAATTCATAATTATTTTCACGAAATGAAACTGAATTAAGAATTTATCAAATAAATTCTTCCATCATATTTTTTAGTTATGCGTTTTCCATAATTATATATTATATCAGTGGCGTAGCCAGGAATCTACGATTGGAGAATTGGGGGGGGGGGGGGGGGATGAGGGGTGAGGCCGCCTGATGCCCATCGCAGTTTTTTATTTTCTTAGGGGGTGGGGGGGACGCGACAACATTTTGAAAAAATAATTATTGTCTATTGACTTTTTTTATCAAATAAATTCCTAGAATTATATTATATAAGAAAGAGATTATATGAGATATAATGTAAATATATATATTATATTTTTATACATAAAACATACAGATTCAAGATTATATAAATAATTATGAATATTAGAAATAAGAACTTTTATTTCTCTACGCAATAATTTATATTATTTGTACAATTTTTTTTTTATCCATTCATTTTAGAAAAACAAAATTGTATAGTGTAATATTACACTAACATTCCAGTATTAAAATGTTATTGCACAGAGCTTTCAGGTTTTAATTACAATAAAAAATAGTATTTCTTTTTTGCTATGTAATTTTTTTTTCTTTTTTTTTTTCCCCTACTCTGTTTTTTTTTTTTTTTTTTTTTTTTTTTTTTTGAAAGTATATATAAATCGGGTAGGGTTTAAATATCTGTATTATTATTATTTGCGACATTCAACGAAAGAAATCGAAAATTTACGAAGTTTCAGTCGGGCGATAAGGTGGATAAACTGCACCTAGCGTGCTTCAGCTCTGAGCGGCAAAGCGGCCAGAGCGGCTTTGAGAGCAAGTAAAAGGGGTAACTTGAGGATTTTATTGGGACGGTACTATTAGCTATTCAGATCTGAAATTTTGATGGTCTTGAGGTTGGATAGTCTTCTCAAATTTAAAACAATATTGGTATTTTTGCGATGAAAACTAATTTAGATATAATGATAAGTACCTCTTCGTACTCGCTCATTCATTTAACATTGCGGCAGGCACTGAAGAGAGATTTCTAGCCCCTATCTACACACACTCCACCTCCAGGTAGTTCATGCAAACTAGTGACTTACTCGTTTCACAAAAGTATTCGAGAGTCTTCACCTTTCTATTACACCGTGATCTAAACCAATATACAAGCCAAAATTCCCTTATTTATTTAATGACGCTCGCTTTCTACAGAGCAATTTGGGCCACTTTACATACGATGCATTTTATTTCGGCCTGGGTTAGAATATTTTCTCTATCTCGCGTCACTGTATAAGTGTAAAAGCTCACACTATCTCCCATTCCCCAATTTTTCCTAATCTATTTATGTGTTTCTATCAAATCTTTTATATATTATCAACTATCGCACAGACGATTTTTTCCTAATATTTATTATTCAGGAACTACTTAATTAGTCATATTTAGCAGTTAAGGGAGTAGGGTACCAACATTGGCCATTAGACTCAAACTTTTACGGTCAAAAAAATCTGAAATTTTGCACAATGATACTTCAGCTTGAGACAATTTCAAATACAGTATATGAAATTTTGGAGGTAACCTTGATAATTAAATTTGTATGCATTTTTTGAAATTTTAAGCCCACAAGGCCAAAATTTCATTTTTTTCGGGACGGTCAAACATCTTGATATCTTTATCATGGCTAGGTGTAACGCTTAGCTACACAATGACATCAATTTTAGACCCAAAACACATCTAGTTTTTGAGATATAAGGTCAGTACCCTATTCCCTTAATTTGATTATTTACATTATACAGTAGGCCTATTATTATAAATTAGATGAAAACATAAATCCTGTTTATAGTTGCAACTGTTGTAAAAATACATCCAAATATCCAACAGAATTTTAGGGAGAGAAGCAAGTTCACACAATTTTGCAGGGAAAAAAAAAAAAAGTTGAGTCAAGTTGACTTTAACAGAATCCATGATAACATTTTGTATAAATTTATAATTTGTGTGTTATAGCAAAGTATATTGTTATTACAATAAGGTTCACTTCATAACTGAGAGCTTTCGTCATGTTAATGATATTATCATCATTATAATATTATCAGTAGGGTACCGGTATGATTAATATAATGATGAAAGTTTTCAGTTATGAAATGAACATATATAACAAAATATGTAATTAATTAGGCTGGTTAAAACCATTTTGGTTTGAATTGATAATCAAAGAAAAGAGGATAGGAGAAACCAACAAGCACCTTATACCACGACGATGAGGTCCGCGTAGCTTGGTGAAAATCTTGATGACAACAGGTTACACAAATATTTACAAGTTTTAGACGTTTTGAGGGCAACATCCCTGCTCTTCTTCAGTTGCTTAGAGCGTAGTCTAAAAATTGTAAATATTTGTGTAACTGTGCCATCAAGATTTTCACTAAGCTACGGACCTCGTGGTAAGGCGCTTGTTGGTTTCTCCTATCCTCTTTTCTTTGATTATATATAGAAGAAAATTAAATCTGATTCAAAAAGTTGACACCCAACCCTCTAGGATCACTCTGAAAAAAATTATGTGTATTAAGGGAGCAATTCTAAGAATCATGACCAAGTTTGAGATTCCTAGGTTGATAACTCTAATTTTGGTGGCGCTAAAACAAAAAGTGGTAATTGCGAGCGCTGGAGCGGCGGAGCGCTTATAGGGATATTTGAGTACTCATATCTTGTCAAATATATGAGTTAGATATTTGAAACTTTTTTAACTTAAAGACAACTTAAATGTTGCTTTAATCAAAGCATTAATTTTTGGTTAACAAAATTAATGCTCCAATTAAAATTTTCTCAAAATGGTAGAAATCAAAATATTTTTTGTTTCATAAAGGCATGCTACACATCGTTAAAAATTATTTTTGGCTCATTTACGGTCTAGGTGTATCAACCATGTTTATTTAAGCATGTAAAAGTAATTGCCAAATTTTTTTAAAATTTTGGTGACCTTCAAATCAAGTCCCCAACATGACGATTTTTCTGAAATTCAACATGTTCGTGAGCAAATAAACCAGGTCCTTCCTAATTTTTAAAATATGTTATGCATGTGAGATGAAAGCTAAGAATGTGTACTTTTAGAAACTACAATAATAGTTTTGCTTTTTTGCGTTGTCAATTTTTTACAGCGGTTTCTGTAGAGGCCTCCGCGCGGGGTTAGCGCGCCGCGTAGCACGGCTTACCGGCTCCTCGCATTAACTTTGCGAGCCTATAAAACTATGTCTGCTACCCCAAACTTGATTTTACTTTATATTAATGTAACCGGCATAATATGAAGAGTTATAATCCAAAATAAAAATGGTGCTTTTTGATTTCCATGAATCATGTTCGAGTGCCGTGTGAGTATGCAATACGCGGGCATCAAGTATGGCTTGTGTATAACATGCATCTCTCGTATTCAAACATGACGTGGTTTCTGCAGCAAATTATCGCCTTTTTAAACCTTACAACTGTAACTAGGATAATTTGCCTTCAAAAAAAAAAAATCTCTTATCTCTCTCTCCCTTTTCTTATTTTTATTTATTTTTTAGCGTGCCCGCGCGTGTGAACAATACGATAATAGGACTTAAAGTATGACTTGTGTGTAAAGTGCACCACTCTTTTTCGAATATGACGCAATTTTTGCCACATACTATTGATAATTTAAACCTAGCAACTTAAAAAAAAAAGAAAAAAAAAAAAAAAAAAACTAAGCATTTCTTCTCTTTAGTTTTTTTTTTTTTTTTTTTTTACAAATACGCTATTTAAAAACTAGATTCAAACCAAAACTTAAGATAAGAGAAATTTGCGAGTATAGTAACTAGACCCGCAAATGTCACGTACATCATGTTTTGAGTTTAAGCTTATTTTGCAATTTGCATTTTTAAGAACTCCTGGGGGGGGGGGGGGGGTAGGTTATGCATAATTTTTGGGAGGGGTGGGGGTAGCTAAATTATCTAAGTTACAGTTGTAAGGTTTAAAAAGGCGATAATTTGCTGCAGAAACCACGTCATGTTTGAATACGAGAGATGCATGTTATACACAAGCCATACTTGATGCCCGCGTATTGCATACTCACACGGCACTCGAACATGATTCATGGAAATCAAAAAGCACCATTTTTATTTTGGATTATAACTCTTCATATTATGCCGGTTACATTAATATAAAGTAAAATCAAGTTTGGGGTAGCAGACATAGTTTTATAGGCTCGCAAAGTTAATGCGAGGAGCCGGTAAGCCGTGCTACGCGGCGCGCTAACCCCGCGCGGAGGCCTCTACAGAAACCGCTGTAAAAAATTGACAACGCAAAAAAGCAAAACTATTATTGTAGTTTCTAAAAGTACACATTCTTAGCTTTCATCTCACATGCATAACATATTTTAAAAATTAGGAAGGACCTGGTTTATTTGCTCACGAACATGTTGAATTTCAGAAAAATCGTCATGTTGGGGACTTGATTTGAAGGTCACCAAAATTTTAAAAAAATTTGGCAATTACTTTTACATGCTTAAATAAACATGGTTGATACACCTAGACCGTAAATGAGCCAAAAATAATTTTTAACGATGTGTAGCATGCCTTTATGAAACAAAAAATATTTTGATTTCTACCATTTTGAGAAAATTTTAATTGGAGCATTAATTTTGTTAACCAAAAATTAATGCTTTGATTAAAGCAACATTTAAGTTGTCTTTAAGTTAAAAAAGTTTCAAATATCTAACTCATATATTTGACAAGATATGAGTACTCAAATATCCCTATAAGCGCTCCGCCGCTCCAGCGCTCGCAATTACCACTTTTTGTTTTAGCGCCACCAAAATTAGAGTTATCAACCTAGGAATCTCAAACTTGGTCATGATTCTTAGAATTGCTCCCTTAATACACATAATTTTTTTCAGAGCGATCCTAGCGGGTTGGGTGCCAACTTTTTGAATCAGATTTAATTTTCTTCTATAACAAAAAACTGCCATATGAGACTTTGACCGCTCCATACAACTTGGTAAGTAAGGCCAGTGCTGGTAATTCGGGCATATATTTTTTTACTCTCACAATAGAGGGGCGTGTCCTTTGTCTTGTTCCCTCGCAAGGCTAGCTTATCTCGCGGGCTATACTATACATTAAGATTATACACAGTTACCTACCTCTTATATGTGTAAGCTCTCTCTCAACCATACAGTATTTGAAATTTGAATACACTCAGAAGTTGGAAAGAGGGAAAAAAAAAAAAAAAAAAAAGAAGAAGAAAAGAAGAAAAGAAAAGAAAAAGAAAACGTAGTTGCTCAGTTGAACTTTAAGTCCTCCATCAACAAAAACTGCAACTTACTGAAATATAATGAATCATGACTTGCAATGGACAATTAAACTATAATATGGACTGATAAAGGAACAATATCAATTTTGAGGCTGACTGAAGTGATTACGGTCACATCCGTTTATACTTACTATAAAAGCAGACATCCAAACTAAAACAGATGTGAGTAAAATAAAATTTCTTGAAGTCGGACTCAAAACAATTGTTCTTTTATATTAGTCAATTTAAAATAAATTTAAACATTCTTATTGCATGCTATAGTAAAATGGCTCTCATAAAAATGTTCATTGCAATTGTTAGTTCTATATTACTTTATTCTTTTTTTTTTCTTTCTTTCCTTTTTTCAAAAAAAAAAAAATTACAGAAAGGTACGATTATACTAATACTGATGCACAAAAGCGATATTATTATTATTTTTAAATTTTGCAGGTGATGTGGCAGGTTCGTGGCTGGAGTCATCGTGAGAGAGAATCTCTGCATTTGGGAGGATGTCGTGTCAGCGTGTTGTTGAGACAGACAAAGATAGAGACACCTCTGGAGGACCCTGCCTCAGTAAGTACATCTAAGTTAGGTTAGGTAGGTGTAAGTGTAGCCCAGACATAGTCATGCCTAAATTTAGCTCTTCATACGTATATATCTATGACTATTAAATTGTTTTATTTCATTTAATCTTGATGGAGACATACATGCTAGCATAGGGAAACTCTTTATGTCACTTTCATTACCTTTTCTCTCTTAGCTAATTATCATGGAAGCTGAGATTTTTAACATTAGTTTCTACCATTGGCTTTTCAAATGACATTAAAAAAGTAGGGGAGCAAATTGTGAATTTTAGAGAGCCCATCTTTTAACTGACTGGGAGTGGGCATATATTATTATATGTATATGTAATGTTATACATAATACAGCCATATCACATTGTCTAAACCACTTCCCGTTGGATCACCAAAGTTAAGCAATGTTGAGCATGGTCAGAACTTGGATGGGTACAATAGTACTGCAAAGTCTGGCGGCATACGTGTTTGTGCTGGCAGTTTGACCACTGCTTGCTAACGTAAAGTTAAGCAACGTTAAGCGTGGTCAGTACTTGGATGTACTGGTGGCATACGTGGCTGTGCTGTCAGTTTGACCACTGCATGCTTGCTAACTTGATCACACAGATCGTGCACAGATCGGGAAGTCAAGCCCAGAAGAGTGTGCAACAGGTTGAGCCTGAGGTCTGGTAAGCCTCAGATCATACATTAAAGCCCATACTGGACAAGTTTAATCCAGACCTACGCGAATATTATGCGTATTTTATGGTACTATGGTGTCATGATACTTACCTGTAGTGTTAAGTTATGTTATGTGTTGTTGCAGAGTGACCAGGTGTTCAAGAGAGTGTTCATCATGCATCTTCTTCCAAGGTGACCAGAGCTCAAGACCAGAGTGCTGAAGAAGATCTGTGAAGGTTTCCATGCTACGTTGTACCGTGTCTCGAGGCTCCCCAGACAGACAAGAGATGACCATGGGCGTGATGACCAGGATTGAACATCTGAACACCGTGCTGGGACAGACCCAGGACCATCGACATCGTGTGCTGGTGGCAGCAGCCAAGAACATCACCAACTGATTCATCAAGGTATGTACAACTAACAGACCAGACTTGGCCATGAGCGACTTGTTTGAGCGACGCTCATTTTTTATGAGTTGAGCGTGAGCGCGCTCATTTTTGTAAGTATGAGCATGAGCGTGAGCGCGCTCATTTTAAATGAGTTGAGCGAACTCGCTCTTTATTTATTCACCCGCTCACTTTTTTCTCATTTTTACCTTTTTACTTTGAAATTTATACTTATTGCTACTATTTTAAAAAAAGACTTTCTTTATTTTTATTATTTTCTAGATATTACAATTATGATAAGCATCAGAACAGTTCAAAAATATATAGTAGAAAATATTTTTCAATGAATAGAGAAAATACAGGCAGGATTGTGTAGTTAAAGTGCATGCGCTCACCTCCTCCCTCCCACTTTCAACTGCAAGTCGCGACACCTGACCATTTTGCGAGTAATGCGGTCACAAGTGCTCGAAGATCTTTTGTTAGTGCCAGAGGACGCTTTGTTTTTTGTCACAGAATGGTGATTAAACCAACAGTATATTATAGCCATACACATAAAAAGCAATGTTCAAAATTTTGGAAAAAAAAAAAAAAAAAAAAAAAAACGAACTGGGCTTAAAAGAGGCTCACGGGGGGTGGGATTGGGGGTACTCTCAGTTAGTTTAAATCAAATAGTGACCAGCATGAAAGTTCATGTTTAGGCACTGACTGTAAAAAATATATAATTTATATATTATTATTTTTGCGACGTAAAGTGCATGTTAAAATTTAAAGTTAATTAAATTGAAAAAACTTTCAATTTTATTATTATTTGATTAGAATAATAAAACAACAGTAAAATTATTTTATTGATATTCGAACCAGCCAACAAGATTCAAGTGAGGATCTTGGTTGGACGAAAAATGCACGCAAATGTAACTTAGAATTTTAAATAAAATAATACAATAAGAATACTGTCAATTAGTAATTCACATGACCACCTTTCGTTTACCTGTAATAAGTGAGAGATAAAACTTTAGTATCTTTAAAAATTAAATAATATATTTTTTTAAATGTGTATGTGTGAATATATATTAATATTCAGGATGTGTGTGCATGACGTCATTCTAAATGCTTTTAGATGTCATTCTTGAGCAATGAATAACAATGCTCAGCATAGAACAAGCGTAAAACGGGTAGTTTTAGGCAATTTTGTGTGTAAAATTAGCTATTTTTTGCAATAATTATTTTTGTTGCATACTTAATGAATAATAATAATAATATTACATAATAATATTCTGTATAAACGTTCTACCTCGTCTTCTTCTGTATATAAATCAATATACGTATAAATTGAAAGCCTTCAAGAATAAAATGCACCAGTGTGATATATATATATATATATATATATATATATATATATATATATATATATATATATATATATATATATGAGCAAAAAATGAGCGCGCTCAAAAAATTCATGATGAGCATGAGCGTGAGCGCGCTCACTTGCAAAATCGCGAGCGAAAGCGTGAGCGCGCTCATCTACGTGAGCGTGAGCGATGAGCGTGAGCGCGCTCATTTTAAAAGAGCGCTGGCCAGGTCTGTAAAAGATACAACGCAGGCTGTGTCAGCTAATAGTAATGCTCGAGAGAGAGAGAGAGAGAGAGAGAGAGAGAGAGTACTCCAACATGGCGTCGAATTTATGACTTTTACCCTGAAAGGTTTCATTCATACACTAATGCTGTTCGTAAACCCTGTTCTCTGCACTAAAAATGACGATCGCGTACGGTTATTCAAATAGAATGCGCATTTTTATTTTTTTGGTGCAAGAGAACAGGGTTTACAAACAGCATTACTGTTTTGGAGCAAACGGAAGAGGGTTTAGGAAATTTAGACTTTTTTTAAAATTAATTTCCATTTCTATTTTTCTTTAAAAAAATAATAATAAAAAAAAAATAAAAAAATAAATTTTGGGTGTATTTTTTGTTATTACTATTTTATTTTATGAACAGCAAAATTATTGACGTAACTACTCTATTATTTTAAAATTGCAATATTATTATTATACTGTATTATTAAATAGAGAATGTTTGTGTTATCACAATGATCTTACGACTCCAAACAACATTCACAATTATTTTCATAAATATAGTATACTGTAGTAGTAAATAAAGGATTTAGCACAACTTCAAGCACAACTTCAAAAAATTTAGTGTGTGGCCCTTTAAAAAAACTCAAGAAATATCGGAAGTTTATTATATTATTATTATTATTATTATGAAATATTACCACAGCAAATTATTCAAGTAAATGTTATTATTGAATACTACTCTATTATTTTAAACTTTGCAATATTTTAATATTATTAAATAGAAAATGATTTTGTTATCACAATGATCAGTGATAAGCAAGTGCTAGATAATGTTTCAGAACCTCTCTGATAGGTTGGATATATAGCTCCTATATACATATAAAGTACAGAATCTTAATGTGTTTTATACATTTTTAATTAAACATGCACTAATATCTCTTACTATTTTATATAATTAACTTAATTTTTCTTCATTTATTGTTTATCAATTGCTATGTATTTTTCTCCTTAATTTGTACAAAATGTAATATTTTGATGAAATATTTCAGGTCATTGAACTTATAGAACCTCAGAATGCCTCGTACCTAAAAACTTCCGAGATGCAAAGATGACCTGGCTTCAACAATTGGCTGCCAAGGACAGCTTGGCTTGCACTGAAGTGGATTTGTTCAAAGTTGTTCGTCATTAGTCAGGCAGTGAGGCTGGGAGACAAGGTCGTGCTGCTGACCCCTTGACCTAGAGAGACATCTTGGCACCAGTTCTTCCAAACATCAGGTTTTATGTTCAATTGGAACCTCCGTGTAGTGTTTCATACAAGTGGGAGGTACCCATTGTCTTAGTAGTTACAGTTCGGCCTGTAGAGGTAACGTACTGGAGTAAGTTTTGACAAGGGCTTTAAGTAACACAAATTTCCCATGTTTTTAAACATTTATCATTTCCATCTTCTCTTTTTAATATACTTTTGTATACTTTTTGATAGAGATCAGAACGTTCTGATGAAAATAATCGTATACTTCTTGATAGAGAAGTGAAGATGGAAATGATAAATATTTAAAAACATGGGAAATTTGTGTTACTTAAAGCCCTTGTCAACTTACTTTTTTATCATTTAGAATACTAGATTGATATATAATTACCATACCTTATTAACCATGAATTATAGACACCAAAAGGTTAATTTTGTATTTATTTTCATTTACACGGTTATTTCACGCATCTAGATACGTGAAATAACCGTGAAAAAGAAAAGAAATACAAAATCAATGTGTATGGTGTTTAATTCATGGATACAATAATAATTAAGGCAAGGTAATTAGTTATCAGTAATCATACATATCACAATGAAAATAAATACAAAATCAATCATGTCCAATTATTTTTTGCATAGTTATATTATTTTTTTTAATTCAATACTCTTACCATTGCAAATACTAAAAAAAAAAAGTTCAATTGTGTTATGTATATTCTTGGCTTTTTTTTTTTTTTTTTGCTCCAAATTAAAATTAATAATAATAATTAGAATACTTCAAAAAATTTAAGATCCCACAGGAAACCTTATAAATAATTCTGGGAAAAAAATTCATTCCTAATGTATACATGTCTTTTAATAATAAACTTTTTTTTCCTTCCAATTGGAAAAGGGTTAACCCCCAATAAAAATGTTGATCATCTAATATGCTTTTTACATGAAATTGCAAATTTTTAAGAACAGCTTTTAAAAACTTGATGTACAAGTTATTTTGACAAATGATGTTTCTGTTAATTTGTCAGTCTTTGTACAATTAACGACCGCATGCTATTTTGTATAAGTTAAATCATAACTAAAATTTCTGGCTTACTTTTTTATTGATGTAATAAAGTAAGTTAACATATAACTAAAGCATTTTTATTGATTTTAATAAATTAAAAAAAAAAGGAAGTTACAATATTTTGATTATATTTAATGGAGGTTATCGGTTTAAAAAATTCGTAAAAATTTTCTATGGCTTAAAACACATAGAAGTATGTCTAGTATTTCTCATTTAAATTTCTCCGAAATCGGAGGAGTAGTTTTCTCAAAAATAGCAAAAAACGTGTTTTCCCCCATAAGCGTAATGTTAAATTAGGGGACCCTTAGCTTTCCCCGCATCACCCCGCGCGCTAAACCGATAACCTCCATTAAAATTTAAAGAAAATTGATTTTGATATTTTATATTTAAAAAAAATGTAAATTATAATAATTTGTTGCAGTTGCATGTAGTTCAATAGCATAATATCACTACATTTTAATTAATTTTAATTTCTGAATAATAATTTTCTTTAAATAATTAGATGGTAATAATATTTTATGTATGCAATAGAAGATGGGTAAAATAAAAAGTTTGATATATTTCTTGATTTCCTAATAATTTGTGGCTACACTGGCTACATTTATTTACAAACACCATTTAAATTTTGTGAAGTTTAATTGTGTGAGTTTCTCGATCTATTGTGTGAAATGCTCAGTTAGGTCCATAGCAGACTTCAACGTAAGCTTGCCAATGTTAAAGCTCTCCAGTTTGTGAAATTATTCAATTATGTAAAATGTCAATTTCTTGAGTCAGCTTGCGCTTAACCCTCAAGCGCTCGGACCGGGTCTGTCTCACTTTTGAGTTAGTTTTTTTAATTTTAAATTTTTGGTAATTGCTCTAAAATTATGAAATTTTGTTACTTCCTCCAAAGTGTTGACTTACATCTTGACAAAAAGAGTTGAGCGCGCAGATATGATTGCATTAATTGTAATTCTTAATTAAAGTTTTGATTTTGCGTGGACAGCAGTACCGGGTCTGGGACATCTGCATACCTGCTCTATATAAAATATATAAAAGGTCACCCCTTGAGTAGTCGATCACTTTGGAGTGAAAATTTTACTACCCTGAGAGGTTACAAAAATAAAGAGGGGACCTTTTTTTTCGAAAAAAAAAAAATAATGTTAGGTATAAGATAAAAAATAAGGGATGTTAAAAGCTTTATTGCCTTCTTGCATTAATTATTATTATATATTATAACATAATGCGGCCCTTTTGATGCTTCATTCATGTCCTTATAATATACACCAGCTAATGAAAATAAATATATAAAAGGTGTAAAAAAATACGCGTGTAGTGTGGTAAGAAAAGAAAAAAAAGAAAAAAAAAACAGTACTAAATAACGTCATAAAATAAAAATGGTAATTGTTAAAATCTAGTATAAAATATATCATCTCTGTAATTTGTAATGCCATATATATATTGCAAAATATTGCAAATATCTACCTCTGAAAGATTTTTAGATCTGCAAGAGAAATTATGTATAAAAATATGCATATTTGAATATAATTTAATAATTTAAATTAAAAATATCATGACAAAAAATATATACATTCTGCTAAACGGTTATGCCTTAGTAGAAATTGTGATTTTTTATTTTTACATTATTTAATTTCTACAAAAAAAAAAAAAAAAAAAAAACTTAATTTGTTTGAGTTAATATGACAAGAGAGATGAGAAGGAATATACTACTATTTTAAATTTTATTCTTTAGATTCAAGATTTCTCTTCTTATAATAAAAGTAAAATTTGCTAGCGACCCCTCGCATCATAAAAAGTTTTTTTTTTTTCTTATATAATCAGTAATCACGCATCCCTTGCTCTATTTTTTTTCTAACCTTAGGCACACGACCTCTCTAATATCTGATGAGGTTTAAAATTGTGAATCGCGGTCAATGTATTTCTTATGGACAAAAGTAATTTCAGTTATTAATTTTTTGCTATTACCATAATTGCGATAAAAATATTTCAATAATTTTGCTATACAGCTTAATAAATTTTAAATCGTCTGTAAAAATTTGAGCTTTGTACAATGGATACCTTTTGTAATATTTAATTATAAAAATAGGGTCTAGTGCACTGGGCTCGGCCTACCACGCAAAATGTTTAGTCCGGCATCTTGAGGGTTAACAAACTTGAAAGTTAACCGTATAAAAATATTATATTTATAAATAAAATTTGCTATAAAATATGCTAAAGCTTTAATTTTTTTTTATCAATTCCCAATTGATACAGCTATTATAAAGTGTAAGCAAACATTCATTAATTAATAAATATTATTGAAACATTATTAAAAATTGTATTTTACATTGTAAAAAAAAAAAAAAAAAAAATCACAATAAATTTACTTTTGCTGTTTATGATTTTGCCTTATTCTTTTTTACATGACACTGAAGAAAATATTTCAGTTGGAAAAAACAATCAATTTAAAAAAATCAATAAAATACAATTGTTTGGCTAGATTTCTGTATATTATTCAAACCACCTCTATAGGCAAGCTGTATTAAATTAATGCTTAAGAAGTTATAGAACTTCAAGTCGCTAATGAACGTTATAAAAATAAACTACACCTCCTTAATGTGCTTCCGATAATAATTTTCTAGACTCCGCCCACTTGCGTAGCCTCAGGTAAAATTGTAAAGGTACCTTCTTTTAAGGGTTGTATTCAGATGGCTTGTATCTCAAAATTTAAAAAGAAAACTTTGAAACTTTATGAAGACATTTGAAAGTTATTGTAAAAGCTATAATACATTTTTCAGAACCCGTAACCATCAGATAGAAAGAAAATAATTAATTATTGACATTAACATGGGTTCTTATGGGACTAACACTTTAAAAAAATTATAATTTAAAAACTAGCATGGTGCCCTTCCAATATTTTATTACATTTTTGAAGATACCATAACCTAATGTATCAGTGTGCAAAATTTCAGATTTCTCTTTTCTTTACAATTTTTTAATCAAATCCCGCCTAAGTTATGTCCTCCAATTACAAAATTTTACATTTTAGCTTGCATACATACATAGTTGCATATTTATTTTTTTTGTTCAAAATGTTATTGGTATTACAGACTAGTGCAGGAGGTATATAGCTAGGTTTCATTATCATTTATCAGCCTCAGATCTAGGCAACTTATGTTACATTTATGTTAGAGAAGTTGCATAACTTCAAGGGGCTAAATCAGCTATACCTCCTACAACTTTCTGTTCACATAGTAGTATGCAGGCTCAGATAAACCAAATTATTGGCTTTTTGTGAAGAAAGAAAGCACGAACCAAACTTTCAGGGTTGGTAAACTACATGATCCTTATCATAAATTTAAGTAGAACCCAAAGATTGGACACCCATAGGTCGACCCTGAGTGACCTTTGACCTGGAGAACAGTTTTTATTTTTTTTTGTGCAAACGGTCATGTTCACCAAAAATTTGTAATGACATAAATAAAAGGTAATGCAAAGAACTACACGTGACAAAATTTGCATTGCTCTATAGTTAATTAATATTCAAAATAGCAACTTATTAACTTTAATTGTTAAATTTTGCATTTTTTTTTAAATATTTTTGGTTCGCAAATTGCCTATGAAAATGTGTTAACAATTAGAAACCAATATAGCACTTTTTTTATTGTCATATTAATTAATTAAACATGCTAATTAGGCTTTTTAGAAGACAATAAAGGAGAGAAAATATGTTTTTTTTTGTTTTTTTTTTTGTATTAGCCTCCAAACTATATGGTAACAAAAATTTAGTTTTGACCCCACGTACAGCTAGAGTGGGTCAAGCAGGGATCTACAGGCAAAAATAAACAATGACAAGTCATATGTGTGCAGTAAGTTTTATTTTATTAAATGAACATATGGTATACATTCAGTCAGTTGCAGATTATTTTGATATAAATATTAATTATATACAACAATATATACATAAAGAAATACAATAAATAATATTTCATTTGGTATAGTTTCAGTCATTTTGTTTGTGGATAAAATATAATATTTTCTAAAATGAAAGAAAAACAAAGAGAAAATAACATATTTTAATAATCTGTAAAATATTTTTTGCAATAAATATGGTCAATAAAAAATCAAAAATTTTCAAATTTTTTTTTACCAGCGATTTATTGGTAATATGATTGATCAATGATCACTATAGCTGCTGAAGCAGCCAGTTCAGTGCATCCAAATCAGCTTGATCGTCACCAGGACTACATTGAACTGGCTACTGAAGCTGCTAACTTGTATACAAATCAATATTGATTGATGTTAGCAGTTTCAGTAGCCAGTGCAATGTAATCAGCTCGTAACCAGGATTACATTGCACTGGCTACTGAAGCAGCTAACTTGTATACAAATCAATATTGATTGATGTTAGCAGCTTCAGTAGCCAGTTCAATGTAATCAGCTTGTCACCAGGATTACATTGAACTGGCAACTGAAGCTGCTAACTTTGTATACAAATCAATATTGATTGATGCTAGCAGTTTCAGTAGCCAGTGCAATGTAATCAGCTCGTCACCAGGATTACATTGCACTGGCTACTGAAGCAGCTAACTTGTATACAAAATACAAATCAATATTGATTGATGCTAGCAACTTCAGTAGCCAGTTCAATGTAATCAGCTCGTAACCAGGATTACATTGCACTGGCTACTGAAGCAGCTAACTTGTATACAAAATACAACTCACTATTGATTGATGCTAGCAACTTCAGTAGCCAGTTCAATGTAATCAGCTCGTAACCAGGATTACATTGCACTGGCTACTGAAGCTGCTATCTTCACCATACCATTACCAACACGTCATCAATATTGATTTGTGAATTAGATACTGTATATATGTTGTTTGTTTAAATGTCATCAGAACGCTAAGTTAGGCTGTTAATCAGTTATAAAAGCTATACTGCACTGAGGTCACAAATATTTAAATATGGAATACTAAACCTACTTTTACATGTTTTAAGATAGTAAAATGTACTAATTTAACATTATAGAAGCCTCCTTCTTAGTGTTTGTGAGAAAACTACATTCTGCACTGAGGTCACAAATATTTAAATGTTACGTTGGCAACCTATAGCTACGCTACAATTGCTAATGTAGACCAAAATTTCATGAGGTCGTCAATTCCTAAAGTTGTCTACTTTACAGGTTTTTAACCACAGTTTATAAAATACTAACAGCTTACTAGCCAGTTCAATGTAATCCTGGTGATGAGCTGATGACATTGAACTGGCTACTGAAGCTGCTAACATCAATCAATTGATTTGTATACAAGTTAGCAGCTTCAGTAGCCAGTTCAATGTAATCCTGGTGATAAGCTGATTGCATTGAACTGGCTACTGAAGTTGCTGCATCAATCAATATTGATTTGTATACAAGTTAGCAGCTTTAGTATATAGCCAGTTCAATGTAATCCTGGTGATGAGCTGGTTACATTGAACTGGCTACTGAAGCTGCTAGCATCAATCAATATTAATTTTTATACAACTTAGCAGCTTTAGTATATAGCCAGTTCAATGTAATCCTGGTGATGAGCTGGTTACATTGAACTGGCTACTGAAGCTGCTAGCATCAATCAATATTAATTTGTATACAAATTAGCAGCTTTAGTATATAGCCAGTTCAATGTAATCCTGGTGATAAGCTGATTGCATTGAACTGGCTACTGAAGTAGCTAGCATCAATCAATATTGATTTGTATACAAGTTAACAGCTTTAGTATATAGCCAGTTCAATGTAATCCTGGTGATGAGCTATACATATATGAGACTTCCACCTGATCTCCATACAACTTCTACTGTGGTAAGTATGGCCAGTGCTGGTAAATCTATCCTATTTCAGTCATTTTCTTACGTACGTAGCCAATGTTATTGAGTGATCTAACATGGAGTTTGACTTTAACATGAAAGTATACACCCTATTATTATTATATGGAGTCAATATTCTAGGGGCATATTGGACTTTGCTTAGTACTCACAGGTTGCATGATGTTTGTTCTACGAGCTCTCATGATGATTGGCATTGGCAAGCAATTTAGCAGATCGAGCTATCTCCACCAGAAGCTTTTTATTCTATAGTCCTCCCTGTGTCACACATAAACATAGAGGTATCAGGCATCATGAAAGTACCATTGAGTATAGGCTGTATAGGGTAAAATTGCTTTTTATTATACATACATACTATACATACATATTAAACGGGTTAGGGTTAGGTATGTAGTTTTTATAAGACAGTTAATAGTCAATGCACTTATTTAACGTACATGCATGAGCAAATAACATTTTCTTACCAATATGTGCACCGTTCGGGTGGTTTTGGTGAACATAAAAAGTATCTGCTTGGTACACAGATCTGTTATTTTACAGAATTTTCACAAGTTTTTCCAAATTCATCGGTGCGCATGACAACGCCCACCCGTTATGTACACCAAACTCAGTACAAACTTAGATTCGTATATAAATTGTTATTTGCACCTAACTTCGGTGCGAATAACGCGATGTAACGGCAACAAGATCCCTGCTTTTATTGCCGTTGCCGTGCCGTGTAACGTGTTGCCGTTCTCTGTGCGAGGTCAGAACTACATTTTTGTTACCATGTGAACAGAAAGTTCTAGGAGGTACAGCTGTTTTAGCCCCCTGAAGTTATGCAACATAGTGCCTTGATTTAAGGTACAGCTCTGGCCAAAAGTTTCCGAACGATCTGAAAGTGATCGGGCAAAACAGATGAGTCATCAATGCAAGTTCCTTTTTTCCTGAATATATCGATACTATGTGCATCTTTCCCCTCACCTCCTCCTTTAAGTTGGCTATCTGTTGTGTCTAGTTTTGTTATCATGTTTTTTGATCAAACAATCACACAGGATGTTATATTCTGCATTTTTACCTATGTGACTTACAAAATATCGTCTTCTTCAAGTTTTTTTTATATATATCAAACCTTCAAGTGACTAAAAATTTTAAGATACTGACCAAAAATAAGTTATTTAAATAAATTAAATTAAATTTTCATCGTAATTAATTTTTAGTAACGTGTATTTTTCAGTTTGAGAGATTTCTGAAGTTTCAGTTTGGTTGATAGATTTTTATAATGATTATTTCGTTAATGAATAGAATTAGTATCTTATATTTTTTACAAGCGTGTTCAAATTAATATGATTTTAAGAAAGCTATGCATAGCATATAGATAATATTCGGCATTAAAATAATAATTATAATAATAAAAATACAACTCTCCACTTGTGCTATACGTAAAACCAATGCACAATGATGGATTTGAAAATATTTCGGAAAATGATATAACTGAATAAATGATAACAAATTATAATGTATACATTTATAAATAAATCTTAGTTGGATAATTTGAGCTGCAATACGGCAAAATACACGTGAAAAAGCGGAACGATTTGAAAATAAAATTATATATTTATATTTTGAAATTTTAAATATATTTTTTGAATACAGTAATTTTATAATTCCGTTAGGCATATAGAAATGTAAAATAAACAATAACATAATTTCGATTTTAATCATAGTTTCAATGCTTAAAAAATTAGCACCATCCTAATTATATCAATAACTTATCTTTAAAAAGTAAAATATTAATAGTAAATGCATGAAAAAAAAATAATGGTGACTGATAATTATTTATGGAATAAAAAAAGGCAGAGAGAGAGAGAGAGAGAGATAGAGAGAGAGAGAGAGAGAGAGAGAGAGAGAGAGAGAGAGAGAGAGAGAGAGAGAGAAAAATATATATAGTGAAGATTCAAAGAGAATATAGATTATGAGCTTTCTTAATAAATTTGACATAATAATTTGTTGAATCATTTATCTATATATTATTAAAACTGTGAAACTAATAGAACACATTATTTATAATTAATTTTAATTCAATTAAATAAAAGCAAATAATGAGGATAATAAAGATGATGTTTCAATAAAAATTCAATTGCAAAATAAAAATGATATTGATAACTTAGTAACGCAAGATACTATATTACTTTTATAAATTCGAGGGACAAAATTTTTCTACAAATACTTTGATGTTATGCATAAAAATATTAAAATATTTGTGTAGGAAAGAGAACACTTGAAAAGCAAGAGAAGGACAATGCAGCAAGCAGGCAGGCATGAGAGACGCACGTTTGCTTGCTGGCTGTGCTTACTAATAATCGTAATCGCTCGCCCTCGCTATAGTCAGAAAAAAGGAAAACTGCTTGTTTACATGATTTGTTGAGCGGGTTGCGTTTCAGATCGTTCGGAAACTTTTGGCCAGAGCTGTACATAGTGATACCTCCTGATATAGTCTGTTAGCCAAACAAATTATTTTATTGATTTTTTTAAATTGGTTGTATTTTCCACCTGAAATATTTTCACACATAATAATTATGTAAACAAAAAAAAAAAAAAAAAAAGAAAAAGAAAACAGCAAAAGTATATTATATAAATGTGATATACGCATGTATATATTTTTTTGAACAATATGTAAAATACAAAATTTAATAATGTTTCATTGTTACATAAGCATATTTTTTAATTAATGAATATTTGCTCCCACTTTAAAAATGACTTCATCATGGTTGATCCATATAACATCATTTTTCAATTTTTCACCTCAAATCTATAAAAAATACTCAATGAACTCATAAACAAGAAACAAGCATATCAATCACAATTTAAGACCTTTTTTTTTTTTTTTTTTTTTTTTTTTGCTCATTTAACTCATTTTGCCCGTTTAAAAACACTATATACAATATTTTTGAGAGCATTGATGCTGTATAAATAATGTGAAATTAGAGTATCTCAAGCATGTGAGAAAAATAACAATAACAAAAAAGTAACCGATTTTCCAAAGAAAATTGCCTGAAACAAAAGTTTGTCCAATGCTCTGCAATGTAGTTCACTACTCCAGTATGGCCTCCAAGCGCATTAATTATGATGTCAAGCGGATACACCCTTTGGCTTTGTTTATCGATTAACTGCATAGCAACCGCGCGGATACAATTCGACCTGCTCAAAAATCCTGTACAAGATCTTGTTCAGGATCTTGCATGATCTTGTGCAAGATTTTTAATCTTGCTTCGCAAGATCTTGGCCAGGATCTTGCAAGATCTTGCACGTTTTCCTGCAAGATCTTGCAAGATCCTGCAAGAATTTTTTTTAAATATCTTGCGCAGGATCTTGCTCAGGATCCTGTGCAAGATTTATTAATTAAAATTTATAATAATTAAAAGCACTGAACACCTGTGGGGGATAACTTAAATCCTAAGATATGTTATAAAAAGCAAAATTGATTTTTTGTTTCATATTTTACAACGTTTAATTTAATTTTAAATATGATTTCTAAATGTTGTACACCCATCTTAGTACTGGCCACGCTTGACGTTGCTTGACTTCGGTGATCACGTAGAAGTTCCCTGGACCATTCTGCCATGACGACATCTTGTATAATAGATGGATGAATGTTCTATTTATACTTTGATATTGCTATGACATGTTAAAACATGTTTTTCTAACATACTTTGCCCATTTCTACCCCAAAAAGTTCACCCTATTGTAAATTAATTACAAAATAGAAGAATTATAATTATTGAATGAAAATAATTGTAAAATATTAGGTTTTTTAGTTGTCAATTCACCATAAATTAGTACTTTTAATTGAAAGAATAATTAACCTACCAACAATTTTAATAATTGTTTGAAAATTATTTTTTTTTATTATTAAGGGTGGAAAAATTATGGGTGCGTTTTATCCTGCTCAGGATTGCACAAGATTCTCAACAAAAAATCTCAGGATACGCAAGATATTAAGATCTTGAACAAGATTTGCAAAAAAATTTCTTGCACAAGACAAATTAAATTTGTCCTGCAGGATCTTGCAAGACCCCGTGCAAGATCATATAGGATCCTGTGCAAGATGTCCTGAACAGGACTTTTAATTTTTCTTGCAAGATCCTGTGCAAGATTTGCAGGATCTTGTGCAAGACATTCCCACTCAAGATCAAAAAATTTGTCTTGCAAGATCTTGCATGACCCCGTGCAAGATTATGCACGATCCTGTGCAAGATCATGCAGGATCCTGCAAGAAATTTGTCTTGCAAGATCTTGCAGGACCCCGTGCAAGATCTTGCAAGATCTTGCGCAGGATCTTGCAAGAAGCCAAATCTTGCAAGATCTTGCGGGGTCCTGCAAGATCCTGCGCAGGATTTTTGAGCAGCTTTATCGATTACTTGAAAGTTACCTGATAATTTTAATAAATTTAAGGGTATAAGCCAAGGAGAGAGATATAGAGCATAATTTACGTATTTATAAGTATGGAATATCTTTTGAACCGAGAGTACCTCAATTATGTTACTCAGAAAACGCAATAAATTAGTTTTCTTTTGCTTTTTATTATTTTTTTTTCACAGAACATTATTATATTGATTTTATTGCTCCCGGGGAAATCAGCTATACTGCGGGATGTGACTAAAAAAATTGTAAAGAAATTAAAATCAAAAATTTTGAACAGAATTCATTAGGATAATATATCTTCAAAAGTACCAAAAAATTAGGGTGCGGTTGTACCATATATTTTATGCTAGATTATTAATTATGATTGTTTGAAGTTTTAGTTTCACACAAAAGTCTATGTTAATTTTAATATAATTATTTTCTTTCTTATGTGATGTTACAGGTTCTGAAAATTGTATAAAATATGTTAAAATAGCATCATAAAATTTTGACGTTTTGTTTTTAAATTTTGAGATACAAGTCATCTGAATAAAACACTTAAAACTTCAAAAAACTTGTGCAATACAAGGTGCAAAGTTTACTAATCCTAACAAATAATTAAATATTTCATTCATGCATTTTGTATTATATTAATATTTATTGGCTAATTTGATACTGGCTTGGGCTTGTATGAAAATTGCTTTTTTATTTCAGGTAAATATATATAATTATATATATTATAACGTGTATGCGCTTTGACGCCATACTGGAGTAATGAATAACAATGCTTAGCATAGCACAGAAACTGCATTTTTGGATATTTTCTTTGGGGAATCAGTTAACTTTTTTTATTGTTATTTTTCTTACTACTATTATAACGTACTGTACAGCAGTACTATACTATATATTATTAGGTTATTATACTAATTCCACCTATTTACCAGCATGAATGCTCTCAAAAATATTGCTTATAGTTTTTTTAAACTGGCAAAATAAGCTAATACCCTATACCGCGGCCCATGCATTGTCGAGTTATCCAATATGACGTCAACAATACATGAATGCATACACCATAGACCTTACACAGTTGCGCTGGTTTTCTATGTAGCTTACTCGGCATAACTATTATTTATGCGACGAGCAAGGTGCAGTGAATGCGCTCGCTAAACATTTTGGTGTGCCAGTGCTATAACAATATTATGCTAGTGTAGTTTTAATCTGAAATTTCTTTGTTGAATAATCACTTTATTTGGACTAAATAGCCATTCTTTGTTGTTTGATAAATATAATTTTAATATAAAAGTATTATTTCAAACCTAAATAATGCACTTTGGACATAAGAAATAATATCCTTTTTTTTTTACTTTTATATACTCAAATAAACTACAGTTAAAACTAGTTAATGAATGTGATTTTATCTGTCTGTCCGTCTTTTTTTTTTTATTATTTTTTTTAATTTTATTAGCGCAGTATCGTAATAAATATCTTGTTCTTAAATTTGTTAAGTAGAGTTATATAGTAGAGCTGCTCCAAGTAGTAAGAATAAAAAGTTATCCGGTTATATTGAACTGTTTTTAAAATCCGGTTCAATCGCCGTATTATTTTTAATCTATAGATTAAACCAGATATTAAACATCCTGATCAATCAATCAATCAATTAGATCGATCAAAACTTTTACAGAAAATTAAATACGTAATAATTATGCTATAACTCATTTTCAGCACAATTTATTCAATATTATATAATCTATATTATGCTACTATTACTGCATAATAAATAATAACTGTATGCTGCTTATGCTCACACAGACAAAATAATAATAATAATAATAAAATAAATTTATGCCATAGCTCATTTTTAGCACAATTGGATCAATATTATACATAATCTATATTATGCTATACTATTAAAACTATATTAAAACAGCATAAATATTTTGTTGTATAATCATCACTGTTTATATTGTTGTAATGTAGCATATGCTAAATGATATCATTTATGCTAATGACCTACATCCTACATGCACCATAATTAACTTACTTAATTTATTCTTTCTGTGTACAAAATACCTAACGTATAGGGGGTTACCGAAATGATGCCGCTAGATCAATTGAGAATAACGCTCATCCACAAAATATTTATTCGTTATTTATATCCATCTGTAAAACGTACTAAAGAAATATTCAAATGATTTTATGAATATAAAAAGCGTTTGTTGCTCCGTTGGTACGTTAATATTTTTATATTTAAAGTTTCGAAAACTAATAAAACATTATATTTGATAAAAAAAATTATTTTATGAGTAATATATGAGAAATGTATATATAAAGAAATTGCTGCGGTTTAAGATTTATAACGTAGTGGGATGCCTTGATGCCGCTAAATCAAATGAGAATAACGCTATATTTTTACAATATTATGCCTTATATAATATATCCAGCTGGATATAAATAACTAATATAACGCATAATAAAAGAAATATTTAAATTATTTAGTGTCAAAATTTAAAAAACTTTTGTGGTTCCAGGAAAAAGTAGTTTGTTATTATTAATATTTTTTGCTTTCAGCGTTTCAAAAACTAATCAAACATTTTTAGAGACATTTAAATAATAGTGTAGTAAATATTATTATTAGAATGAAAAGTTAACACTCTTATTACATAGACCAAAAAAAAAAAGTATATCATTCGCCTAATAGGAAGTGTGTGCATGACGTCATTCTGAATGCTTTTCGATGCTCTTTTTGAGCAAAAATAAATAACATTGCTCAGAATAGGACAAACGTAGTTTTCTTTAGAAAATTAGCTATTTTTGTGGATATTATTATTTTTCTTGCATACTTAATATACTAATTCAACTTCTATTAACAGCATCAGTGCTGTCAAAAATATTGCGAAGTATTTGTAAACTGACCAAATGACTGGTAAAAGTCATTTTCCCATAATACTGGCCCATGTTATTTAGCGCTCACTTATGGCGTCCACTTTAACATGGATGAAACCACCCTAAATAGCCCCAATTTTTACCTAGTATATAAAGGCTCTCGTCTGCCTTAAACACTTTCTACTTATTCGTATCAAAACAAAATTATTCTATATTATTTTATATGGATACATATAAATTTTTATGCGCTGTGATTCGGATTGCAGTATGAATAACGGACAATGTTTCAATCTGCATTTTGTTTATTAATATTATTCCCAATTTAATAAAATGCAACAAATATTGCAGGGCTGAGAAGTAAATAATCCATCGCAGCATGATTTAACACAGGTTTGCTTCATCTAGTCACATACAAGACAGTCAACTAAATACAAACACAATTCTGAGAACCTCAATCTTACAAATTTATAATATAGTTTTTAATGGTTTTTACATATTCAAAAGAAATTTAATTTTTTTAAAATAAAGTACTTTAAAATTTAAAATATATTAAAGAGAGAGATATATTATATATTATATATATATATATATATATATATATATATATATATATATATATATATATGTTAGCATCAAAACCCGAAATTGACCCAAACTAGGTATTTTTGCTCATTTCGGCTTTTGGTTCGTCGCTTTTTGCCAAAACCCGAAATGCCACTTTATTTCGGCTTTTGGTCACGAAATTTTGATCCATACTAGTTTTGAGCATTTCGCAAAAAGCAAAACCCGGTGTAAACATTTATATCTAGTTTTGGTCTATGAATTTTAACCAGAACTAGTTGTGGTCAAAATAGAAAAATCAAAACCCGAAAAATGAACATTTCTCAACTCAATTATTTGATATAAGAAAGAGAGAGAGAGAGAGAGAGAGAGAGAGAGAGAGAGAGAGAGAGAGAGAGAGAGAGATATTATATCACGACCCGTTAAATATAAAAAGTAAAAATATTTATTTTAATTTACAATAATAAGAGTGATATTATTATGACTTATGACTAATTTCCCTCATATTGGTTCAAAGTTCAAGTGCACCTTACTTTATCCAGTGATAACGATTTATTTTAAAATATTTCTTGTGCGTATATTCAGTTGACTGTTTGTCTCTGTGCTGAAAACATGGTTTATAACTGCATAATATTCGTTAGAAAGAGGATAAGAAAGTGTTTGAATTTAAAAAGTTCACAACACACGTATATTGTTGGTGCGCAAATTATAAGTGAACATTTGGTTAGTGGTTTAATGGATTAGCTCTTAATTTACATTTAATCGTAAGTAGCCCCTTAAAATAATAATAATATACTCTATTACTACCATTACTGAATGGACCACTTGCAATAAAATGTTTGTAATTGTTGCAAAAAGGGAAAATGATTTTTAATTTTTTTTTTTTGTAAGAAATGCATTAAGAAAATTTCAAATTAATTTAAAAAGTACGCTCATTGCAAGTGGTCCATTGCTAGGTCAAACAGTAAGTTTATTTTTCGTATTGTCTCAATTTATATTCCGTATCTATAGCCATAAGATTTAGAGATTATGGTCAGCGCATTCTAATCAAATTAATCTTTCAGGCCATATATTTTGCATTTCAAGTAAAATAATAAAATATATTGTTTCAACACCTCAATTATAATACCAAAACATCGTGCATTTATAATATAATCATAGTCTTTTATCATTGCATAAAATTCTGAGTTGAGAAATGTTCATTTTTCGGGTTTTGATTTTTCTATTTTGACCACAACTAGTTCTGGTCAAAATTCAAAGACCAAAACTAGATATAAATGTTTACACCGGGTTTTGCTTTTTGCAAAATGCTCAAAACTAGTATGGATCAAAATTTCGTGACCAAAAGCCGAAATAAAGTGGCATTCCGGGTTTTGGCAAAAAGTGACGAACCAAAAGCCGAAATGAGCAAAAATACCTAGTTTGGGTCAATTTCGGGTTTTGATGCTGACATATATATATATATATATATATAATTTATTTATATATTATTATATTTTTAAAAGTATTATTGTACTATAATATTATTCCATTATGCTTATATTATTACTGCATAAAAAGTAAAAAAAAAAAAAAAAAAAATTATATTGTATCGTTGATTTAGTATTTTTGGATAAAAAGGTACACATTAAATTATCCTTACTCACATTTTGTATTTTGTATTTTTTTTTTTTTTTTTTTTTTTTTATCAACCGGTGTCAAATACTAATTTTACTGATTTATAACCATTTCCAATCCTGATTGATAATTATTGTATATTAAATTCATAAATATAGAATTAATTTTTAACACATGATTAACGAAGGCATCTAGCCATATCGGTTGTTGGTTCTTAATAGCTGTTAGCCATGTCATGTTATCTTATATTTTTATATGATAAATTAAGCTTATAATGATTCAAAATAAATAAAATAATTATTGACGCTATACTCACATTAATAATTTCAAATAAAGCATGGATGAAATGTATTTATCGATTACATTATTTTCATCGATTTTATTACCATATTATATTTATAGTATCTTTATTTGAAATTTTTACTTGCGAGAATAAAATTATTTTATTTTGTTTTGAATTCTAAAGCATAAATGTAATATAGAAAAAAAATTAAATTAAATATATAAGAACCAACCGGTAAGGGTAGGTCTTGGTTGGATTTGGTATAATTATTATTATTATTTTTTTATTTAATTACGTTGAGATCCGTATCATGATTCAGGAAAAAAAAATCGGATAATGGATGGTTTCATTTTATCTTGATAACACTTTTTTCTTCTTATTTTTAGTAGCATAAAAAAAGATAAGCACAAAAACAACTATAACATAGTAATACATTCTAACTGGGGAAAAAGTTTCATGAAATTAAAAGATAAATATTTCTCATGTGACGTGATGTGATAGCTGTGATAATATAATGTATTCTATTTTAAACTGAAACAGTAACCTCTTTAGGCTTGTTTCCTTCATGTTAAAGTTGACGTAAGTGAGCGCGAAATTACATGGGCCAGTATGGGAAAAAGACCTTTTCTGCTAGTTTACAAATACTTCGCAATATTTTTGAGAGCATTATATATGATGCTGTTAATAGGTTGAATTAGTTTTTCAAGTATGAAAGAAAAATTTCAATAACCATCAAAATATAGCTAATTCTGCAAAGAAAATTGCCCAAAACTACGTTTGTCCTGAGCAATGTAATTTATTGCTCAAGAAGAGCATCGAAAAGAATTCAGAATAACATCGTGCGCACACACCCTATACAATTTATAGCAAATAATATTCAATGTATACATTTAAGCAACAATCATTCTATTGCTTCATCTATCTATATATATATATATATATATATATATATATATATATATATATATATATATATATATATATATATATATATATATGTATATATATATATATATATATATATATATATATATATATATATATATATATATATATAAAGAGAGACAGAGAGAGAGAGAGAGAGAGAGAGAGAGAGAGAGAGAGAGAGAGAGAGAGAGAGAGAGAGAGAGAGAGAGAGAGAGAGAGAGAGAGAGAGAGAGAAAACTATAGTTATAAATTAGTATCACTTTGAGAGACTCAAGTTAAAACAGGAAAGTTGTACGACGAGAGCGGTCAAAACACCTGTTAACAATACCTTGAAACAGTTCACTGCTGCACACACACACACACACACACACACACACACACACACACACACACACACGCACACATACACACACACACATATACACACACACACATATACACACACACACATACATACACACACACACACACACACACACACACACACACACACACACACACACACACACACACACACACACACACACACACACACACACACACACACACACATAATAATATAGTTACCACCACAACTACCATGTGTAGTTGAATTATAATAATAATAACAAAATAAATTAGACTGTAGTTTTTGGGACAAAAGGGCTCCCCTCATTATTCTGCAACTCTCCAAAAGGTCTCATCTCGCCAATACATGTAAAGAAATGCAGCAAACTCGTAATAAAAACTCGTGTTTTGAAAACCTTTATATAAATCTAAAAATACGACAGATAGAGATTTGAGCTCAGCAAACTTTTTATTCTAATAGATTATATTTTGCGTTAACTGATCGAAAAGAACATTTGAATTTGGTCTAAATTTGGGGTAGAAAAAATGGCCTAAAAGTGGGTCTAAAACTGTCTATTTTTTGCTTGTTATATAGTCACGACCGAGCAAATAAAAATAGGACTATGCTAAAAGTATTTAAAATTGTCTCATTTTATACGTTCTTGACGGACTTTGAAAACTCGCAACTTATTTTTTTCATAAGTTATAGCAAAAAAATCCATCTATTGGTACTCATATTTAGTATTATTAAAATATTATTTTTATTTTTACCTTAGCTTTATTGTAAAAATAATTATAAAATTGTGATAAAATTTTTTGCAGCGATAAATATCTAGCGATTTTACACAAAGTAAACAAAAAATAATAAAAATATCGAAAGCTCTAACAAGAAAAAAAGAATCAAAAACATTTTTTGCATAACAATATAATTGTAATTAAGGATATAAAAATATAAAGTGAAAACGCTATATAAAAATTACACGTACTTTCGATATCCGATTCACAAATCAATTCATCTAAGCTTTAGAATTTTTTTATGAAATTTGAGATTTTATGTGAATATATAATTTGTTTTATTCGTAAATATTTCATCCATATAGGAAACTAAGGAGCGTCTCTCTCTCTCTCTCTCTCTCTCTCTCTCTCTCTCTCTCTCTCTCTCTCATTTTAGTGTAGTGCAAGAACCGCTAGTAAGAAGAATTCAAGAGCATTTTTTGAAGTTTTGGAAGTTGTTTTTGTTTTACTTTTTCTTTTACTTTTTTTTTTCATTATTATTATTTTTTTTTTGTGAAGTGTTGTTAATATTGAACAAATGTTTTGAAAAAAAAAATAAAAAAAACAGCTTAAAAAAATTGCTTATCTTGTCGCATTTTATTGCATCACAACAATAATTTCACTGTTATGGTTTCTTTCTCTGATAAATTATTGTTAAGAAAATTCCACGAGAAGAGCGCATGCATCCAAGTGTCCTTGGGTCGACGTCTAGGCGAACCCACACACATGATATTATTGATTATTATGATATTACGTGTCATTACTATTTTCACGTGATAGTTTGATAAACCAAGTTGCTCTTGTTGCAGTGGCATTAATAACAGCCACACAAAAACATGAAAATAAACTCATTCAATTTTGCACATGCAATTTAAGTTTTGATTTATTTTTGTCACTTTTGGCTAGACAAAGAGAGAAGACTCACTAAATAAATAATGATGTAACCTAATAATCAAATCATTATAAATCAATATATTAATTTGTTTATATTGACCATATAAGGAACAACTGTTTTGACGCCAACTACTGTATAAATAATCGATTTCGCTTAAATCCGCTTCCGTTTTTTCGTACGTTTTTACGTAATGCGCATGCGTAGTAAGGAGAAACGGAAGTGGATATAACTGAAAACACTTATAGTCAGCTTCAAAACAGTTGTTCCTTTCTTATTCTTAGTCAATAAAAGTAGTTCTTTTATGTTTATTTTAAAAGTAGCCAGGAACCTAATTTTACTATAATTTATTTACATATATATTATTTTACGTTGCCACAACATGGCAATAATGTTGTAAAACACAAATTTAGCCAATTCTAAAACAGCAACACGTTTATGTTGCATAAACTTAAATTGCACAACGAGTATATATGTACATGTACAATGTACATTCATATTACATAATACTATAATGTTATAATGATGCACACGAAAAGGCATCACACACTCGCACTTGTACTTCATGAGCGTGGGAAATATTGTGAATCACACAAGTAAAACATTAAAAAAAAACATAAATCTTTGCAGCTGCAAAATTTAATTAATTTTTAAAAATAAATATTTTTATTATCTACATTAAACTTGGAGAAATAAGTTTTTATTTATATATTTAATTTCTCAACTATTCAAACATAAAATATTATTTACTGTGTGATAAATCTTGTATGAATATTAATAAAAGAAAAAGAAAATGCGCGGATGTTTTGCATACAGTATTTTATAAGTACACACAAACTTAATTTTATGTTACGATATTAAGTATAATTTTGTGGTGCAAGTTAGACAAGAAAATTCACGTCAACTGAAATCTTCATCTAATTATATTGTATGGCCAAGTCCAAAAAAAAAAAAAAAAAAAAAAAAAAAAAAATTTTAGTAAAAAATCTGTACAGAAAACATGAGATGGTTACGCATTGCAAAAGAGTACAAAATTACAAAGAGCTATTTTACCTCGCGCTTGATTTGTGTTTTGTTATTATACTATTTTTCTTGCATTCTTGAAGAACTATAATTCAACCTTCAACCTGTTAACAGCATCAATGCTCTCAAAAATATTGAAAAGTATTTTAGTGTATTATTTTCCCATACCGGCCTATGTTATTTAATGCTCACATATGACGTCGACTTTTATATGAATGATTGCCCCTATACGCTCCATACAAGAGCACTCAGTCGTAGGTGTTTAGTCTGCATAATAAGATACTTATGTCAAGTACTATAAACAACAGTATAGGCAAAGCAAATGACTCCATATAGTAAAGAATGTGAAGTGATAAATATAAAAAAGCACGAACTCATGTTTAATTGTCACATCTCACACGTGCAACTTCCAGCAGCAATATCAGCTTGCACTGTTGATTGAAATAAGCACGGACAAGAATAAAGACTCAACAACTTCGCTACATTACATTATACAAATTGTACGAATGCAAAGTAGATTTGTCATAAATATTATATTGTATTTTGTATTACATTATTTATTAATTATACCATTCTTTATTCTTTATTATATGATTATACTTATACATTAATTGTAAACAAGTCAAAATAATCTGTGTGTGTTGACCTGTTTGACCTCTTGCTGCCCATTCTTGGAAAAGGAAAAAAAATGTATTTTAAATTTTATGATATTTAAATGAAGTTTTTTTAGTTGAATTATTTAAACTAAAACGTTTAATTTGTTTCCATTGCAATATTTTTTAATTGCTGGTGTTTATAATTTAAATTGCTTACAACTGTTAGGCTTAATTACTATACTTTTATAATGATATGATGATGCCGATGACTATGTAAGATTCTCTTACTTTGAAAAGTCAACTTAAAAAGAAAAAAGAAACGTTATATACGCATCTGTTGAAGTGAGAAAACTGTAGTACAAACTACGTATACTCGTGCGTATACTTGTATAGCACTTAATATAAAAAAGAAATTATTTCTAACGAGACAAATACTTATGTAGCTTTCTTTCTTTTTTATGCTATAGTTTACTCTGAATTTACAAAAAAAAAAAAAAAAAAAAAAAAAAAAAAAAAAAAAAAATCAGATATGTAAATCTTAGATCTTAGTACAAACCTATAATTTGGTAGACAAAAGTTTAAACAGTAACTCGTTATTATGAATCTATATTTTCTCAGCGGTAAAGCTTAAGATCTTTAAAAAAAACTTTGTATATTTCTCAGTCTTGGGGTCTTCATGCATTTAGAAAGAAGAATGACTTTCAATTTGAACAAGGAATTGATAATTAACGAAATGGCTAATAGTATAGCACTAAATTGATGAGATTACTCTTCTTGTAATGCTATTTTGTATAATATAAATGTGATTTATCTGAACCTAAACAATAAACTTTTAATTTTAGAATATAATATTATGTGTTAATTTTATATCACTGCTAATTTTATTTCCAAAATAATTTAACGAATAAAAAAATATATCAGACCATATCAATTATTTTTCTTTTAATTATATTTATATAATTAAAATTTAAATATTATTCAAAGTAATTTACAGTAGAAAAATATAAATGCTTTAAGTCTATATTTACTATGAAAAGTTGAAACGTTTATTGTATATATTATGTATACAACTAAACAACATTTATGCTATCAACATAAATTACTATACATTAGGATTTTAGGATATATAAGATGAAGGGTGTGTGCATTCATGTTAAAGTCGACATGAACCGCATAGGAAAATAGCTCTTTTTAACAGTTTAAAAATACTGGTAATATTTTAAAGAGATTTTATGCTGTTTATAGCTTAAATTAGTATCTCAAGTATACGAGAAAAATAAGAATAACAAAACAAATTAACCAATTTATATATTGGCTAATAGATTTGTGCTATTTTAGAAAATTGCCACACAAAAAGTTTGTCCTATGCTGAGCAATGTAGTTCATCGCTCCAGTATGATGACGAAGTGCATTGATTATGAAGTCATGTGCATACACCCTATAGAAATTTGTTATAGGTTGTATGCATTCATATTAAAGTCGACGCCATTATGGATCACTCAATAACATGGGCCGCATAGGAAATAATCCATTCACCACAGAGTTGTACGCTATTTCGAACTCATTCTGGAATGATTTATTTATGTTAAAATATTCTTATTTAGTTAGTATGTTTTATTATATTTTTTATTTTTTTTTTTTGTATTTCAATGTTTTTTAAGGTGTTGGGAAGCAAGTCATAGTATGTGTCTCAAAATGAAAATAATTAATTTTTATTTTACTGATTTAAATGTTAGATTTCTTGTTTCTATATAGTATTATAAGGGGCTACATCACTTATTTGCAGATATTTATGAGATAATTTCTTTTAATTAAAAATTAGCACAATTTAGTGCAGTGATGGTATTTAAATGTAAGCATTTTTAAGTTCTATAAATATAAATAATGATCTTGAAGAGTTGCGTCTGGTTAAGTTTTCTATGGTTCTGATAAATATTTTGGTAAAATAGGTCATTGCATACATTTGTTATCAAAAAATAATATCATAATTTAGGTGAGCAAAAAAACAAACTATTTCTAATAAGGAATAGCATATTAAACTTTAATTTAGGTTAAAAAAACAAAAGTATTACAGTTGCGCTGATTTTCTACAGGGTGCCTTCATATTTAGGTCAACGCCGTGTTGAACCACTAAATAACATGAGCTGTGTAAGAATAAAACTTATTTTGGAAGTTTAAAAATATATACTAAGCAATATATTAGAGAGAATTGGTAAAATTAGTATCTATAAAATTTGTAAGAAAAAAAAATATTAAAAAAATGACTGATTTCCCATAGAAAAAAGCCATCAACGCAGTTTGTCCTGTGCTGAGCAATGTTATTCATTACACCAGTATGACGTCCAAGCGCATTAAATATGACGTCATGTGCATACACCCTCTGCAGCAAGTAGCTTCGGCCTAACTATTACAATTCTCCCAATACTAGTTCGAGCGGATACAGTGTAATTAACTATGTGAAGTCAACTGTGATTGGCTAGTCGGTTTATAACACGCTCTCTGATTGGTTTAGCACCGCGGATACAGCTTTTGGTGGAACGACGTTGTTTCGGCCAGAGTGTATGTTATGTGCGGAGCACAGAATTCGCTCACTTGCATTGTGGCTTGCTGTAACTTTACTATTCTAGTTGAAATCCCAATTAACGTTGTTCAAATTAATTCATTTGAAATAAAATAACCTCGCTCTATTATTTGGAAAACAAGTTTAGTAAAAAATTATTTCTATCGTAAATTATAATAATAATACATATTTAAATGTGCTTTGTAAAATGTACTTAAGAAAATAAAATTAAAGAAGATATACTATATATATATCATAATTCTAAGTTATAGGTTTTGTATGAACATTTTGAGGATTTGTGTCAAATACTTTGAGTTGAGTTGTAAAAATTGCATCCACATTCTCAGGAGTCTCTCTCTCTCTCTCTCTCTCTCTCTCTCTCTCTCTCTCTCTCTCTCACTGGCTCTCTATCTCTCTCTCTCTGTTTCTCTCTACCACGGACATACACGGACATAAATGAACACATTATATTTATGCTAGCTCATTTCAGCACAATTTTTAAGGTTCAGCAAAATCTCTACGCTATATTCTTTATAATAACTATGTTACATAGCATAATTATTCATGTTGTTCTAATTTAGCAAAGTGCTATAATGACATAAATGCAGCATAAATTACGTATGTTATAGTTCCATAGAGAAAAAAGATTTCAGAAGCATAATAAAAAACGAGGACTTTGTACTTAGTTTTGATTCAATCAGTGTTCGCACGTATTTCTTACCAATAAAAAAATTTCAATATTATTATTTTAAAGTTTCATAAAGAGCAATAAAAGTCAGCAGTCAGTTTAAAACATGCAATGGATATACAACATAACTTACTTAGAAGTAAATTAGGATGTGGACAGTATGTCACTTACTGTAGCACTATTTCACACATATTATTATTTACATCAGCAACATATGAAATACTACATTTTTAAATTATATAAAAATAAATTAAAACATTTTTGAAAATTTAAAAAAAAATTTAATTCATACACATTTTAACTGTTAAGTAATATCCGATAGTTTATCGTTTGGTCTTAATTATAACAAATGCAATGAAGCGCGTAATAAGCTTGATGAAACGCACCATGCATATTCAAAACTGAAAGTACATATTTTATAAAATAAACAAATTACTAATCATAGTAAATACCACCACAAAAGTAGTTCATAAAGATAAAAAATCATCATATATTGTGAAAGGTCAATTTTTTTTAGTTTAATTTTTATCTCTGTATTCGTTTTATCATTTTTTAGTGTTTTGCCTGGTAGTATTTTTTAAATATTATTATGTGAAAAGATCTTTCTTCTCTTGTAACACTAACACCGGAATCTTATATACTTGATTCTTGATTCAAGGTGAAGGGTGAAGGTGAGAATAATATACAATACCAATTATCTGATAGAAACTGCAAGTGGCAAAAAAAAGGGATCACACAGTAAAAATAATACTATCTCTCTGTCTCTGTCACTCTCTCTCTCTCTTTCTGTATGTTTCACTCACTCACTCTCTCTCACTCTCTCTCTCTCTCTCTCTCTCTCTCTCTCTCTCTCTCTCTCTCTCTCTCTCTCTCTCTCTCTCTGTTTTTCTCTACCACGGACATGCACGGACAAAAATGAACACACAATACATAGACGTCTATGACACAATATTTATGCTAGCTCATTTCAGCACAATTTTTAATGTTCAGCAAAATCTCTATGCTATATTCTTTATAATAAAATAACTATGTTACATGGCATAATTATTCATGTGTTTCTAATTTAGCAAGATCAAAGTGCTATAATGACATAAATGCAGCATAAATTACGTATGTTATAGTTCCATTTAGAAAAAAAGATTTCAGAAGCATAATAAAAAACGAGGACTTTGTGCTTAGTTTTGTTTCAATCAGTGTTTGCACGTATTTCTTACCAATTAAAAATATCAATATTATTATTTTAAAGTTTCATAAAGAGCAATAAGTCAGCAGTCAGTTTAAAACATGGATATACAACATAACTTACTTAGAAGTAAATTAGAATGTGGACAGTATCTCTTTTACTGTGATAGCACTATTTCACACATATATTATTATGTACATAATTAAAATATGAAACACTACATTTTTAATTTACATAAAAATAGAGTAAAACTTTTTAAATTTAAAAAAAATTTAATTCATACTCATTTCAGCTGTTATGCGATAGTTTATCGTTTGGTCTTAATTATAACATTTGCAATGAAGTGCGTAAAATGCTTGATGAAAAGCAACATGCATATTCAAAACTGCAAGTACAACTTTTATAACATAAACAAATCACTAATCATAGTAAACACCACCACAAAAGTAGTTCATAAAGATAAAAAAATCATCATATATTGTCAAAGGTCAAATTTTTATAGTTTAATTTTTATCTCTGTATTCGTTTTATCATTTTTTTAGTGCTTTGTCTGATTTTTAAAAAATATTATTATATGAAGAGTTCTTTCTTCTCTTTTATCACCAACACCGGAATCTTATAGTTGATTCAAGGTGAAGGTGAGAATAATACAGTGCCAATTATCTGATAGAAACTGCAAGTGGCAAAAAAAGGGATCACACAGTAAAAATGTAAAAAAAAAAAAAAAAAAAAAAAAAAAATACTACTATCTCTCTCTTTCTCTGTCTCTCTGTCACTCTCTTTCTGTATGTCTCTCTCTCTCTCTCTCTCTCTCTCTCTCTCTCTCTCTCTCTCTCTCTCTCTCTCTCTCTCTCTCTCTCTCTCTCTGTCTCTCTCTCTGTCACTCTCTTTCTGTATGTTTCACTGTCTCTCTCTCTCTCTCTCTGTCTCTGTCACTCTCTTTCTGTATGTTTCACTGTCTCTCTCTCTCTCTGTTTCTGTCACTCTCTTTCTGTATGTTTCACTCTCTCTCTCTCTCTCTCTCTCTCTCTCTCTCTCTCTCTCTAACAAATGCAATGAAGCGCGTAAAAAGGTTGATGAAAAGCACCATGCATATTCAAAACTGCAAGTGCAACTTTTATAACATAAACAAATCACTAATCATAGTAAGCACCAACCACAAAAGTAGTTCATAAAGATAAAAAATCATCACATATTGTCAAAGGTTTAAATTTTTATGGTTTAATTTTATTTTACTTTCAATTAATCATTTTTTAGTGCTTTGCCCGATTATTTTTCTTAATATTATTATGTGAAAAGTTGCTTCTTTTCTTGCAACAAGAACACAAGAATTCTTCTTGTACAAAGTGAAGGTGAGCATAATATTGTATTAATTATCTAATACAAACTGCAAGTGCCAGTTTTATTTTTTAATAGCAAAAGAAGCTTCAAACCTCAATCAAAGCCTTATTTCTACTAGCTCCTAATAAGCTCAAAGAATACGAGAAAAATTCGTTCAGTTGAAATAACCTTTTTTTTTTTTATAAATTAGGAGAAGTGATGTTTCTCCTATGCTGAACAATACATTAGGCACCACAAACATGGCGACAAAGCGCAAATATGTGCAAGAGGGGTCTAGAGTACTAAATTAAAGATATTATTATTATTATTTTTTGGAACAAAAAAAAATATATATATTTTCAATTAACTCGATTTTATTTGAAAATTATAAATTTTGTTTTGTTGGAAATAAATAATGTACAAAAAATTATTGTGAAAATATAGTTTTTCTTTTAGCAATTTCCGGTCCAAGATGGTCACGTTTTACGTTAAGTCCTATAAATAATGATATTATACAAGAGTTGCGTCTGGTGAAGCTTTCTTTGCTTCTGATAGATCTTTTTGTCAAATGATATTTGTTGTCAAAAAATACCATAACTTATAGGTGAGTCAAATAAATTCTTTGGCTAGTAAAAAATTAAATCAAAATTTATTTTCGTTAAAAAAAATTATACATTTTCGCTGATTTTCATTGGGTGCATACATGTTAAAGTCGACGCCATGTTGAACCACTCAATAACATGGGCTGCATATGAAAATGACTCATTTTGCTATTTTAAAAATACTATGCAAGATTTTGGAGAGCATTGGTTAAAATAGTATATTATATAAAATTTGTGAGAAAAAAAAATAAAATAACCGATTACCCAAAGAAAATGGCCAAAAACGTAGTTTGTGTTGTGCTGAGCAAATTATATAATACTTCAGTATGACGTCCAAGCGCATTTAATATGACGTCATGCGCATACAACCTCTGCAGCAAGTAGCTTCGGCCTAAGTATTTATTAATGATGGTATTATGCTATGTGCGGAGCACAGAGTGCGGTGAACAAGCTCGCTCGCCAGCATTGTGCGGCTTGCTGTAACTTTGCTAGTTTAGTTTTAATCAGTAATCAGAAATAAACGTTGTTAAAATCATTTTATTTAGAATAAAAAAGCTCTTTTTTGTTTCTTGATAAAGTATTTTTAGTAAAAAAATATTTCTCTCGTAAATAATAATAATTCATATTTAAATGTGCTTACGTAAAATGTACGTAAGAATATAAAATTAAAAACGCTTTAATAGAATTATCATATTTCTAAATAATAACTTTTGAAAGAACGTATTGAGGTTTTAGGGCTAATACTTTGAGTTGAGTTGTAAAAAATGCATCCACATTTTCAGGAGCAACTCTCTCTCTTTCTCTCTTTCTCTCTCTCTCTCTCTCTCTCTCTCTCTCTCTCTCTCTCTCTCTCTCTCTCTCTCTCTCTCTCTCTCTCTCTCTCTCTCTCTCTCTCTCTCTCTCTCTCTCTCTCTCTCTCTCTCTCCCCCTCTGTCCATCCCATCTCTCTTACATTTTAGCATACCATAACCACTGTATGCACGAACAAAAATGAATAAGTATAATAATTATGCTAGCTCATTTTCAGCACAATTTCTTTAGTAAGTTATGTCTAGCATAAACTCAATGCTATCCTTCATAAAAGTAGCCGATAGCCTATATATAAAATGTTACATACAGCATAACATAGCATATAGCATTTATGTTGTTCTAATGTAGCAAGATTTAAATGCTATATAACATAAATGCAGCATAAATTACGTGTGTTATAGATCAATGTTTATAGATAAAAATAATTTAGGAGCATAATAAAAAACGTGTATTTTGTACTTATTTTTGTTTGAATCAGTGTTCATTTAAACATGTATTTCTTACCAATATTAAAAAAATAATTTATATTTTAAAAATAAATAAGGCAAGAAAGATGACTAATAAAAAAAAAAAAAGACAAAAATAAAACTTGCATTATATTAATCCAAAATATAAAGCTAATATTTTTAATTAGTCTGTAATACAAAACATAAACTTGCGATATCAGAAAATGTAACAAAAAAAAAAAAAAAAAAAAAAAAAAAAAAGTAAAAAAAAAAGTAAGAATTGCAAATTAAACACCTACTTTATTATTAATTAATCTAATTAGCAAACATATATAGAATCCGTGTGTCTATATTTTAATGTTTATTACTGAAGAAATACACAAGTATAGCTTAATTAAACTTAATTTTTCAGAAAATATAAAATACTATGAACCCCTACAAAACCTACAAAACTGGTGATAATTTTTACCAGAATGTAAATGTGGCCCTACAAGAGAGCGTAAAAAACTGTAAGGTATAGGGAATTTGCGTAAATATTTTTGTTTATGACGTCAGAAACAGGCAAAAACTTGTTTTAGAAAATTTCTGATCACTGCTACGGCGTTACAGTTGGGTTTTGAGACTAATTAATGTTATTTATGTAAGTCCCATCAAGTGTTTTGTAATGTAAATGCTAATGTTTTAATATTGGCTATGCCTTTAGTATAAATACATAAATAACTAATTTATATATAAGAAAGGACTTTCTTGTAACGTTCATTTAAAAGTAGAAATTTTATATTTTTAATTTTTTTCAATAAACGGCATAGCAACGTAATTTTACTTCCATTTATTTACAATTTTATTTTTCATTGCCACAACATGGTAATAATGTTATAAAACACAAATTTAGGCAATTCTAAAATAGCAACACATTAATGTTAATGCAATAAATGACATATAACGAGTATTATACTTACATAATACGTACAACCTCTCAATTTAACCCAACTGTTTTACTTTGACAATTGACATTATTGATTCAGTCAGAGAACGTCAAGTTTACGTACAATTTGAAGCTAGTTAGGCTTTTCATAGTTTTTTTTATATTTAAATATATATTTTAGGGTTGTAATTGTAAGTACAATTTAAAGGCAGCCATTTTAAGTGTCCTTTATTTGTAATGATATAATGTAGATTTCAAAGTCAATGGTAAAGAAGTTCCTAAAAAAAGATAAGTTTCAGAGCCCGTGACGCTCAGATAAGAAAGCTAAATTAATTTTATTACTTTATCATATACGTTGGGCAAAATAATTTTTTTTTTTTTTTTTTTTTTTTTTTTTTTTTTTTTTTTTTTAGAATTTTGCAATTTAAAATACTATGCAATAACCATCGCTTAAAAAAGATGATATTGATAATGTTTGTTGATAATTTTATTTTCAGTATACCTACAACGCTAATTCTTATTGCTAATGATGAAAGTTCATAAAACATTTATTGGCGTTACAATTTAGTACCTATAGTTTTAAAATTTTTTGCAAATTGGAAAAAAATAAATAAAAATAAAAAAATAATAATAAGGGAGGAAGCTATAAAATACTGGTTAATAGACCCGTTGCACATTCTTGCACTTTGTCGCCATGTTTGTGGTGCCTAATGTATTGTCTAGCATAGTAGAAAAATAATATTTCTTTCTTATTTGTCATATAACAGTTTATTTCGACTGTAAACATTTTCTCATAATATTCTTGTAGCTTATTAGGACTTAGAAATAAGGCTTAGATTGAGGTTTGAAGCTTAGATATAACAAAAATTAACAAAAAAATTCCTATGCTAGCCCGTGTATTCCTGTCCAACGAAACGCTAGCCCTTAAATATGAATATGAACAGTCTGCAGGAGATCTCCAAAACATAAGATTTTTATTTAATTTATAAAGATAACAACAAACCAACTTTATTTTTATTTTTTTAAGAAACAAAAAATAATACAAATTATATTTCCACAGATATCTGTGATAAAATATGGAAAAGAATAATAATATTGGATTTATTACAATATTATTATAAATTATTAAGTTAGAATAAAAACATTATTTTAAACGTAAAAATTAAGTTATATACTCTTAATTTTATTTGATTTTATTTGTATAATAATCATAGTAAAATAAATGTAAAATTATTGTAATGATAATCGCACCAACCGACAATATCCAAAGAAGGATCTTGGCTGGATTAAAAATATACGCCAAATGTAAAACAATAATAAAGTTAGTTTGGTGGCTGCTGCACCCGAGCGCTTGTTGTATTGCACGAGCGTGAGAAACATTGGGACTTGGGAGTCACACAATTTAAACACTAAAAATGTCGTTAAATCTTTGCAGCTGCAAAATTTAATTAAATTTAAAAAGAAATATTTTATTATCAACATTAAATTTGTAGAAATTAGTTGTTGTTTTTATATTTCATTTCCTCAATTTACATAAAACTTTATTTAATGTCTATAATGAATTTTGTGAGATTTTAAATTAAAATTTAAAATTAATCCAGCATTATTTAAAGAAATTTTGATACTGGAAAAACTGAAAAATAGTGTAATATGGCATGATATAGGTACAAATATTTGCAAGGAATCCTATGTTTTGTTATCTTATCATTAATTCTGTACCGGCCAATTCACTTAATAAAAACGAACCGTGCAAAATAAAGCAGAGGAAAATAAAGAATAAAATAATTTTCCATATTAAAGGCATAAAACACCTTGAACAAAAAAATGTCTAAAATCTTGACATACCTAAAAATCAACTTTGATTTGACCGAAGTCATTGATTTCTCATTTATTTTCCATTCACAAAATCGTAGATACGGGTATATGACGTCAAAGCTCGCCTTTTTTCATGAGCGTGAACCAGTGATCTGTGACGTCAGAAACCTGCATCTGGCATATTGTAAAAAGAAAATAAAAACGAAATCAATGGCTCCGGCCAAATCAACGATGACATTTAGGTATATATGTTAGGATATTAGACATTTTTTTTTTCAAGGTTTTCTACGCCTTTAACGGTTGTTGAAGTTGTCGTAATATATATATATATATATATATATATATATATATATATATATATATATATATATATATATATATATATATATATATATATATAGGGTGTTTTCATTCCTTTTTAAAGTCAACGCCATAAGTGAGCACTAAATAACATAGGTATAGGAAAATGACACATTTTGTTTATTTAAAAATACATAGCAATATTTTTTTAGAGCGATGATGCAGTGAACAAGTTTAATTATGTAGGATTTCCAGTATGTGAGTAAAATAAAAAATACCAAAAACAACTTACTTTTGAAAGAAATTAGTGAAACCCCACGTTTGTCCGCAGTTTTTAATAATATAGCAAGTTTAGTTTTTATTTTATATTTTATCTGTCTGTAGCGAGTTGTGACATTTTTGTTTTCATGAGAGAGAGAAAGCGTGAGAGAGAGAGAGAGACAGAGAGAGAGAGAGAGAGAGAGAGAGAGAGAGAGAGAGAGTACCAGGCAAGTATAATACTAAAAACTAAAAACTCAGCCATAATAAATAAATAAATAAAAATAACAATAAAAAAAGAAGAAAAGAAAAGAAAAGAAAAGAAAAGAAAAGAAAAGAAAAGAAAAGAAAAGAAAAGAAAAGAAAAGAAAAGAAAAGAAAAGAAAAGAAAAGAAAAGAAAAGAAAAGAAAAGAAAAGAAAAGAAAAGAAAAGAAAAGAAAAGAAAAGAAAAGAAAAGAAAAGAAAAGAAAAGAAAAGAAAAGAAAAGAAAAGAAAAGAAAAGAAAAGAAAAGAAAAGAAAAGAAAAGAAAATAATGGCAGCTATCGGTGCAGACGTATAATGAGAAGCGCGGAACCTCGAATTCAACATTTTGCTTTTAGGGAGATTTTTTTTTTTTTTTTTTTTTTTTTTTTGAGAAAACTGCACCGATTTTGCAAGAATTAAAATATTTAGATGTTTTACGCCAATATATATAAAAGAAAGAAAGATGCAATATAATTATTAGAGTATTTTTACCTTAACTTTATGTCATGCTTATTGATTGTTATTTCCATGGACTTTTATAATTACTTTCATAATTTAAGCTGCACAACTGTCCTTCGCCTATGACTGTGGGTTTAGACGTACTGTAATCAACGTGAGCAAAAAAAAAAAAAAAAAAAAAAAAAATCTTAAATTTAAAGTAATGTTTTATAATTAAGAAAATGAAGATAAATAAAAACTGATTTCTCCAATTTTAATGTTGATAGTAGGAATATATATTTTAAAAAGTAATTCAACTTTGCAGCTGCAAAGATTTATCGATATATATATATATATATATATATATATATATATATATATATATATATATATATATATATATATTTGAGTTACAATAATTATAAAGTGCCGCTGTTTAAACACAAGCGCGCGTGTATAGCAGCCACCACGTATGCACAACATCTCTCATTTAAATTTTTACTAAATCAATTAATTAGTTTTCTCTAAATTCTAAATAAAAAAAACACATAAGCGTATAAATGTTAAATTAGGGACAAAAGTTTAGACAGTATCTCATTAGCATAAATGTAATTTCTTCAGCGGTAAAAAGACAATGATCGAGAGAGAGAGAGAGAGAGAGAGAGAGAGAGAGAGAGAGAGAGAGAGAATTTTGTGATTGCATAACAATATACTTTCACGGCTACTAGGCTCTAAACATTTAAAATTATTTTACTCTAAAATTTAATTTTGAGCTAGGACCATTTTACATACATAAATCATATGTCACTTGTTTTGCCTTACAAACTGGGGTCAGAAACTGTGAAGTAAACCACGTTAGGAATCACTGAGGTCAGCAATTCTAGATTTACAACACAAGGTTTACTTTACAAGTTATTCTCTCCAGTTTGTAAGAGTACAGAAGGGTTGTGATAAAATATGTGTATGTATAACAGTCCACTCTCATATTTAAACATTGAACCTTTTTCTTTGAAGGCTAAGTAGTTAATTTGATAACTCAGTGAAAGTGTTTTATAATAAGAATAACAATAAACTATATAAAAAAAAGAACTCTTGCACAGAAATCAAAGAATTTCATTTATATATGTTAAGTTTTAATTTGGGTTTATATTCATGTTAAATTTAACGCAATAATGGATCACAAAAAAAAAATGCATGGCAACAAATATTTTAAGAATTACTATTGAGACTTTTTTATAATAAATACAGAAAATTTTAAGTTCTAAAGAGCTAGCTATTTAACGCCAAAGAAATTATGTTTACACTAACGAGTTACTACACGGAGAGAATTACCTGAGTTGAAATAACAGAAGTGCTAACCAACTGAAGTTTTTTTAATCGTCATAACTGAAACTTGAGTGAAACCAACTCAAGTTTCAGTTATGATAATTCAAAAACTTGAGTTGGTTCGCACTTTTGTTATTTCAACTCGGGTAATTCTCTCCGTGTACTGTTTAAACATTTTTCTAACAAGTTATATTAGTTTGTACTGAAAAGTTTTACATGTACAATGTATCTCAATAATATCTTAAATTTATGTTCTCCGTGTAGGATAGGAGAATGACTCCTTTTGCCATTTTAAAAATCCTAAGCAATATTTTTGAGACCACAAATGCGGTTCACAGGTTGAACTAGTTCTTCAAGTATTGATAAAAATATTAATAGCTGATTTAGCAAAAAAAAAAAAATAATAATAATAAAAAAAAAAGTCCTATGCTGAGCAATGTTGCTCATTACTCCAGTATGGCATCCAAGCGCATTAAATATGACGCCATGCACAATACCTATAATAGCTAGAAATATTTTTTTTACAAACTACATGCAATAAATAAATTTATTAAATTTTTATTTTTCAAAGATGCAGAAAAAAATATTTAATCAGAAATCAACAATTAATAAATTTTTGCACAACTTATTCGTTATACATCGTAATTTTTACATTTTTAAAAAAATATTTACTTTATTTTATTTGCAGCATAATAATTATGTTGTGAAGCATAACTGTTTCGCAATGCTATAAAATATCCATTTTTTTATATATATTCCGCACGGATATTATTTTACAGAAAAGTATTTACAAAAAGAAGAAGAAAAAAAAAGTTATTTCATGTGAGTAAATGTAATGTTACAAAATGATAACGAAATACTTTATGTGGACATAAATGTAACACAAATATGACCGCCATATGTGAGCACTAAATAGCATGGGTCAGTATGGGAGAATGAAACATTTTGCTAGTTTAAAAGTACTAAGAAATATTGTTGAGAGTTAGGTTTTCAAGTTTCTGAGAAAAATAACAACAAAATAACTTAACTTTTTCTAACAAGAAAATAGTCAAAAACCACGTTTGTCCTATTCTGAGCAATGCTTTTTTTTTCTTCATTATGGTGTCAAAGCGCATCCAGTATGACGTCAACATCCCATTCTATACAGTTTTATTTTATATACTTTTTGCGGAAGCAGTCAGTGAAAAAGAAAAGCATAATTTACACATGTCATCGTTAAGTTTAATTAGCTGGCGGTCCCGTGCCTCTGATTGGTGCTACGTCATCACCGATAGCAAGTATTTCAGTTGTCACAGAGCACAACAAAAATATTGCTACGAGTTCAACAGCCACATATTATACATTATAATATTTAATAAAATATCAAGTGACTCAAATTTTATTTCAAACTTAAGAGTAGCTATTTATAACTTTTAATTACCTTTTTGTCAATAATGCTAATTTTTACTAACTTTAATGCAAAAAAAAAAAAAAAAAAAAAAAAAAAAACGGTACAAAAAGTACTTTTTTACTTATTTATTTTGAAGAAAGCTATTTAAAAACCAGGGTTGCGCCTGTGTTTTAACAACCCAATTGTGAAGCTAAAACAGTTAAATAATAAAATAAACACTTACCATATTGTTGATGTATATTCTTTCGAACCTCACAGCTCAACATCGATCGTCCAATACAAGGTGGTAGCGGGTGCTCGAACTTGGTCATCGCTGGCCCATCACTTGTTTCTCCGTCATTTCAATGAACCACCTTGCCCAATGTAACAATATCAAACATATTCTTACATTGGGCAAGTTAGCCAGAGAAATGAGAGCAGGTAACAAGTGATGGGACAGCGTGTTCAACAAGACCGCGGGAAGGTGTCGAGCTTCTTGTTAGGGATGGTGGGAAGTAAGGAATAAGGGTGGTAGGAGGGGGGTACACAACTAGTATCTAACACATTTCAAGTTCACATTATAATATGAACACAATATTAAGAGAGTACTTTATCGTAAAACACTCGTAGATTTCTTAAAATTACAAAGATAAGCAGAAGATTCGAACATTTTTAGACTTAACTTAATTTTAACACATAAAGACGAAGTACATATATATAAAAACTTATAATCTAAGAGACGTGGATTCGTATAACCTCACACTAGAGGGATTTGTTAGCACACACGTGCTCAAGAGAAGCTCAAGTAGTTTGCCATGTCTGGCAAAACCTAAATCTAGTGAGCACCCAGGAAAACATGTGGAGAGCGAGCGGCGATAAGAGAGTGCTCGTCTCTCTCTCATGTTTCCAACAGGTCTATAGAAAAAAAAACATTTTAAATAAAATTATTAAATTATAATTAAATTTTCTATACTTCCAAAACAATCACACACAAAAATAAATAAAATTATTTAATTATAATTAAAGTTTCTATAGTTCCAAAACAATCACACACAAAAAGTATAAGAAGATCACATTTTTTCCCCTTTTTTCTTCTAATTTTTAAGTTATAAATTTAGTGAATATTTATAGTAAATAATTACTTTAGCTTAAAGTAATATTATTAATATGACTCTATTTTGGAAAACAAAAATATTGAAAAAAATAGAAATAAATTTTAAGGAATAAAAGTTTGCTCTTTACTTATTTTTATAACTCCCACACAATGCTAACAAAAATATTAATAATATTTATAAATAATTTTTTAATAGTGATATTATTTAGCATTTCCTAGGTACTTTAATTTTGATATCTGACAAGCTTTACGCTTACTAAATATGAAATTTAAATGATAAAAGTACTTTGTGCAAAGCGGTAGAGAAGTAAGAAGTCCCCTGTAAATCATGCAACTTGTTGAGCATTGATGAGCATTGATCAACAAGTTGCCTAGCTCGCAGGATACGTTAAAACTGAGGAACTTCACAGCCCGTTTTAACTTAATTAAAACTCATTGAAATTTAAAACAGGACCTTAATTAGTACGAAACTTTGTGTAACTCGATATTCTCTAAAAAAAAATTTTAATTTTTTTTTTATTTATAACTTTTTAACCAAGGGGTGTATTGAAGATTAAAGGGCAGTTCTATAATCAGCAGTTTAACAGTTTTCCAACAATGTGCATGTCTATGAGTTTCTTGACAAATAATTCTGAAGCCAAAAAAAAAAAAAAAAAAAAAAGGGGAGTTTACCTTGCTCGTTTTTGTGACCTTGAAATGTTTGGACTCGCATCCTATATTAGGTCTCGAATACTAATAAATTTTACATAGTTGAAAAGACCTTGATCTGTTGATCACAGACCTGTCCTTAAAGTCCTGAAGTTTTAATTTACAAGCAAGGAATTTGTATTTAAAGATATTGAAAGGTGAAAAGCTAGGAAATTGCAAAGTCCAACAAATTGCTAATAAATAGTCCATCTATGTGTTTTGTTTTAATTGTCATTTATCGCATACAGGATTTTTTTTCTAATATTTATTAAATTTCTTTTTAAAAATAAGTTTAATAAATTAACTTTAGTTAACAAATCCTAAACTTCATCTCTTCATTGCTCGATGACTTTTTTGTTGTTTGAATAATAATATATAAACGATCCTTTTTATAAATACATATAATTGTGGCAGTATAACAATAAATAAAACAATAATTATGTAATTAAAATTACATTTTACTAGATAAATATATTATAAAGAATACAAACAAGTATATATTTAAATATTGATGCTACTTTATTAAAAAAAACAATTAAAATCTCACATTCTGTTCTTTATTTACAGTACTTATACACGGTTAAGTTTTCTAGAAATAATTTTAATTAAACAAGACGAGCGTACAGTTCCAAACATGTGCTGTAAACAATAATGTACTTGTAGTGTATTGAAATGTAAATATGACATGTACAAAAATCTTAGCAGATTTTAACTATATTTTAATTGTACAATGAGAGAATTGAATTATGTAATTTTTATTGTACTAATATCTTATACTTCCTATCATCATAAATAATAACAACGTTTTTAAAGCTTTTCCCTTTCTCAAAAAAAAAAAAAAAAAAAAAAAAAAAAAGCACAATTACATTTAAAAAGCATTACATGATCATTTTTTCCTCTTTTTTCTCCTCTCTCTCTCTCTCTCTCTCTCTCCCTCTCTTTTTTTTTTGAGGTTTTTTGGGCATGAAAAACAGGGTTTACGAACATCATGTTGTAAACCCTGTGTTTTATTGTTTCAAAAAAATCTCAGTTTAATTTAAAAGGCATTGCTTGTCATTTCTTTGTACTTAAAAGTTTAAAAAAAAAAAACTTTACGAACATCAAAATAGTATTACAAATATGATGTATTTTTGTTATAACCTAAATTCAGCACCAATTACATCTCTAGCCATACTGGACAACTATACAATCCTAACATAATGCAAACTGTAATAAAAGTTTTCCCTATACAAGCAAGTTTGATGACATTTAAGCAATAGATTAACAAAGTAAAAGTTTCTTCTATAACACAATACTTAGCAAACTTACTTCAACAAAATTGGGGCAGAATCATCAATCTTGTTTCTTATAATTTACAATATTAGAATATTAGGAGAATTTTGAATTTGATATTAGTGCTGTTCGTAAACCTTGTTTTGTTGCACCTAAAAAATGCGCATTACATTTGAATAACCAAAGTTGATCGTCATTTTAGTAGCAGAGAACAGACTTGAAGAACGTCAAGAGCAGACTTTTGTCAGCCTGGGTTAGCAATTACTTTCTCTACCACCGTAGTTATTGATTTGCTATTTATTTTCCATTTACGTAATAGAAGCTGCACTTTTATGAAGTCTTAGCTAACTAGTCCAGGGCATGAAGACAATCAATCTGTGACGTCATAAACCCGCAGCTGTCATTTTTTCGTGGATGGAAAATCAATTTAAAATCAATGACTTCGTCCAAATCAATATTGATGTTTAATTGTTTAAAACACATTTTTTTTGTTCAAGGAGTTTCTACGCCTTAGAAGGAGACGGAGAGAGAGGGAGAGAGAGAGAGAGAGAGAGAGAGAGAGATATATATATATATATATATATATATATATAGAGAGAGAGAGAGAGAGAGAGAGAGAGAGAGACAGACAGAGAGAGAGAGAGACAGAGAGAGAGAGAGAGAGAGACAGACAGAGAGAGAGAGAGAGAGACAGAGAGAGAGACAGAGAGAGAGAGAGAGAGAGAGAGAGAGAGAGAGAGAGAGAGAGAGAGAGAGAGAGAGAGAGAGAGAGAGAAAGAGGAAAAAATATTTTAAATGCATTGACAATATTATATCATAAAAATATCAGGGAATTAATTGAATTTATTATTATTATATTTTTCCCTATGAGTTTTGCATTAAAAAGTTGTTTTTAATTTTTATTTACAGTATTTATGGTACACTTTGCAGCAAATTTAAGCATCTGACAGAAAGATATAGCTTTCTAAAATGTTTATGAATAGCTAATACAAAAAAAATACAGTTTTGGAAAATATTATTATTTTAATAGGCACAACGAAGCACAGATTTTGTTTGTCTTTAAAAAAGACTTCAAGATTCTAATTTGTGCATACTTATGATAACTTTTACAATTCTAATTAATGTTTATGTTATTTATAGTGACTGCATATATACAGAGAATATCTTACATTCAGTCCTCAGTGACGTAAACTAAATTTCTGCCACGTTTTCTCAACACCTCTTTTAAAGCATCACATGGAGGGAGGGTAGAATGTGCCTTGCGTTGTGCAGAAGAGTTCTCCTGTATTAACGATATCATGGTTTGCATGGTAAGGTGGAGGAGGACCGAGGGGCAAGTCTGAGGGACTCCAGATTTGGGTGTTGTCGTATATTGAGTACTCTTGCACTGCTGGGTAGTGATGTACTAGCTGGTCTGGTGCTACCGACGTCGCTTCCACCGAGGGGTAAGTTTGCGTGCTTAGCGACAGTTGCTGAGGGGATGTCAACTGGTTGGCGTCACTGAAACATCAGCACATAAGAGTCTGTATTACATAGGAGTGTATTAAATAAGGGTGTATAACATAGCAGTGTATCACATAGGGATAAGTTTGCGTGATTAGCGACAGTTGCTGAGGGGATGTCAACTGGTAACACTGGCTGGCGTCACTGAAACATCAGCACATAAGAGTCTGTATTACATAGGAGTGTATTAAATAAGGGTGTATAACATAGCGGTGTATCACATATGGATAAGTGTGCATGTTCAGCTACAAAAGCTCAGAAGATGTCAACTTTTGACACCGGCTGGTATCACTGAAACATCAGCACACCAAATTATCAGTCGGTAAAACATAGGGGTATTTTCCATTGGGTGTATCAAACGCAGGGGTGAGAGTGCGTGCTTAGTGACAGTGACTCGGGGGATGTTGGCTGATGTCCATGAAAAATATGTTAAAAAATTTAGTAATTCAATACTTACAGATTAATAAAGAAAAAAAATAAACTTTTTATAATGTGACATAATGCCTAAAATATTATAAATAAATAATTTTAATTTAATATATCTATTTTTTTTAGATTAGACAGAAGTCTGCTGCGTTAATTTCTTTGGATCTTGATTTTTATAATAACTATATAATTTTCTTTACTTAATAACATTAATATAATTAATACTAAAATATGACTTATTTTTGTATATTTTATAGTTTTTCCTCTCTGATGCAAAGTTAGTAAATCATAAAAAGAAAAACTTTGGATATATTAAAGGGGAAGCTCAGGGGTTTAAAAATTATTAATATGCTTTTAGAAGTAAAAATAGTAGATATAAACCATAAATACATAAACAATTAGCATGTTCTAATTTTAAAACAAAATTTAAAAATGGAACTACTGAGACGATAAGAATACTTGGCAATACGGTGAAGTAGATTTTTTTATATAGGTATAGGCAGAGAAAAAAGTGGACTGAGGTATAGATAAACTCTCAGGAGAAATGAATCTGTACCCAAAAATAGCAAAAGCTAAGTAAAATATAAAATATTGATAGAGTTGACAATTAAAATTAATAAATATATTAATAGGATGCTTACGCCTGACGTCATACTGTTTACGCTTCGATGTCATACTGGATAAAATAAATACACACCTCAGCATTTGGAATTCGTGCATGGTTTTTGGCTATTTTCTTTAGAAAATCTCTCAAATTGATTATAACTTATTATTTTTCTCACATACTGGAGATACAAATTCAACCTATCAACAATATAAATGCTCAAAAATAATGCTTGGTATTGTAAAACTAGCGAAATGAGTCATTTTTCTACAACGGCCCATGCTTTGAGTAGTCCAACATGGCGTCGACTTTAATATGACGATCTTTTCGCGTCAAGAAGACGCTTCTACACTTTAAAAAGTCGAGGCTGCCTGGAGCTTCTGCTATATAAAGCAGGTAGGTGAAGCCCCAGGTAGCCGTGACTTTGTAAAGTGTAGATCGTTCATTCTTCGGATATTTGTAAAGAGTAGTAGCTTCATCTTGACGCGAGAAGATCGATGAGTGAAAACACTCTATAAAATTTATATTTCTTTTCTTTTATTTAAAGCCATAGACCACATAAAACAACACGTGCTTTTTAATGAATAAACACGAAATAGGATCTTCAAAACTGTAGACACTTTTTACCAGAATGTTAATGTAGCCCCACGAGAGAGCGTGAAAATACTGTAGAGTATGCAATGTGCGTAACTATTCATGTTTATGACGTCAGAAAGATGCAACAATTGGTATGAAAATGTTGTGCGGGTTGCATAAATCGAATTTTCTGATCACTGCTATGGAGCTACAGTTGGGGTTTGAGACAAACTCAAGTTATTATTGTAAGTCCCATACAGTGCTTTGTGGTATAAATGCATATGTTTTTCTCTGGTCTATTTTATTTATATTGTATGAAAAAAAATTTAAATTAAAAATTATGTATGTCTTACCACCCGAACCCCAATATAATAATCTAAACTATTGACTAAATTCGCGTTAAGGTGACACAAAATAGACATACATGAATGTCGCATATGATATTCAAAATTGTATTTGTAGTTTTATCAAGTTTTTCTCTTTTTTTCCTTTACTCACATAACTTCAAAGACAATTCAAATAATTTTCAAAACACATATTTTATCTGATAAACATTTTATGGCTATGATATATGTTATCATAATTATTTTTGTATTAATATCTTCTTTATCCAAACAATTTTAACTTTTCATTTTGCACTCTGCATTCCTCATCATTATCATTATTATATATTTATATAATATATCAAAAAGTAAAGCCCATTTTATTTAATTAAAATATCATAGCAACGTTTGTGCTATATATAGTATAAAAAATATACAATTTTTAGGCTTTGAAATATTATGGATGGACTACTATTTTAGAATTTGTACTTTTCATACTTATTTTAAATTTATATTAGTTGCCAATTTCAAAACTTAAAAAATGAATGAATGAATGAATGAATGAATGAATGAATGAATGAATGAATGAATGAATGAATGAATGAATGAATGAATGAATGAATGAATGAATGAATGAATGAATGAATGAATGAATGAATGAATGAATGAATGAATGAATGAATGAATGAATGAATGAATGAATGAATGAATGAATGAATGAATGAAAGGACGGACATATGATGCGAGATAGAAGGGTGGATGTACGAATTGTATATAAATTGTAACAATTCTACGTCAAATAATAAATACATATTTAACAAGATATTAATTACAAAAATTACTTTTTATTTTAATAATAATTCATTTTTAAATCTTAAACGGAAGAGAAGCATAATTTATTTTATTTAAGGCGTAGAAGACCTTGAACAAAAAATTTGGTGTACTAATATCCTAACAAACCTGAAAATCAACGTTGATTTGTCCGGATTCATTGATTTCTAATATTCGTTACACTCACAAATGCCACTGGTGGTCATTGACGTCACAGCTCGCCCGGTTTTCGCGCGAGTAAAACAAGCAAGCTGTGACGTCATCGACCGCCAGCCGCATTTTGTGAATGAAAAATAAATTAGAAATCAATGACTTCAGCCAAATCAACGTTGATTTTCAGGTTTGTTAGGGTAATACACTTTTTTTTTTGTTCAAGGTGTTCTACGCCTTTAAATGTGCGTGAGTATACATAGACATAGCGATGGCAGAGTATGTACACAAACCGTACTGTGTACGGATAACTAAATAAAAATTGTAAAAAGGTTTGTCAGGCGTTAAAAGCAGGTAGTATTATTATCTACCCTGACTGTCGTTTGTGTGACGTAGTATTTCCCTTCTCTTTACCTGGAGTGCATTGATGCCGTCTCGTATCTTGTACGTCATAGATACGGGAACGGCCTACCTGTTTTACATTTTTATTTAATTAACAAAGACGCAGAAAATTTTAACAATTATATTTTTTTCTACAAGAAGGATAAAAAAATGTAAAAATATCTAACCCCTGAATTTCCTCTTTAAAGCCCAACTTTCTACTTTTTTTTACTCCTTTATTTACTTTAATTTAACTTCGAAGAGACACATTATTATCTATATGTGCATATCATGTATCAGAAACATTTAACTTACATTTGCATAAAACTGGAATATAATTCAAAATTCTTTATTCATTTCTTTCATCCTATACAAATAATACAATAAAAATATGCATCAGTTCAGGTTATTGCTTAAAAAAAAAAGCAATAAGAAATGATAGTCAAACATTATACAAAAACAATTACACAATGTATAAATAAACAAAAAGACAAATTTTTATATGACTATCTGAGTTGTTATTAAACCCATCGACTGAATTACACGATTATTTAATAAAAATGTTTTTAAACTTTTTTTTAACATAATTTGATCTGGTTCTTTTCTTAAGATGGATGGCAGATTAAAATAAATGTTTAGAGAACCACAGGAAGGACCCCTATTGTACATTTCCGTTCTTTTATAAACACTTTGAATTTTTGCCTTGTAATTTCTCGTATTATGACTATATTGAATTTCATGACTTTTAAAAACCTCCAAATTGACGTTTGATTATATATTTGATTATATATGATACATTAATATAGTTAAATTTCGACGTTAATGATATAACTGATATGCATGATATTACTGACACAGGACGTGAATGTGAGTCATAAATAGCTGATACTTGATTACTGCTTAGGCTAGCTGAGCAGCAACTAAGATAACGATAGCGCGGTGTTGCTTGATAACATTTGAAATTAGATACATTTACATTATATCTATATAGCCTCCACTTGAGAAACTTTCTGTCTGCGTGCATAAACACAAAATAAAAATCAACTTCACATTTTATATAAGATCTATAGTTTATTGTAGCTGCCTTCACATTTATTATAAAATATGTATTTTTTTTAACTTTATACAATAAGAGATATGAATTATCATATATTTTTTAATTAATTGCCAAATTCGCTCATTGGCCAAAAAAGTGACCACGTCGCGGAGTTGTTTTACTTAAGAGCCGTAAATAAATAAAAGTGTGGATATAATAAAAACAATTTGATTGCCTTTTTTTTAGGTGCATCAATAAATTAATATAAAATATAATTATATAACATAATATAGGGTGTGTGCGCATGACGTCATTTTGAGTGCTTTTCGATGCTCATCTTGAGTAATGAATAACATTGCTCAGTATAGGGCAAAGGTAGTTTTTGGCTATTTTCTTTGGAAATTAGCTATTTTTTTTTGTTATTATTATTTTTATTACATACTTGAGGTACTAATTCAACCTGTTAACTGCATCAATGCTCTCAAAAAAATCGCGAAGTATTTTTAAACTGGCAAAATGTGCCATTTTCCTATACCGCCAATGTTATTTAGTACTCACTTATGACGTCGACTTTAACATGAATGAAACCACCCTATAATATAAGGAAATATACAGGGAAAAAAATTAATAACCATGACTAAATTTCCTACTTTCCCAAAGAAATGAGTCAAAATGTAGTTTGTCCAATGCTAAACAATGTTGTTCAGTTATCCAATGTGCCATCGAAGCGCATTTAGTATGACGTCATTAGCATACACTCTACACTCGAAAATTAATACTTAATAATTAGTGTTGCAGTCATTACCTAAATTTTCTATAACGTTAACATTAAGTTATTTTCATATAAAACGTAAACGATAGCGTTAACTCTAAATTGTCCCCAACTATAACGTTACCCTTAAAGTTTACGTTAACTTGCGTTAACTATAACGTTAACACCTACTTAAGAATACATGTATTTTTTATAATTATTCATGTAAGTTTAATTATTTATAAAGATATTATTTTCCTTATGTTTATACATTTATAAATAGAAGGTAAATTTGATTGATTATTTCTCTTACCTCAAGACAGTTGAATTTATTTATCTAGTATAATCAGTATAAAGTAAACGTTTATTTCAAAATGTAACTTTATAGTTATCGCTATGATAACTTCTATTTTTTATAATATTTAAATATATAACTTTTTACAATGTTGTGAATCTATATTATTTAAAAATAACCCTTTAACTAAAAAGAACTTAAAGGAATAGCCCAGAAGAAAATATTAGCATTTATATCACAAATCATTTGATGGGACTTACATAAATAGCTTTAGTTTATCTCAAAATCCAACTGTAGCTCCGTAGCAGTGATCAGAAAATTTCAATTTATGCAACCCGCACAATGTTTATTCTAAAATTTTGCATGTTTCTAACGTCGGGAACATAGTCGCGCATATTGCATACTTTACAGTATTTTCACGCTCTCATGGGGCTACATTAACATTTTGGTAAAAAATGGTCATCAGTTTTGAAGATAGTTATGAAGATTTATATATTAAAAAGCTCATGTTGTTTTATGTGGTTAATTGGTTTAACGTTACCCATTTTACTTTTACCACTACAAGACCGGCTGTTATGTATGACAAGAACTCACCTGCTCGGCGTCATTATGCATGGCGTGGGAGGTGGTTGCGGAGTGCGGTCTCTCTGACTTTGTTGAGCGTCTTCTCTTCGACGTGTATTCCTGAACCAGTTGGTCACCTGGGTTACGCTAAGACCAGTGTGCTGAGCAAGTGCCAATCTCTCTTGTGAATTAGGGTTACGGTTGCCACGGTAATACTTTCTCAGAATATTACGATAGCGCTCCTTAAAGTTGTACATAGCTGCTTTGGCAATTGTCCCGGGCAGAGGATACTTGTTACGGAGAAAAGACTTTTCCCCAGAACTTAGAGGTTGACCTCGAACCTGAGGAACAATAATACCAATTGACTGATTTGAGTTTTAACATATGATATAACATATGGTCCAGACCCAGGGTTTGGCAACTTCCAATTGTTGGCACATAGGTTAATGAAAACTAGCTAGAAACTTGAAGTTTTGTATACTCAGAGTATAATTTTGGAATTAATGGTAGCATCAAAAATGCGCTCAACTTAATATATCTCTAAGTGACGACAATTGGGACTCAGCTTTTTTCATTTAAATAACCCGTAAAATCTGTTACACACAAACATATATATCAACAATAAAAACGTTGGTGACGTCACAAGCTTTGGGGATTAAATAGAAAAATTGTAGATTTGTAACGGCCAAGTTTAACGTTTATTCCATTCTGATTAAAACGCCCTTGACGTCATTTACGCTTTTATCGTTAGATTGCTAACGTTTAGTGACGTCATAACCGTTGATTGTACATTACTTAAAGCATTGCAAATGTGTGTACAAGCTTCTCAATGCTTAGTGTGTAGCATGCTAACTATTGGGTCTCTACCATACATTGATCTCCATTCTTAGCCTGAATTTCAACTTCTTTGTAAGTATCGTATATTTTACATTATAACTGCACTATTAGAGCGTCTTTTAGTAATTTATGAAAATATACATGTACATATATATAATGCATTACACAAATTTACAACGTACATCAGAACTACAACAGAACACAGATCCCATAGATCGGGCAGATTGTACATACACTCAACATACAGAGGCTAATTTTATTTCTTATTTTTTAAGAAGCTATCGTACTGAATCGATTGATATCACATGTGAATTTCTAATTTTCAAGTTTATTAAGTATGAAAAGGTGCTGACCGTGACGTCATTTTGTGACTTTCAAAACTTATTTAATATTTTACTTAATAAACTCAAAACTTAGAAAATTTCATACCTATAGAACAGGACTATGTCCTCATTTAGAATATGCAAAGTATTTCATACATTCTAAAATTTCTATAGGTTATCCTCATCATAACAAACTTATTTTAGATTTAGAAACTTCAGTTTCCATAATTTAACAACTTTGATGCATTACATACACAAGTGTTGGTCTAACTTTAATTACCTTCTCAAGCTGGCGATAGTGAGCACGGTACCAGAGCTGCCTCAGCTCTGATTGGTGCTTCACCTGGAAGGTGTAAGACTCCAGCAAACTGTACAGTTCGTTGAAGTCCTCGAAGTGAAAGGCTACAGCTGCCCGCGCTCGCAGGATTGTCTCATGACCCAACAACAACTGACCCTTTGGCAGTGACCCGAGAAATATCGTCAGACGTTCTATGTTCTCCGACCCCAGCAGAGTCTCGCACATAAATACGACCTGCATAATATCAACATTCATACAGTCGTTGATCGGAGCTTAGTTTGTAATTAATTAGCAAAATACACATCATATTTGGTTTACAGGAGTAAGAGACAAATAAAATTATTGAAGCCTAAATTATGTTATATGTATATCATCACTGAAGATTAACATTTGTCCACATCAATTTTTGAAGTATAATTTAACAACAACTGTATTACTTTTTTAGGTTTTGCAGCAGCAAATAATATTTTGTGGCACTTGTAAAGAAAAAATACCATATATATATATATATATATATAGAGAGAGAGAGAGAGAGAGAGAGAGAGAGTGAGGGGGGGGGGGGGGAGAACGATATTTCAAGTCCAAAGTATACAAAAATAATATGACAATGTTTTCAATAATTTGACGGTTAGTTATTTGTTAATTGTGAAAACTGCATACATATTTATTTATTGCACTTTGTTGTTGGATGCCACTGTTTAGAAAAGTTATATTATAATATTTTATTATATTTTCTAACCATGAATTATGATAATAATAAATTGATGGAAATGCAATATTAATAAATGCACAATTAATATTAAAAATTACATTATGCAATAATTTTTAAATTCACATGTATGCAGGTTTCAATGAATTTTTTTAATATAGACTAAAAGATGAAGATATTTGTTTATATTTATATTTTTGTTGCAATTTATACTAAATATGTTTTGTGTAAGACAATATATGAAATATACCACAATTTATATATAATAATAAAATTATATATTTTTTTATATACAATATATAAATTTCTAATCGAAGAAAGCTATAGTAAAAAAGCATTATTCACATGACACGTAACTTTAAGGCACGTCAAATTTACGCGTCATATAAATAATACTTAAAGCCATAGACCGCATAAAACAACATGTGCTTTTTAAAGAATAAACACAAAATGGGATCTGCAAAATTGATGACAATTTTTACCAGAATGTTATTGTAGCCCCACGAGAGAGCGTGAAAAAACTGTAAAATATGCAATTTGCGTGAAATTTCATGTTTATGACGTCATAAACATGCACAAATTAGTATGAAAATGCGGTGCGGGTTGCATAAACCGAATTTTCAAATCTCTGCTACGGGGCTACTGTTGGGTTTTGAGACAAACTTACGTTATTTTTGTAAATCCCATCAAGTGTTTTGTGATATAAATGCTTATGTTTTTCTCCGGTCTATTCCTTTAAGTAAAATTTAGCTTAAAAAAAGAAACAGATAAATAGTTAATCACAAAAATAAAGTGTTTCATACATCTTCTTTGACTTTGTTGTAACTTTAGCCAACAAAATAATTATTCTCATTTGAATTAAATAACTAAAATTTGCTGCTCAAAATTACTATACAAATAAATTAATATGTGAATATGTGAATGAACTCAGTTTATAAAGTTTAGGGAATTTTATTTATTTATTTTTAACAATCAAAACTTTCAGTAGAATATCATATATTTTAGCAATTTCTTACTTTTTGCACGTACAAAAACAAACATTACTTGATCATTATGCCAGATCAATGCAGTATTATGTAACATTGAAGTATAAATATAACATCATAATTTACTCTACATTGTGAATAGTGATTCCTATAAAAACCATAATATAACCATAGATAAGATATTCAACACAAATACTTATGTTATTACAAAATAACAACATTATTTTGTGCTCTACAATACAGAAACTATTCAATCCAGCATAAAATATGTAATGTATTTTTTCGATAATTCGTATATTCTAAAAATAAAATAAGTTTTCCAGCACAATTATATTATATTACTTCTTATCCTTTACAAATAATAAACAGAAATAAAAATTTTCACACCCGTAATTAATGTTTTGATTGTGATTCATCTCTGCAAGTGTTGTTACCCCCCATCCTATTGACAGACAGACAGACAGACAGACAGACAGACAGACAGACAGACAGACAGACATACAGACAGACAGACAGACAGACAGACAGACAGACAGACAGACAGACAGACAGACAGACAGACAGACAGACAGACAGACAGACAGACAGACAGACAGACAGACAGACAGACAGACAGACAGACAGACAGACAGACAGACAGACAGACAGACAGACAACAATAATGATATCACCTGGTCATTTGAGAGCCATACTGAGGATTCTGTGCTGAGTGCAGAACTGCTCGTAATTGGGAGCAACTCTGACGATAATTCTCTATTTATATCACTGTCCATGGTTATGCACTTATCACTGCACTTCACCTTGGTACTATGTCTTTCTGACTAACTGACAAGACAAGCTGACCGAGAGAGAGAGAGGGAGAGAGAGAGGGGGGGGGGAGAGAAGGAGAGAGAGAGAGAGGGGGGAAAAGGAGAACACCACACAAGCCTCCAGCTTCATTCCCCTCATTCCAACTCTTTGGCTGGCAGCACGTCTATGCACATTATCAATGGTTCACACATTACTCTCCTTGTCACAGAGAATGCATTTTTCATACCTTTGGTATTTTTTATTGATATAATATTGTTCCAATAAAGTGATCAAGTTATTATGGCGTAGTAATTCAGGTGGGAAAAGAGAAAAGTAAATTTTAAACTCAATTTTTAAATTTGATATTGTACATATAAAATTTTACTAAATTTTAAATAAAACTAATTTCTCTACCTTTTTATGAAATAAATCCAATCAATCAGTAGAAAAATAAGAGGATATAAGATGACAAGGATGTAATTTTTAGATGGCATTATATCTGTATAATAAAAATAATAAAAAAATAAAAATGAATAAATAAAAATGATAATCATGCATTTTCTTTTCGTGTAATTTAAATGAAATACTTGAATGCTATAACTTTAAATGGTCTTTAAATTCATACACTTCCAATTCAATGTCATCAAAATACGGCAAAATAAATAATAATGATAATGAAGAACACACACAAAAAAGGAAATAAAATGGGTTCTATAAGAGAGAAAATGTATAAGAAGTGCTTTTTGATATTAATAGACAGAAGTAAAACATGATCTAACTCTGGACAAATGTATATAATTGTACTTTCTTTTTAGTTCTTCACCTTTGCTATACTAATTATATATACGTTAAAAATTTGTTATTCTATTTCTTCTGATATGCACATAAAAGTTCGTTCAATAAACTACACACAACTCTTGAGCCAGCTTCGAAAATTTTCCTTTGTTATAAACATCTGATCATGACGTCGTTACCTGTTTACTGCGTTTATATGTATGGTTTATCATTGTTATTTCTTCGTTTACAACTTTGGACCTGATAAAAATAAAAGAAACTCACAAAACTACTCACTTTTATCGGCTCAAAAAACAAGATCAATCAATAAATGTGTCTTATTTTGATGGTCAGCCAATCACTGAAAATTAGATAAAAGATTAATAAAAGATATGAATATATATATAAAAAAAAGAAGAAGAAGAAGTAAAATAACATTCTTTATTGATCAGGCAGCTTAAGTAGCCAGATAGAGAAATAGAGAGGGAGAAAGAGAGAGAGAGAGAGAGAGATTCCTAAAATGTCAATGCCTTAATAAGCTTCTTGATTAGTTCAATCATTTTATGTTTTGAGAACCCAGTTTGCTTGTTTTAGGCCAGGAAATCCACTACTGCAAGATTTCTCTAAAAAGCAGGTGCACTTTTTTATTATTATTATTATTTTTTTTTTTTGAAAGACAAGAAATGGTCAGCAACTTTTCCTAGGTCCACGTGCATAAGCTGTCAGTTTTCGACTTCTATGGAATTAAAATATTGGAGCATTACTCAATATTATACAATAATAATGATCTCAAAAATATTGCTATACTTATTTTTAAACTGGAAAAATGTGTCATTTTTCCAAGCCAGCTTAGGTTATTTAGTGCTCATATTTGACTTTTAGTTTTGTATATATGTATGCAACAACCTTATCATATAAAGTTAAATTTGTATTGCTTTCTTTTAATCAGGGTATATTTTATTCTAAATTATAACACTGATTTGAACGTTATAATTTATTTAGCCAAGTAGTTTTTACCGTCATTTTAAAGCAAAAGTTAATGAAATTAACAGCTTGGTATAACAATATCTACAATATAATTAATTTATTACGAGGACAAAAATAAATACGCAATAATCGTGCAAGCTAAATACAGTATCAATTTATTTATCAATCTAATTATTTACTGTCTTTGCATGCTAATTTTGAACATGAAATAAAACAGCATTTTTTTATTACTTTTGAGAAAGAAAGCAAGGAACAAATAAATAAATTAGATTGTTAATATAATGAATATGTAAAAATGGATGTAAATGAATGAATGAATGAATGAATGAATGAATGAATGAATGAATGAATGAATGAATGAATGAATGAATGAATGAATGAATGAATGAATGAATGAATGAATGAATGAATGAATGAATGAATGAATGAATGAATGAATGAATGAATGAATGAATGAATGAATGAATGAATGAATGAATGAATGAATGAATGAATGAATGAATGAATGAATGAATGAATGAACCAATTAATCCTAAAAAAATTGACGAAATAACTTAAAATCAATGTAACTATTTAATTAATAGTTACAATAATTATATTGTTTTTAATTTACTCAATCCAAATTTGAAATAATGATGATAAAATTTAAAAGAAGATAATTTATTTACTGCTGCATTATTATTATAATCATCGTTGCAATCACAGTAACCAACAAACTTGTTCATTTCAGCAATATATATATATATATATATATATATATATATATATATATATATATATATATATATATATATATATATATAATAATAATAAAAAACAAATCAAGGAAAAACTGTATTGCGTCATCACGGATTAAGGCCGTTTTACTCACTACACTGTGCGTGCTTTGCAGCCCATTCAAAACAATTTAATCGTACTTCCATGATTTCTCCGCAACTTCTACACCTATAAAGAATGTCAAATTTTAAAACACATCATTAAAACATAATCTAGATCTTCACTGAGCCGATAAAAAAAAAATCAGTCCATATACGTTAGTTTTTTATAAGCTTACCAATGGTAGTGTAAAAATTATTTCAATCCAATGCTAATAAAAATAATTTCAGTGCAAGTACGATTTAAATTTATTTTACAATTTAATGACCCTCTGCTGTAAATATTTCTATTTATCTATGAGTCAAGTAATCTCTCGATATTTTCTATCGTCACAATGTACCGAAATGAAATAAATAACTTGCAATTTAAGTGTTGCATTTCAGTCTATAGTTGTGCAAGTTTTGATTTCCTTGCGGTTACACTGCTATTATTTTCAAGAAAATGTATGAATTATCTCAGTAAACTCACAAAATAGTGAATTTTATAATAAATACTATCGCGTCTGATATCAGAGCATATTATATTATTTAGGTGAATGAGTATAAAATGACAAAGAGTCACAGTCGGGCAATTATGAAGCTTTTAGATTCACTTTACAAATCGTAATGTAATATTGGGAACATTTATAATTATTATAAATGTCATGATTATGATAGTTATGGTCAAGCTTGTTTTTTATCTTAACAAACATCTATTTGAAGTTATTAATAATTTTAAAAAATATTAAATAAATTAAGTGTAGCAAAAAAAAAAAAAAAAAAAAAAAAATCAATGTGGGGCTGCAGCATTGCGTTGATTTTAGTGTTTGAAAATTAATATTGTATAGTATAATTAAATTAATTATCTAATCATCTCTAAAAAAAAATAATGAGAAAAAAAAATAAACACGAAATTTATTTTTATAATTACGCGAAAATTAAATAATAGTTCGTTCTATAAACTACACACAACTCTTGAGCCAGTTTTGAAATTTTTCCTTTGTTATAAACATCTGATCATGGCGTCGTTACCTGTTTACTACGTTTATATGTATGGTTTATCATTGATCCTTGAAAATGAGATTCACTATACTTTACAGAACAAGCTAATATTATATAAACTAAAACAACAACTCAGAAGCAAATAAATATATATTGATTTCCGAAATGTAATTGATAAACTATATTTTTAAAGAATAGAAATATAAATTATTTGCATGAAATATCAGTTATTTTTACAGTAAAAATACCTTTCTTATAAAACAGTGTGTCGGCCATATTCTGGAGATCAACGTTAATTTATTATCTTCTCTAAATTTGTATTTTCATTTATGTACAATTAATTCTTATTGACTTAATTTTATGATTTGTAGCACGTTAGATATGTACACTCCCTCGGAATAAATCTGATTGCAGCGTTCAAGTCTCCAAATGTTAAATATATGAGGAAACTTTAACGCGACCGGTTGGATTTATTCGGGGGTGTACTTACTAAAGCGTCTGATAATTTTTTGTTGTAATGTAATATACAATATATTACATGTTTGATCATATTTCACAAAGCATATTGAATATTTTGTATAATTTTTTTTCATTGTGCTCTATTTTAATAACTCAATACTTAATATTATTGTATAATAATTTTTACTAACTAACTAATTCAGATTCCATTTTTTGTAAAAATTCTTTCTTCGTTCTATGCAAGGCTGCAGTAGTTGGATTTGAAACCTGTTATCACTGTCTTACATACCAATATATTATATTGTATTCCTTTCCTGTGATTATTATAGTCACTCTGATGACGTATGGCCACTCGATTTCAGTCATTTAACTTTCTTGTCTTATCTTACATTTTTTTTACAGTTATATTTTTCACAAGTAAAACTGACTCTTTACTTATTAGTATAAAAAATTTCTTAGAAAAATATAATATAATAATAATAATATAATAATTTTATAATAATTTATAATAAAATATATATTTATATTTTAAATCTACATTATGCAAAATTGTAATTAGAAGTTGATTTTCTAGTAATTGTGGAATATGAGATATTAGAAATTAGAAACTTGATAAACTATCTAATATAAATTCAAATTTATTGACCTAGTGGAACTATAGTTATTAATTCCAATTATTAAATTACGTTCCTCTAATTTTATTCTAGTTTGGTATCGCTTACCCTTTCGTGGGTGACGGGACATGACAAAATGTGTCCCAAAAATAAATGTCTAAAACAGATATGTCAGCAATTATTTTTTTTCCTCAATTTGTATAAAAACAGTATAATTTATGAACAGATTATCATGCTATTTGCTTCCCTGGCTTAAAAATAAAGACATGAAAATATACAGTTTAATTACCTAAAAAAATCACTAAACTTTTTTTAAGTATTTTAAAATTAAAAATTTAAAAAAAAAAAAAAAAAAAAAAAAAAAAAAACTTAAACTAAACTCATTGAAGAAAGTCAAGTATTCAAATTTAATACTATTAATAGTGTAATTCTGAACAAATATATAAATGTGCATTATATTTATTATTATTTCTTTTTACATTTGCTATTATACCAATTTATATTTCTTGGTTAAAATATTTTATTCAAAATCTTTTGTTAAGCACATCATGTAAATTAAAGAATTAAATATATATATATATATATATATATATATATATATATATATATATATATATATATATATATATATATATATATATATATATATATATATATATATATATATATAATTATTTTTCTCAGATTCTTGCGATAATATAATTCAACCTATCTGCCATGGTCTCAAAAATATTGTTTAATTTTTAAACTGTCAAAATTAGCAATTTTCCTATGCGGACCATGTAATTGAGTGATCCAACATGGCGTTAACTTTAATATTAATGCATAGACCTTAAAAATAATTTTTTCTTGCTAAAATAAAATATATCAATCTTGTCCTCTCCGTCTCTCGAAGTGCTACAAGTATTCCACTCTTATGCCACGCTATAACTAATTACACTACGCTATATTTTAACTCTATTATCGTCTGCAAAAGACGAACAGAAAAACAAGCTTCACACCAGCACACAAGGATGGTTTTTTGTCTCTAATTGACAGTAGCATGCAGTGTTCATTAATATATGCATCTCATGTAAGCAACGATACACCTTCTTATTTATAATTATATGTCTATAGAGTGTATGCACATTACGTCATACTGAGTGCGCTTTGACGCCATACTTTATTAATGAATAATAATTCTCAGCACAGCGCAAACGTAGTTTTTGAAAAAAATTATTGGAAAATGCTCTCAAAAATAGTGCACAGTATTTCCAAATTGGCATATTGTATAATTGTCTATACTGGCGCGGCACGCAACACGTGTTATTTAGTGCTCACATATGGCGTCCACCTTTATATGAATGCAAGCACCCTATCATATATATTTAATATTTCCAGTATCTCTAACCTTGATTTCCATACCAAGCTATAGGGTGGTTGCATTCATATAAAAAGTAGACGCCATATGTGGGCACTAAATAACATGGCCCGGCATGGAAAAATGACAAATTTTGGCAATTTAAAAATACTCTGCATGTATTATTTTTGAGAGCATCAATTGATGTTATTAACAAAGGATTAAATAGATTTTCAAGTATGTGATAATAATAATGATAAATAATAGAAAAGTTAACTTTCCCAAGAAAAAAAGTTCTATTCTGAGCAAAGTCGTTTATTGCTCCAGTATGGCATGCATTCATTATGACGTCATGCACATCTTGCACTCTATACAACAAAACAAGTGACAAACCTCACATATAGTGCTCTCCATCACTCCACAACTACTTCAGATCAAGAAACAAAAGAAGCCTGTGTTTTACCATGTCGTGCCTGTCACGTATATCAAATTGTTCAACAATTTTAATGTCATGCACTCAATAAATCTATCAATCACTAATATTTATGTGTCCTATGGTCATTAAATAAGAATTTAATTACTTATACTGACAATTTAAATGCAGTATAAATAAGAATATTTTAATAATGCAGCAAAATATTAATTTCTATAAATATTCAAACTATACACGCATATTCTTACAATTTATTTATTGCATTTCCAGTTTTTTTTAAGTGATGATTTTTGTTATAAGAGAGATCTATATTTATATTTTATGTCCTGCATCAGACAGGCAGTATTTTTTTCAATCTTTTTTTTTTTTTTTTTTTTTTTGGTAAATTTGTTAGTCCAGTAAATCTGTTTACTTCATAACTTTCATAACATTGAAAATTGAAAGTAGTTTTAGTTTTTCCCAATTGTCTACTGGAATCACCACCTATAAAACAAAACATAGCCATGTTATTTAGCGTTAAACCATAATTTCATACATAAAATTTTGAAATTACGAAATTATTAAGTACATTATTCGAGATACGCCACTCTACGGTATTTCTTTTTATAATAGATTAATATATTATTATTTATTTTTTTGAGTGAATTTTTTTAAAACAAAGCATTAACCATGGAAAATTACGATAAAATATTTACGTACTAAAACCAATCTTAGAATTAAATTTAATTAAATTAAATTTTGAGGGTTAATTAAAGAATTGACGAAACCCCATCCTATAGGCGACGACAATTACTGGTTAAATTATTCTAATTGTTTCATTTATGTGACATGTATAATTAATAATCTGCTTTAAGTTTTTTAAAAATTATTGCAGCAAATTTTCATACAAAAAATGAAAGAAAGAAAAGAAAGGAAAGCAATGGAGAGGATAGGTTAGGAAAGGAAAGGAAAGGAAAGGAAAGGAAAGGAAAGGAAAGGAAAGGAAAGGAAAGGAAAGGAAAGGAGAGGAGAGGAGAGGAGAGGAGAGGAGAGGAGAGGAGAGGAGAGGAGAGGAGAGGAGAGGAGAGGAGAGGAGAGGAGAGGAGAGGAGAGGAGAGGAGAGGAGAGGAGAGGAGAGGAGAGGAGAGGAGAGGAGAGGAGAGGAGAGGAGAGGAGAGGAGAGGAGAGGAGAGGAGAGGAGAGGAGAGGAGAGGAGAGGAGAGGAGAGGAGAGGAGAGGAGAGGAGAGGAGAGGAGAGGAGAGGAGAGGAGAGGAGAGGAGAGGAGAGGAGAGGAGAGGAGAGGAGAGGAAAGGAAAGGAAAGGAAAGGAAAGGAAAGGAAAGGAAAGGAAAGGAAAGGAAAGGAAAGGAAAGGAAAGGAAAGGAAAGGAAAGGAAAGGAAAGGAAAGGAAAGGAAAGGAAAGGAAAGGAAAGGAAAGGAAAGGAAAGGAGAATTTCATATTTTTGATGATTTATTAAAATTATTTTTTATTTATTTATTTTTTTTTCTGCTGAAACATTAATTTCATTGCATTTAAATTACCATAAAAGTTAACTTTGTTAATCACGTGTCCGTAATTATTATATTGTTGAACTAATTTTTCTTGATACTTCTTATTTTTCTTTTTCTTGTTGTTGTTACTTTGTTGTATTTGTATTTTCTCTCTCTCTCTCTCTCTCTCTCTCTCTCTCTCTCTCTCTAAAATTGCCGAGTTCACAATCAGATCTTCTAAGTAAAAATGTTAATTATACTTACAAATATTACGCGTAATATGCAAAATTCAAAATTCACAATGCGCAGTATTTATGGAAAAGAAATGTGATAACTTTGTTGTGGGTGTTTGCATTGATATAAAAGTAGACACCATAAGTGAGCACTAAATAACGTGAGCCTGTATAGAAATATTACATATTTTGCCAGTTTAAAAAAACTTTCTAATATTTTGGAGAGCATTGTTACTGTTAAGTGTTCACATGTTTCAATATGATTATGCAAGAAAAATAATAATAACTAAAGAAGTAACGCCCCCCTCCCCAAAAAAAAAGGTAAGTCCCATGATGAGCAATGTCATTCATTACTCCAGTATGGCGTCGCAGCGTATACAGCGCAGCTTCATGCGCATACACCCTATATAGTTATTTCTCTGTTAAATATTATAAAAATTCCAGCTATGTATCTATGCTTAAATCTATGCTCCTATATATATATATATATATATATATATATATATATATATATATATGTAGCCTGCGCCATAGTGAATGTTGTTTTCCGAACCCCGAACCCCGCTACTGAGTTACCTTCTTCTCGCTCTCCGGCGCTCCGCCGCTGTAACCTGCTCTGCCGCCGGACTCGTCCTCGTCGCTCTCGGCCGTCGCTGAATATTCACGCAAAGCGTACAGCTTTGGTGGATGTATTAATGAATAATTCTGTGATAACTTATTGATAATCTATACTAAAAGATTGTCAATTATAACTGTTATTGATAATGTTTATTAGCAATATAATGTTATTAATTCTTCTGCATTCTTATATGATATTGGAGAACTTTTCAAATCAAAAACTCACATAAGTAACACTATATTTTATTATAAAATTATGAATGTGGATTATAAGTGATAAAATTAGCGCTATATGCCGAACAATGCATAGAGCGGCGTTATAGCTTGAGGCGCCAGCGCGACACCTCAAGCTCCACACTCAGACTATCTTTCTTCCCGTCGCCTCGCACGCAACACACGCAATTATGCTATACTGCACTTTTTATGCAGTTATATTATAAAGAAGTACATCTTGTACTATATGAACGCGAATATGTAAAGAGGACTAAATATCAATAATAAAACATTACATTATTTTATTATTAATATTGATATTTAGGACGCGCGGGTTACATCACCCCCCTTCTCGGAAAATTCTTGCCCCCAAGAATGATTACTAAGCAGGCGAGTTATTATGCATCTGTGCAATATAAAATGTGGTGTTGTGTTGCATGGAAGCGAAGAAAAGCAAAGTCTGACATGACATAATACATACATTTTAAAAATATATGAGAATTTACTCGTAAGCAAAATTATAGGAAAGTTACATCCGTTTATGTAGCTTATTTAGCATATGACAATTTACTGAGAATTTTTTCTTTTCTTACTTTTTATAATGTAGAACTTTTTATACATGAGAAATTCAGTAAATGAAATTAAAACGAATTTTATAATTATTGCTATTTTTAGGTAAAATTATTATTCAAAATTAATATTGTTATGAATTATTTTTAAATCATATTCATTGAATATTATTATTGATATAACATAACAGAATGAAATTTTTGTTATATAAGTAATACAAAATATTGTATATTACGCATTTTTTCTATATTATTTCTTTTTATTACGTTTATTTTTACTTTTAAAATTACGGTAAAATATAGATATATGAATTATATTTAAAAATTACGATTTGCATTAAAATGTTTTATAGTTAAATACAAAAATAGATTTAAAAATAGGTTTTTAACAATATAATATTATAAGTTTTTTTTTTTTTTTTTTTTTTTTTATATACTTAGAAATTTGTTATTTTTAATGGTTTTATTAATTTTTAGCAAATTGCAAGATAAACTAGAATATTGAATGAATATTATATATTTATTATAAGATTTAAAACTTTTTTTTTTTTTTTTTTTTATTGTTTTATTATTATTATTATTATTATTATTGATATTATTGATTAGCAATAATGCAATAATATGCTTGGCATGATAATTTTCATTCAGTATTTCAACATATGACATAATTTTAAATTGAATTTTATTTAGAGAATAAAATGAGTTGTATATAAGACAATAAAGTATTGCCCTTATATGGTTTATGTGTTAATTTTTTCATAAATGTTTATGATTTTACATTAAGTAATATTACATAAATAGAAATTATTGTAAATTTTTCGTTTAATAATTGATATTTCATGCAAATTAAACTTTATTTCGTGCTTTTTTTTTTATTGCAATTATTATTTAGAGTTAAATAGTTAATTATTTTTTACATTCAATTTTTTGCATATATCTTGATGTTATAAGAAAATTATGTATATTTTTTTATGAGATTTAAAACTATTATTATTAAAGTAATTATTTTTATTCGATATTATTATTTTACTGAATCGTAATTTTTTAGTTAATATAATATATATTTTTAAGCATATGAAATTGAAACAAAATGACACATTTTTATTTATTATTCTTTAAACATTAGTTTTAAAATTATTATTAATTATAGATAAACTTAAATCTTTATTTATTTATTAATTTTTTTTTTTTTACTTTATTATTATTGTAAATATTATTTTTACACTTTGCATTTTTTCAGTGTAAAATGTTTTTTTTTTTTTTTTGTTTTTTTTTTTTTTTTTTTACGTGTAATTAAATTATTGCAGTTTTTAGTTAAAATATGATATTTAAGATATGGTATTTAAAAATACAACTTATTTTGATAGATTAATTAAACTAACTTTTACTTATTGAAACTTTAAATGTTACTTTTTTTGTAGTTTTAACGCATATTAAGTGTTTAATTTTAAATTAAAGTATTGTGTTAATGTTTTATATAATTTTTTGTTTTTATATATAGTTTATATGATGATAATTATTACTATTTTTTATTTTGATATTTATAATTTGTAAGTAATTATACTTTTTACGGTATATAATATTTTTTAATATTTTATTTCTAACTGATGAATTAGTTAATATTTTAGTTATCTTTTGCAATAAAAGTTATTTTCTATAGAAAAATGATAACTTTTAGTTTGAAATTATATAATTAATTGTGTTTTGATTTTCAAGTCTGTAAATCACGAAATTACATGAATTTACTATAGAAACCTTGCACTGTCCTTCCTCGTGTGGCTCTCACACCGGGTCTTAGGGGTAGTTCTTCCTCACTCACAACACTGTTATTGTCATTTTCCTCGTGCTCGGACTCATCCGAACGTGGGGTGTCACGTGTCACTCGTTGACGTGGCGTATCTTGCTTGCTTGTCGAGGGTTGTGGGTTGTTTCTTGTATCATCGTGCGGTTCATCTGATGCTGGAACCTGTGAACAAGAGACAGACACGGCAGTAGTGGCTCTTTTTTTAAACAACTTCAACCTATTATTATGCACGACTACTAATCTATTTGGCAACTGTATTTCTGAGTTTACAGGCGACAAAATTCTTGTTATAGGAAATGGTCCTTTGAATTTAGCAGCGAGTTTTGGAGATTCTCCTTTCTTCACTGAGTCGTCGTGCAGCCATACCATGTCATCAACTTTAAAAGTTACCTCTCTACTTTTTTTATTATGAGCTTTAGCATATTTCATGAAAGATTTGTGATTATTTTCATAAACTTCTTGACATATTAATTTTAGCTTTTCAGCTAGATTTTGAACATCTTCATTGTTAATTTCAGGCAGTTCATCTTGAATTAAACTAAATGGAGTACGCATTTTCTTACCATAGACAACTTCATATGGCGAATATTTGTTTAAACTATGATGCGGTTTTGTATTATGTACACAAACAACATATTGCAAAAATTCAGGCCACTTCTTTTGATGTTTATTTACATAATGTGATAGCATTTTTTTAATGTCTTTATGCACAACTTCCGTTTTTCCATTAGAAGCTGGGTGTTTAGGGGTGGTTCTGAGTTTTGTAATATCAAGTAATTTACACATTTCAGAGAATAATTCACTTTCAAACTGTCTGCCTAAGTCTGAATAAAGATATTTAGGACAATTATATACAAGAGCAAAATGTTTCACGAAATTACGTGCTACAGTTTGTGCAGTTTGGTCTTGCATGGGTATCATGACAAGAAAACGACTGAAAAAATCAACAATTGTTAAAATATATTGAAATTCACTAGTAGCTGGTAGTTGAGTAATATCTATACCTACAAATTCAAATGCTTCACAAGGTTGTGGCATTTCTATAAGTTTCATTTTTGTTTTGTCAGTTTCACGACGTGCTGCGCATGATGGACATGTCATACAATAAAAATCTACGTCTCTTCTTCTATTGGGCCAATAATATTGAGATGCTATTTTCTTGTGTGTAACTTGTTTACCACAGTGTGCAGATAAAATTGAGTCATGTTCTTGCTGTAATACTATGTTACGCAATGATTTTGGAAGTACAGCTCTGGGACCATTACCTGACTGGTAAAATAATATGCCATCATGTTTGAAAAAATTTGGTTTTTTACTTAACATTTTACACTCTGGATCACGTTGTTGATGACTTTGCAATTCATCCAAATCAAATACTATTACTACATTTACAAATCTACTTAATGAATCGGCATTACCATGTGATAATCCTGCACGATGTACTACACTGAAAGAATAATCTGAAATTTCAAGTGCCATACGTAATAATTTACTGTTTGGATTTTTCATAGTTAATAGATATTTTAATGCAGCATTATCTACGACTACTGTAAAATGTGGTTGTCCATACAAATAATATTTGAAGTGTTTTAAACTCCAGCAAAAGCCTATCATTTCACGAATTGCAGCTGATTCAGCTTGTTCTCTAGGAGCAAGTTTGCGGGATGCATAAGCACAAGGATGATAAATTCCATCTTCACCTAGCTGTTCTAGGACTGCGCCGCTGGCCCAGCCACTCGTATCAACACAAAGTCGAAATTCTTTTCTAGGATCTGGTATAGCTAGTACAGGTGATGACGTCATAATCTTTTTAATTTTGAAAAATGCATCTATGCATTCTTGAGTGAAATCTACTTTTTTCTTCAAATTATTTTTATGATTTTTTAATAAATCTGATATTGGTCTATTTATTTCAGCATAATTTTTAATTAATATTCTATAATAACCTGAAAGTCCATTCCAAGCCATTACATCACGAATATCGTGTGGTATTTGGAAATCTTGAATTTTTTGTACAAGTCTAGGATCTGCTGATATTGTATTATTTTCTATCGTGTAGCCTAGGAAAATAATTTTTTGCACTGCAAATTGACATTTTTTCAAGTTTACTGTGACGTTGCCATATTGTAGTCGTTCTAAAACTTGACGAGTTCTAGCAATATTTTCTTCTATTGTATTAGAAAATACACATAGATCATCTATGTAACATAGCACTATTAGAGGCGATAGATTATGAAGTAATCCATCTAAAAATCGCTGCATACTAGCTGAAGCATTTTTTAATCCTTGCGGCATAAAATTGTACTCGTATGTACCTGCATATTTACCTGAAGGTACAGTAAAAGCAGTGTATTTTTTACTATTTTCAGCAAGTGGTATATTGTAAAATGAGTCTTTTAAATCTAGAGTTGTAAAGTATTTACATTTTGATAGATTAGATAATGAATCTTGAATATTTAAGAATGCATAGGGCTCAGCTTCAGTTAAAGTATTGATTTTTCTCAGGTCCAAAGTTACTCTATATTGAATAGTACCATCAGGTGTTTTCTTCCTGACTAAAACTATGCCACTATTATATGGGCTAGTTGATTTTCTTATAGTTCTTGAATCTAGTTGAGCGCCTAGAGAAATATCGGCATAATCTTGCAGTGCCATACTTATTTTATATGGTTTTGTTCTAACTATCTTATCTTCAGTTAAACGAATATTATGTTCTACTAGATGAGTACCTTCTCTAATTTTCTTTTCTATGAATATATCACGAAAATCATCTAATATCATAGCTTTAAATTCTTCTCTAAATTTAGGTGGTAAATGTTGTAATTTTTCATTTAATATTTCTTCATTAATTTCTAACTCTTCTTCGTAGTCTACATTTTCTGAGTGTATGTTATGAACGTGTCGAGTTGCATTCTCCGTATTGCTCTCGGCCGTGAGACAATCCGCACTCATAATATCATCTTGAGTTACTGCGATTATACGAGCAATAAGCGTACCTTTGATTATTGTTATATCAGAAGTATTGAAATTAGAAATTTGCACGGGCACAAAATATTTGCATTGTATGCAATTTTTTGTACAATGATGTGAATTACATTCTTGTTTAATTAATTGTGATATAGTACGTGCAATATAAATTCTTTTTTCATCGAGAGGCTGATTTACTTCAAGTGGCTCTACGACAAAGAAATTATTTCTAAATTCTAATGCTTGCTTATGAGAAACTTGAAAGAAATTTATTTTTGCGTTCCCTGGAGAAATTTTAAGGGGTGCTGTAGTTTTAAGTGGAGTATACCGAGGTGGAGTAGGCAATTGGCGTCCCAAATGCTTAACCTCAGCATAATTTGAATCATCGGTGTAACTTGATACTAATGGAAATGTGTGTCCATGTAGTGTAATCTCATTTTTACCGATGTTAATCACGCCCCTGTATTTACGCAAAAAATCAATTCCTAACAAACCATCATAATTGTAACACTCATGCTTAACAACGTGCATCTCAATTTTATAATTATTATGGTCAATGTTCATCTTCACGTTCTTGCAGCCATATGAATTTACTTTTTGGTTCCCCAAACCAAATATTTGAAATTTATTTTTCATTAAGTTACTAGTATCTATAGTATTCCATATTACAGAAGTTTCAGCTGCTGTATCGATTAAAAATCGCATATTATTATTATTTATTTTACATTCTAAAATTAAATTGTATTGATTATTTACATTATATACGTTTTTATTACTAATTGGAACAAATTTTTGTTCTAATTTAGGGGTTGGCGCAACCCATGGCCGTGTGGGGCGCCCTGGAGAAAATTTGGCTCCACGTCTTGCAAGCGAGAGAATTCTTGTTGCGAATCGCTCGGATTTAATGAATGAGAAATTTCTTGTTGCGAATTTTCGCAATAATATTCTTGTTGTGAATTTTCACAATAATATTCAGGCTTTGCATTTTCACAATAATATTCAGGGGGTTGTAAATCACGTGGTTTCTTGCAAGGGGTAAAATCTTGCACATTTTCCCTATACTGATCAAAGCTATTGAACTGATGTTGATCGAAGTCATAATAACCAGCTGATTGATTATTATCGATATTATTGAATGAATTTTGAGAGTTGAAGTTATATTGATTATTATCTGAATTTTGATGATATCGACGTTTTTTGCGATTAGAAGTTTCAGTGAAATATTGATGATTGATTATTTCAGGATTTTGAATTTCAGCAAAATCTGATCGATATTGATTTTCAATAAATTTTTGATACTGATAATCATTGTAGTAAGGTGATAAATTACGATTGAATGAAGTATTTGAACGTAGAGTAGTTTCAAATTGATTGAGTGGTGGGGGTAATATTGAATTTGGTAAATATTGATTATTTGTAGATTGATGATTTTCAATTTTTGCGCGTCTTGTTGCTTCATTGAATGCAATTGCAGTCGATACTGCCTTATCAAATGACTCAGGACATGCTCCACGCACGCGATCGCCTAGAACTGTTCCTCCTAGACCATGCAGGAAACTATCTAGCGCACGCTGATCAGCTTCGAACTTCACTGCCTCATTTCTATCATTATTATCAGTCAATTCATAAGTATTTACATTTACTGATTTAATTCTATCGGCAAATTGTTCAATTGATTCCTCCGATTGAATAGTAATAACAGATAATAATTCTCTATAATAACGTGTTGTATTCTTACATTTGAAGCGATTAATCATAATGTTTTTGAATTCATTATAACATTTTACTTCTTTGGCTTTCACGTCGCTGCTCACGAAAGTCAGCGCTTCTCCATCAAGAATTTGCTTTGCAATTAAGAGAGTTTTATTTACATCCCATCCCCCTAATTCTTGAGCTTGTTCCACTTTTTGGAAGAAATTATGAATATTTTCCTGAACTTTTCCTGAAAATTTAGGTATAGTATTCATAAGAATAAGTGTACTTGAACTATCTGAAGTTTTAGCTATTTGAAAATTTTCTTGCATAACTGTTAGTCTTGTTTTTAATTCGGCAATAGTTGTAGTTTCTATTTCATCTATTTTTTCTTTTTGATTTTTATTCAAAGATTTTAATTCAGAAATTTCATCTTCATGTGATTTATTTTTATTTTCTAATTCTTCAATTTTTAATACTAAATCAATGAGAGAATATTCTTTACCATTATGTGTAAAGAAAGCCATTTTTACCCAGATATATTGCTACCAAATTTATTATTAGTCGTGCAATTTTATGTTAAAATTGTAAAAAGAAATGAGCTTACCGTGTATGTCCACTGTATAGAGAAATCTCCATGATGAGGAAAAACTGCATAGCGTTCCGTCCGTTCCTTCTCTCTCTTTGCCCAAGGTAGTGTGGAAAAGTAGGTAGCACAAACTCAAAGTTCATTGAAAATGTTCGTTGGAGGTTCGAAATTATTCACTTAAAGTCACATAGATACGATTCACCAGCTTCTGACACCATTTGTAGCCTGCGCCATAGTGAATGTTGTTTTCCGAACCCCGAACCCCGCTACTGAGTTACCTTCTTCTCGCTCTCCGGCGCTCCGCCGCTGTAACCTGCTCTGCCGCCGGACTCGTCCTCGTCGCTCTCGGCCGTCGCTGAATATTCACGCAAAGCGTACAGCTTTGGTGGATGTATTAATGAATAATTCTGTGATAACTTATTGATAATCTATACTAAAAGATTGTCAATTATAACTGTTATTGATAATGTTTATTAGCAATATAATGTTATTAATTCTTCTGCATTCTTATATGATATTGGAGAACTTTTCAAATCAAAAACTCACATAAGTAACACTATATTTTATTATAAAATTATGAATGTGGATTATAAGTGATAAAATTAGCGCTATATGCCGAACAATGCATAGAGCGGCGTTATAGCTTGAGGCGCCAGCGCGACACCTCAAGCTCCACACTCAGACTATCTTTCTTCCCGTCGCCTCGCACGCAACACACGCAATTATGCTATACTGCACTTTTTATGCAGTTATATTATAAAGAAGTACATCTTGTACTATATGAACGCGAATATGTAAAGAGGACTAAATATCAATAATAAAACATTACATTATTTTATTATTAATATTGATATTTAGGACGCGCGGGTTACATATATATATATATATATATACATATATACATATATATATATATATATATATATATATATATATATATATATATATATATATATATATATATATATATATATATATATATATATATATTAAATCAGAGAGCGTGTTATAAACCTACTTGCCAATCACAGTTGACTTTATATAGTTAATTACACTGTATTCGCTCGAACAAACACAACAAAAAGATCACTCTAAAATAATGGTGCATTACTTTAGTTACGAATCCTAACTTAAGATATACACTTTTAAGTTATTATGAGTAGTTAAAATAATGCATTTTAGCAAATTTTTAAAATTAGCTAATTTTACTTAAAATAGCTTTAAAAAACTTCAAAAAACTCAAAACAACCTAAATTAGCTATTTTTAATAACTTGCTAAAATGCATTATTTAAGCTACTCATAATAACTTAAAAGTGTAAATCTTAAACAAGTTAGTATTCGTAACTAAAGTAATGCACCAATTTTTAGAGTGATGCTGTAACCAAATATCCACTTGACAAGTGCGCACAAGAGATAGCAGTCGCTTAGTCAGCATACAGATAATGTTAAAGCTAAGCAATAGTATTATAACGTGAAATAGAAGCAGTAGCATTATAATGCAATGCAAAAACATAATATGATATTATAAGAATGATATAGAATCAGAAGCCTTATATTGCAATGTAAAAAAATGTCGCCGACTGTCGCCAGTGCATCTCTTCCTCTGCTCGTATATATACTAGAACTGTAAATTTAAACCGGTTCGAGCACTCGCCCGGGCTAAAATCTTCGGGTGCTCGTTTGTTTGAAAATGGTCAACCCGGGTTTAGAGCTTTTAGCTCGAAAACGAGCTGTTTCGAGTTAAGCTCGTGATTCGTGAATGACACGTAAAAAACAAACTTTTCAAAATAAATCAAGTTAAAGCACAATTTTTGCAGAAAGCAAAGAAAAACAAGTTTGTACTTTTTGTTTGAAATTGTGTTTTTAATATTATACAATGCAAAATAAGCTGTTTATAATATTAATAAAATTTATTTTATTTTATTTATGACTTTTACCCTTTAAAAACAATTTTTTCGTAATGAAAATCGAGCTTTTTTTTCTTCATAAGCTCGAAAGCACGTTTTCAAACTTCGGCTAAAATATCGATCTTTCCGAGCTTTGGCTCGTTTTTTGAGTTTAAGCTCAATTTCAAGCTAAACCGGGTTTCAAGTCAAACCGGGCTAAAAAAATTTCGAGTTTTTTACAGCTCCAATATCGTGTAAGTTATTTTGATAGGGTGGGTGGGTGGAAAAGAAGTTATGAAAACATTTTATAGAAACAAGAGTGCTGTAATAAATAATTGTTAAAAAAAACTCATGATATTTTAAATTAATTTAATAGAATTGAACGCCATACAGGAGTACTAAAGAACAAAACTGTATGCATGAAAAAAAAGATTTTTTTTTGAAATCATTTAATTATTTAACATTATTATTTATTTTTGTATGATGTTACATTGAACAATTTTATGTGGTACAGCATAACTATTTATGCTTAGTTTACATTTAGCATAATTTATGCTGTGTAAGGACATAAATGAAGCATTATTTACGTTATTTATTGTTACGTGTGTGAACTTTAAAATTATTACACGAACCAAAAAAAAAGAAAGAAAGAAAGAAAGTGATAATTACACTAAATCATTTTTAGCAAATTTTTTTTTAATACAACATAATAGACTTTGCTATACTGCATGATTATTGCATGCTACTCAAAACATAAGTATATGGTATATTGAATAGAATAACAATTTATGTTGATCTCATTTAGCAAACTTTCTTCTACAAAAACATAAATGCTGCTTAAATTACGTAAATTATACTTTCCGTGTACATTACCATAAACTATCTCTCTCTGTCTCTCTATCACTCTCTCTCTCGGAGAGAGACAGAGAGACAAAGAGAAAGATAGCGAGAGGGAGAGAGAGAGAGAGAGAGAGAGAGAAAATAATAGATGTGCAGCGCGAGCTATATTGGAGAAACATACCTCACTAAGAGGTTGTCTTCGCATTCGTGCGTGGACCTCCGTTATCAATCACACATAACATGGGCTCTAATGAGTCTTAAATCTCAAAAAAACATATGAAAGAATCTAGCAATGTGACCCCGAAAAAGTATAACATTTTTGAAGATACCCTATAATAATGTATTACTTTGCAAAATTTAAGATATTTCTTTAGACGTAACTTTTTAGTCAAATCCCGTAGTAACTGATTTCCCGCTATAACATCATTAATGCTTTCAGTAATATTGCTTACGTTATAGTATTTTTACACTGGTAAAATGGGTCATTTTCAGTGTAGGTCTGGCCATTAAAGTTGGTCAGGATATCCTGCCGGGGCCCTACTTGTTTGGGGCCCTCGTTACCTACTCTTTAAAAAAATTTAAAAAAAAAGAAAGATAATATAAAAAAAATTAAAAAAGGGTGAAAAAAAATCCAAAAAATTGGTCATGTCTTATTTGTTTTAACTATTAAAACGTTTTTTTTTTTTGCACATATATTTAATTATTATGATTTTATTTTTATTGATTATTTATATGAATGAAATATATGTTACAATACGTAATTTTGAAAAGTAAATAAATATAATATCAAATTTAATAAACCGTATAAAATTTATTATTTATATTATATAATTTTTTTTCTTTATACTATATGATATATATTTTTTTTTTTCGAGGGATGAAAAGAGTACCAGAAGTTTTAGGGATCCAGGGCCCCAAAAAACCTTTCAGGCATGGATATACGCCGTTGTTTGAATATTTATTCAGTCAACTTTCTTTTGCTGTTCAATATTAAAAAAAATATTTTATCGGTAAAATATTTTTATTGATTTCCACCCCCCGTTTTTTTTTGATCGATCAACGTAACTCAAAATATGATATATTTCAAATCAAGATTTTATGCTTTAAAAAGGTTGTAAGATCACTGATCAGGTCAAATTTAATGATTGTTCTGAACAAATTTTGATCTAAAAATAAGGGGCACTATCTACAACAATTTTTTTTAACAAGCAAAGAAACAGTTATAAAAAAGCAACGACTTATGTGTTTTTTTGCTCAAAAAGAGCGTGTGTTAACATTTTTCAGGTGGCAAAATCTCACGGACTGCCCTTATGACGGGGGAAGGAGGGCTACGCCCCCCGTACCCCCCCAATGGGGCCCTTACTAGTCTCTTCCTGAGTGGGCCTTTTCGAGCCAGTCCAACACTGGCCATTTTGCTATACGTTCGATATTAATAGTATTAAGTGATAGCGTTTATCTTTAGAATGAATACAAGTATTTCTAAATGTATGAATGAATTTTAAAACGAGATATATTGGAAGGCCATAACTCAAAAAGCGGTTGTCTTTATTGTTGAGTGGAGCTCCATGCTGCAGCATAATTGGAAAGGAAAGAACGAGAGAACAAAAATGCAAATAATACGACCTGCTAGTCATTCATTATATGTTAATCACAAAGGTGACGGGAGGTCAGTGACGAACATAATATACTGTCATGCTTAGCCAATCAGAGAAGTGTCCTGTTAAGTTAGGTCAGTGATAAACACTAGATTCTGTACTTCATATAGTATAGTTTGTGCTGACTTGACCTAACTTAACAACACAATTTTCGGATTGGCAAAACAAAAGTAAGCAAGAATTCGCTTTACTGAGAAGTGGCCTGTTATGTAAGGTCAGGGATCAATACTATATACTGTAATTTATATAGTATAGGTAATATTTACTTAACCTTACTCAACAGAATAGCTCTTTGATTTACAAAACAGAAGTGACTAAGAAGTTGCTTTATATTTTGAGTTGCACTCTTATGCTTCTTAAAAAATTTTAGATTTTTTAAGTCCATTATATTATTATAATTAAATGACATTGAAATGGGGGCAGGCAGAGACGTTATGTAAAAGAATTTATAGCAACAAGAGTGCTGTAATAAAGAATTCTTAAAAAAACATGATATTTTAATTTTATTTAATAGAATTGAATGCCATACTGGAGTACTGAATAACGTAACAATACGCATACAATAAAAATTTCATGAAATCGATTAATTTTGTTAATATTATTATTTATAATGTTATTATGTTATATTTAAATTTATTTATGTGATACAGCATAACTATTTATGCTGAGTTCACATTTAGCATAATTTATGCTGTGTAAGGACATGCAGCATTTTTTTACGTTGTTTGTTGTTACGTGTGTGTACTTTAAAATGAATATACACAAACAAAACAAAAACAAAGTGATAATTTCTCTAAATCATTTTCTGCATAATTTGTTCAATACAACAAAATAGACTATGCTATACCGCATTTTAATATTGCTGCACAAAACATAAGTATGATTCATTGGAAATGCATAACTTTTTGATCTTTCTACACGGAAATTATACGTTCCGTGTAAATTGCCACTAAATCTCTCTCTCTCTCTCTCTCTCTCTTTCTCTTTTTCAAAGATAAAGAGAGAGAGAGAGAGAGAGAGAGAGAGAGAGAAAGATAGATAGAAAGAAATAGATTTGTAGCTCAAGCAATAGTGGAGGAAAATACCTCACTAACGTAAGAGGTTGTCTTTATTCGTGCGGAGACCTCCGTGCTCAATCACACATAACATGGGCTCTTGTGGGACTTAAATCTAAATAAAAAACATATTTTAGAATCTAGCATGGTGACGCCCCAAAAATTTAAATTTTTTGAAGAAACCCTATCCAAATCCCTAGTCAAATATCCTAGTCAAATCCCGTAATAAGTGATTTCGCACCTTAACAACATCAATGTTTGAGTATAATATTGCTGACGTAATTATTTTTACTTTTGCAAAATGAGCCATTTAACTATACGGTCCACAGAATTGAGTGATAGCGTTTATCTTTAAAATGAATAAAAGAATTTCTAAATGTATGAATGAATTTTTTGCGAGATATATTGGAAGGACATAACTTAACAAGAAGTTCTTTTTATTGTGGAGTGGATCTCCACGCTCAGCTGGAAAACAAAGAAAGAAAGAGAAACACATATAAGTTTCTATTTAGAAACTGCAATAATAAAAACTTCCATTTTTATAAAATCATGCATTATAAATTGAATGTTAAAAATTTTATTTTATACAATAGCATATCGTAGTGTAGTATCGTAGTGAATTGTCGTAGTGTTCATATTTAACTACGCTTTTGTCCCCGTGCACGGACAGAATAAATTACGTTATTTATGCCACATTTCTGTCCTTATAGCATAAATGATGCTTGAATGAAATAAAATTTATAGTTATATGATAGACAACATATTATTATGTAATGTAACATATTTTTCCTTTAGATTTCTTCTAACCAACATTGTCTTTTGGAAACTGTGCACACGAGCCGGCCGTGCAGTAGCCTTATTCCAAAGCCCGGCATTTGCCTAGAGAAACCGTGGAAACTATAGGTAATCTAGACGGCGGAATTGCATGCAAATCATGAGAATCCCGTATGCTTTGTCGACGTGTTGTGCTCTCATACTGGACGTATGAACCCCGCAGAGGCTCGAGCCTATACTCAGTGAAAAGTACACAGTTACGAGTCAGCTCGCCACTAGACCATATCCCAACTTTGTATTTTACTATGAAATATTATTATTTTGCAGTAAAGCATAAATGATGCTGCATTAAATCGATTGTTCTTAAAAAAAGCTAGCAGAATGATTACCTAGTTGTTTTTGTCGGTACGTTTGTCTGTGTATCTTTGATCACTAAGAAATGAGATAAAAGGTTGTAGTCAGTAAAACTTAGATTGACATTTAAAATGGCATTATTTTCGTCATTCATAGACATTCTTATCGATAGATGATGTGACAATTTTTATATTAATCGAAGTAAAATGCCACATTTAAAGTATTAAACAACGTCAAACATATGAAAATTATTAGAAGAACGATGTGGACTAGTTTTACAGGAAAGTAATGTGGTAGAATAACAAGTGAATCAGGACCTTGTATTGCATTGCACATTAATGAGTGTGTGTGTGTGTGTGTGTGTGTGTGTGTGTGTGTGTGTGTGTGTGTGTGTGTGTGTGTGTGTGTGTGTGTGTGTGTGTGTGTGTGTGTGTGTGTGTGTGTGTGTGTGTGTGTGTGTGTGTGTGTGTGTGTGTGTGTGTGTGTGTGTGTGTGTGTGTGTGTGTGTGTGTGTGTGTGTGTGTTGTGTGTTAGGTAGAGAGAGAGAGAGAGAAGCAATGTGGTTACTTAACATGTGCATTATGATTTTGTATTGCACATGAGAGAGAAAGAGAGAGAGAGAGAGAGAGTGAATTGTTTTAACAAAATTAATTTCACTCGTTCACTTTCATGTAAAATCTTGGTGTTAAGGCAGTATACTATGCAGATCAGACAGTAAAGTTACTTTTACTTGTTAGAAAGTGTATAGTAAGTGTCCCTTAGTTTAACAATAGGTTTATGGGGAGAAACACATTTATTGTTGTTTCAATTTTTGAGAAATTTATTACAACAATTCCAGTTTTACTCAGATAACAAGGTATAATATATTTATATGTGTTTTATATAAAGTATAGAAATTGTCTCGCAATTTTTTAACCCGTTATTGACAGTAAGTAGAAAAACAAACAAAAATTTTAATAGCGCTCGTAAAATTGTTCTCAAGTATCGCTGATTCAGCCTCAGTGCTGCAAAGATGGTAAATATTCTTACATGCATTTGCATTTTTGTAACCACCTACAAAAAAATTATTTAATTATGAAATAACTTTTATAAGGTAAAATATTGAGTTCTTATATATTCAGATAATTTTTTTATTGTTATATCTTAAATGCCATGTTTAATATAATCAATGACAACAAATAACTACGTAATAATTATGTTACCTTATTTTCACAACAGTTTGTTCAATAGAGCTTAATTTATGCTATATTGCATTATGGCTATGCTATGGCATAAATATTATGTTGTAAAGAATAGTTAATTGTACTATTTAAATTTAGCATAATATAAAGCTATAATGACATAAATGCAGCATAAATTACAAAATTTATTATTTGCGTGTGAAATACGTTTTTATTCACACACACACACACACACACACACACACACACATACACACACACACACACACACACACACACACACACACACACACACACACACACACACACACACACACACACACACACACACACACACACACACACACACACACATACACACACACGCACACACTTACTCACACACACACACTCTCTCTCTCTCTCTCTTACTCTTTCTGTATTTTTATCAGCCTTTTTTTCTAATTTATCTAATTTTTTTCTTCTTAATTTATCTGAATTCAATTTCTCAACTCAGCTCTAAAAAATTAAAAACTGAGTTGTTGAAAAAGTTAACTGATATATTGTTGTTCGGCAAAGTTAATTTTGAGCCAGCTTTGCTGCAAGCTTTCAACTCTTGAGTGAGTGAGAGATAAGGAATGCTTTGCTATCGAGCAGAGCATCAAACAAGTGTACTGCACTGCGCCCTAGGACGCTACACTAGCTCAGGATAAACAGATCGAGAACAATACTACCTAATATATCATGCACAGCAAAATGATAACCTGCTCCAAATTTTGCTGTGCTGAAATTTGTATATTTTTGAGACATTTGTGTGCATTATTAAAAGTACTTTTCTACTTTTTCTGTAAGAAAAGGTAAAATTATGCCTAATTTATTCGACTCATGTCATAATTATACAGCATTATTATTGCTAAAATCATAGAATATACTTATAATTGTTTTCTGGAAAGCACGATATTTAATTTTTGCTATTTTTTAAGCATTTATACAGTTATTAACCGAATAAATAAATAAATAATAGTCTTAATTGTTCAAACAAGAAATTAGTAGCAGATGAAATACATAATTTGTTTATACATGTAAATATATAAATATATCTTTATTTATATTATAGTTTACAGGGTTATTGTGTATATTTTTTTTCTTTTCCCTTCTCTTTCTCTCTCCCTCTCTTTTTCTCTTACTTTTTCAGACACACCAAACACACATACACACATACACACACACATACACACACACACACGCGCGCACACACACGCGTACACACACACACACACACAGTAAAAAGAAAATTACGTAATATACACTGCATTTATATCATATCATAAATGATGCTAAATGAGACCAACATAAATAATAATTCTACATGCATATAAAATTTATGCTATGAAAAGTATATAGTTAAATTATGTTCTATTGAAATAATTGTGCTGAAAATTATTGATCGCATAACTGTATTACGTATTTATTACTGTATGCTCTCACTCACTCTCTAATAATATTAATAATAAATAAACACAACCGTAACTTAAATATCAGTAAAAATAGTAACAATGGAAAAAGTGAACATTCGTTACGAAAGTGAGTCTTTTAGTTAATTATACAAAATGAACTCAACACTTTTCATTACGCTGCTTCGAATTACATAAATGACGCTATTATATAAAAAATTGATATAAAGACAGCAATGCGGCATAAATTACGCAATTTATTCTTTCCATTCAAAAAACAAAAAAAAAATAAATATGTCACATTTGATATAACTTAACATTGACTTGATTGTGATAATATTTTTTACATTTAAATTTTGCGCATGTTTCCTCATAATATAAGAATGACATTTTATTGGTATAGTTTTCTCATAAGAATAGTATTTCAAAACTTGCAACACACTTTTTTAATACAGTTTGCGTTCTCTATTGTTAACATATGACATTACAATCATGTGAACAGCAAGCAATATAAATTTGTAAAACCACGCAACATTAACTATTTTTTCTCTCTCTTTCTTTCTTTTCCATCTATGCTGCATCGTGGAGCTCCACTCAACAATAAAGACAACCTCTTGTTGAGTTATGGCCTTCCAATATATCTCGTAGTAAAATTCATTCATACATTTAGTAAATCTTTTATTTATTTAAAAGAAAAACGCTATCACTCAATACTATGGACCGTATAGTAAAATGACTCATTTTGACAGCGTCTAAATACTATAACGCAAGCAATATTACTGAGAGCATTGATGTTGTTAAGGCGGGAAATCTTTTACTATGGTTTTGACTAAAAAGTTGTATAGAAACAAAATTAAATTTTTCAAAGTGATGTTTTTTCCATGTAAAGCGTGGAGCTCCACTTAACAATATAAGACAACTTCTTGCTGAGTTATGGCCTTCCAATATATCTCGTAGTAAAATTCATTCATATTTTAAGTAATACTTTATATTCATTTTAAAGATAAACGCTATCACCCAATACTATGGACCGTATAGTAAAATGACTCATTTTGCCAGCGTAAAAATACTATAATGTATCAGCAATATTACTGAGAGTATTTATGTTGTAAAGGCGGGAAATCACTTATTATACGGGATTTGACTAAAAAATTGTATAGAAAAAAAATCCTAAATTTGCAAAGTGATATTTTTTTCCATGTTAAGCGTGGAGCTCAACTCAATAATAAAGTCAACCTCTTGCTGAGTTATGTCCTTCCAATATATATCGTAGTAAAATTTATTCATTTATTTATTTAGTAATTCGTTTATTCATGTTAAAGAATGACGCACTCACTCAATAACATATGGACCGTATAGGAAAATGACTCATCTTGCCAGTGTAAAAATATTAACGTAAGCAATATATTTAAGAACAATAAGGTTGTTAAAAGTCTAAATTAATATAAGTCAAGAATTTGAAAAAATACAAATAATTAAAAAAAAAAACATTAACTAATGTCTGAAAGAATTAGACTAAAAAGAAGTTTGTCCTAAGCTAAGTAATGGTATTCATTACTCCAGTATGGCGTCAAAACACATTTAATATGACGTCATGTGCATAAACTCTGCACTGTATGAAATGTACTGTATGCGTTTATCAATTGTATGCTAGGTGAAGTAAATCATGATAATGTTACAATAATTGTGCCACAAATTGAATACAAAGGAGAGAGAAACAAATCTTACACGGAAAACATAAATTTAAGATATTTAGATACATATTAAGTAACTCTTTTGTACAAAACAAACATTTGTTTGACAAAAGTTTAAAAAGTAAACCGTTAGTATAAACGTAATTTCTTTAGCGGTAAATAGTTTACTCTTTAAACTTTGTATACATTTATACTGTCTGATTGGTATAAAGTGAAACAAATATCGTTGAATATGTATGTCATTATAAATTCTCACTTTTTACCTAACATACATGTATCTATCAAATTAATTGTAAAAAGAGGTTAAATAGTAAATCTATATCAGGTTCTCAGTTTCAAATTTTGTGAGCAAATATTAAGTTGAGATAAATAATAAAAAAAATATAAATAAGAAGAAATAAGGTGATAAAAATAGAGAAAATAAGTAAAGATTGTGTGCGTGTGTAAGATATATATATATATATATATATATATATATATAATATATATATATATATATATATATATATATATATATATATATATATATATATATATATATATATATATATATATATATATATATATATATATATATATATATAGAGAGAGAGAGAGAGAGAGAGAGAGAGAGAGAGAGAGAGAGAGAGAAAGACACCATGCAACCAATGCATGTTAGAATATTTGCCATCGTTGCATAGTACTAAAGCTGAATCTGTGATATTCAAGAACACTTTTACGATCGCAATTAAAGTTTATATATATATATATATATATATATATATATATATATATATATATATATATATATATATATATATATATATATATATATATATATATATATTTATATATGTATATATATATATATATATATATATATATATATATATATATATATATATATATATATATATATATATATATATATATATATATATATATATATATATCTATTGCAATCGGAGCAACAGTTAAAAAAATAGCAGAAACAACAACTAAAAACACATTTCTCCCCATTAGCGTATTTTTTTAATTAGGGGACCCTTAAATTTTTTTTTCATGCTATACCAATAAGCTTGACTGTAGGAAAGTGATTGGAAACTTTACACATTTATAAAAAAATTTTAACTTTTAACAAACAGCCAACATTTTGACAGCCTCGTGGCTATTATATGTAACTGCAAATCTTACCTGGTAACACAAAATAGGTATCTAACAATCTCGACGTGCCACACAAAGCAGGTATCGTCTGTGTTATATACTGTATTAATTACCTGTACCTATTTTATGTGACCAGGCGAGATTACAGATACATATACTAGCCGCGAGGCTCTAGATGTCCGCATCAATGCTTAGATCTGCTTTGCATACTGCCTTCACATTAAGTTTTCACATCAACGTGACGAGTAAAATAAATTGTGTAAATATAAATATCAATAATTATAGGGTGATTTCATTTATATGTTAAAGTCGACGTCATAAGTGAGTACTAAATAACATTGGCCGGTATAGGAAAATGGTACATTTTTCTAAATAAAAAATACTTCGCAATTTTTTTGAGAGCATTGATGCTGTTAACAGGTTGAATTAGTATACCCCAAGTATGTAAGAAAAATAATAATGAACAAAAAAAAGCTAATTTTCCAAAGAAAATAGCCAAAAACTACGTTTGTCAATTGCTGAGCAATATCATTCATTGCTCAAGAAAAGCATCGAAAAGCACTCAGAATGACGTCATGCGTACACACCCTATATAGTTTTTAGGCGTCTACACTTTTTAGTACTCCAAATCTAGACAGATATTTTATATTAAAATATTCATTATTATTATTATTCAGTATTATTTCTGCTACTATGACGTAATTATGAAACATGAATTACGTAATTTATACTTTCTGTGTGCATCTTGGAAATAATGGTAATAATAAATAAAAAATATATTTATGTGCATACGTAGCTTCTACAAGCTTATGTGCGCCTGATTAAAGTGAAGCAGCCAGCAAGCAGCCGGCCTTCTCTTTTGTTTGATTTCTCTCTCTCTCTCTCTCTTTCTCTCTGTCTCTCTCTCTTAAAAAATATTACATAACGAACTACTGACGTGGTGTTATTGCGTTGAAATATTTTATGTTTATTGCGCGTGGACCAGGCAAGCTGTGACGTCATACACCCGCAGCTTAAATTTTTTGAATGGAAAATAAATTACAACTAATTGACTCCGGCTAGATTAACTTTGATATTTAAATATGTTAGGATATTAGGCAAGTTTTTTGTTCAAGGTGTTCTAAGCCTTTCATATCTTAAATATAAAAGCATTATTATTAAAGTTCTGTGCCAAAAAATAATATAATATCCAATATATTAAAGCATTTTCGTTAAAGTTATGTGCAAAAAGGTCTTTGTTTAAAATTTAAAATTTCTTGAATTATATTACTTTTATCTCTCAATAGCAAGTTTGTACGTACGTAACAATTAAAACATAGCTCATTGTTTTGCTCTGCAGTTTAGAGAGCGAGAGAGAATTTTGTCAAGAAACCACCAGAAACTGCGAATATTTGTTAGTTTTAATTTCGTTGAAAATAATATAGAAATAATCATTCAAAGCTGCAAAATTGAATTGAAAAATTATTGGAAATAATGCTTTCATAAATTGCAAAAAAAAAAATATATATAATAATATATATATCTATATAATAATAATATTAAATAAAAAAAAATAAAGAATGGATTCAATGTATAAATTGATAGTTTATTAGCAAAATTTTAGATTAAATTTACAAAAGCTCGTTTTGCAAAGTCAGACTTCCGGCGCAACTTTTGTGTCGATATGTTCCTTTGTTATAACAGCTGATTATGACTTCGTTACCTGTTTACTACGTTTACACATATGGTCGATCATTGTTATTTCTTCGTTTAGAACTTTGAACTTGATAAGGATGAAAGAAACTCAACACAAAAAAGTTTCCATGCTCTTCATGTGACTCAATTTTTGTCAATTTTGCTAGCTCAAAAAACAAGATCAACCAATGAATGTGTCGTATTTTGTTGGTCAGCCAATCACTGTTGTTGAGATTCAATTTACTTTACAGAACAATGTAATTTAATCGGGACAGTGTGAGACATATCGCATCAGGCAGTGGCACCGTATATTACCGAGCTGGTATGGCCGAGTGGTGAAGGCAGCTGACTCGCAACTCTGTACTCCTCACCGAGTATAGGTTCGAGCCACTGCTGGGTGCGTACGTGAAGTGTGAGAGCACAACGCGTTGCACGATGCATGTTTACATGCATTCCATGACGACGCACAGTATTCGGGAAATGCATGATTGATGTGATTGCACCGTCCAGTCTGCCTAGATGTTTCCACGGTTTCTCTAGGCTGTCATGGCGAATGCCGGGCTGTGTACTTAGGCCGTGGCCGGCCCGTGTGTGCTTTTCCATTAATTGGAAAGTCATTAGCTGTCGGTAAGACAATGTCTTGACTGGGACTGGGATTGGTGTATAGCGCGATAACAATTTGACAAGCAAAAATAATATATAATTATATATATATATATATATATATATATATATATATATATGTATATTGATTTGTGACGTCATAACAATTTACCGATATTACAGCGTAATGGTGGCGGAGTGTATACACAGAGAGAATCATGGGTTCGAAACTTGCTCTCAGCAGGGTTTGTACGTTGACTGTTGGGCAAGGACGCTTCACGTGTCTCTCAGTGTAATTAGCTGCAGCTTCTAGGTGGTTTGTGATTTGGGAGGCGAGAGGAGTTTCTAAGCTTTGAATTTTTTAAGTTCAAAGTTATTTTATTTAATTTGGAAATCTCTCGTCGGCTGCCTAGGACGTAGGTTTTCTGTGGTTTCCCTTCGTCAATTCAGGTGAATACCGGGGCAGTTCTTTTTATTTTAGGCCACAGCCGCTTACCTTCCAAATCCTAGTACCCTACATTTTACCTCCTCCCGAATCCTTTTTTCTGCTTTACGGGTCTTGTCAGGTACCATACTTGGAATTGTGGGCTGGAAAAGTCTGTTTGACTTTTCCTTCCGCCTATGCCTATAAGTACCATTCCAATGATTTAATTGTTACTTACTGCGGACCAATTTCAATTACGTAATTTAGTATGTTTTTCTATGTAGTTATAAAGTTAAAAAAAAAAATACATGTATTATATAATAGGGTGTATAAAAATATTATCAAAATAAATCTCATATATATATATTCTCAACTAAAGCCTTGTCATATTAATTCAATGTATTTTACAAAATTAAAAAAATAAAAAACATAAAAATAGTTATAACAAAAGGTGTATAAAATTATTATCAAAATAAATCTCATGTATATATTATGTTCTCAATTAAAGCCTTTTCTTATAACACTTATAAAAATATATCAGTAAGTTTATAGCATTAAACTATTTATTATGAAAAATAAAAATTAACAATATGCATTTCTTTAAAAATAATGTATAAATTAGTGTAACATAACATAATGAGCTTATTGTTATTTAACTTAAAAATTGTAACTGACTGTACTGTAAAACAGTTGGTTTAAATTGAAAGGTTGTACGCCTGATTTCGCCCAATAAAAAGCCGTTAATTATTATTATTATTAATGAGTGGATAACTTGTGGGTTCGCGCGGTAAAATATATAAATAAAACAAAACAAAACAGAATGCCGAGACAAATGTAGAGTAAAGTCAAGTGACAATAAATATGGAGTTATGTTACTGTAGAGAGAGAGAGAGAGAGAGAGAGAGAGAGAGAGAGAGAGAGAGAGAGAGAGAGAGAGAGAGAGAGAGATTATTGACAATTACAATAATTTACAATTTAGGTCTTCGCTTTTGTTTAAAATTACATTTTTAAGAAACATGTATTTTATTTTTTTATTATTATACTTTAAAACCTTGTGCACAATTAGCAAGCTTACGAGAAAATGCTGACTAGTTCCACTTAAAGTCGTAAAACACCTTGAACAAAAAAGTTGTGTAATATCCTAACGAATCTGAAAATCAACGTTGATTTGGCTGGAGTCATTGATTGTAAATTTATTTTCCATTCACAACATGGCGCGAGCGGTCATGGACGTCACAGCTAGCTTGTTTTACGCGTGCATGGACCAGGCGAGCTGTGATGTCATTGACCGCTCATGCCATTTTGTAAATGGAAAATAAATTAGAAATCAATGAATGAGTGAGTGAGTGAGTGAGTGAGTGAGTGAGTGAGTGAGTGAGTGAGTGAGTGAGTGAGTGAGTGAGTGAGTGAGTGAGTGAGTGAGTGAGTGAGTGAGTGAGTGAGTGAGTGAGTGAGTGAGTGAGTGAGTGAGTGAGTGAGTGAGTGAGTGAGTGAGTGAGTGAGTGAGTGAGTGAGTGAGTGAGTGAGTGAGTGAGTGAGTGAGTGAGTGAGTGAGTGAGTGAGTGAGTGAGTGAGTGAGTGAGTGAGTGAGTGAGTGAGTGAGTGAGTGAGTGAGTGAGTGAGTGAGTGAGTGAGTGAGTGAGTGAGTGAGTGAGTGAGTGAGTGAGTGAGTGAGTGAGTGAGTGAGTGAGTGAGTGAGTGAGTGAGTGAGTGAGTGAGTGAGTGAGTGAGTGAGTGAGTGAGTGAGTGAGTGAGTGAGTGAGTGAGTGAGTGAGTGAGTGAGTGAGTGAGTGAGTGAGTGAGTGAGTGAGTGAGTGAGTGAGTGAGTGAGTGAGTGAGTGAGTGAGTGAGTGAGTGAGTGAGTGAGTGAGTGAGTGAGTGAGTGAGTGAGTGAGTGAGTGAGTGAGTGAGTGAGTGAGTGAGTGAGTGAGTGAGTGAGTGAGTGAGTGAGTGAGTGAGTGAGTGAGTGAGTGAGTGAGTGAGTGAGTGAGTGAGTGAGTGAGTGAGTGAGTGAGTGAGTGAGTGAGTGAGTGAGTGAGTGAGTGAGTGAGTGAGTGAGTGAGTGAGTGAGTGAGTGAGTGAGTGAGTGAGTGAGTGAGTGAGTGAGTGAGTGAGTGAGTGAGTGAGTGAGTGAGTGAGTGAGTGAGTGAGTGAGTGAGTGAGTGAGTGAGTGAGTGAGTGAGTGAGTGAGTGAGTGAGTGAGTGAGTGAGTGAGTGAGTGAGTGAGTGAGTGAGTGAGTGAGTGAGTGAGTGAGTGAGTGAGTGAGTGAGTGAGTGAGTGAGTGAGTGAGTGAGTGAGTGAGTGAGTGAGTGAGTGAGTGAGTGAGTGAGTGAGTGAGTGAGTGAGAGAGAGAGAGAGAGAGAGAGAGAGAGAGAGAGAGAGAGAGAGAGTGAGTATCTGGTATAGTAGAGGTTTTATATCTAGCGACTATTAATCTTACATGCTCTAATGCTTACATGAAAAAAAAAAAATGCTACGAACTACGAGGTTATCAGGCAGTCATTTGCTAGTTATTTTTGTGGTTACAGCAATCGTTTCCTCTTGTCATAATTTACAATTAACAAACAATCAAAGTAAATATATATAAGTACCATTACATAAAAAATCATTTAAAAATTAAAATTTTATTTATTAAAACAAAATAATTACATATGAAAATTCAAGTTCAACTACATTATTTTAGCGACCTTAAAAAGTTAGCAACATTTAACGTGTGTCATAAAACAGCACAAGCATGCACAAAATACTGCACGTGTTGTTAGCTTGCAGCAGAGCTTTCTTTGGTGTACAATTTATTTTATACTTTTTTGTTAACTACTCAGTTTCAAAAATTTAATAAATAAATAACAAGTAAATAAAAAATTTAAAAATTTTTAAAAAATGTAACTTTAAAAAAGAGAGTTAAAAGCTTGTTCTGTAAAGTAAATTGAATCTCAACAACAGTGATTGGCTGACCAACATAATACGACACATTCAATGATTGATCTTTTTTTTTTTGAGCTAACAAAATTGACAAAAATTGAGTCACATGAAGAGCATGGAACTTTTGTGTGTGGAGTTTCTTTCATTCTTATCAAGTTCAAAGTTCTAAGCGAAGAAATAACAATGATCGACCATATGTATAAACGTAGTAAATAGGTAACGAAGTCATAATCAGCTGTTATAACAAAGGAACATATCGACACAAAAGTTGCGCCGGAAGTCTGACTTTGCAGAACGAGCTAAAATAAATATAAGAAATAAATAAATAAAGTAGATAAAATGAGAGATAGAGAGAGAGAGAGAGAGAGAGAGAGAGAGAGAGAGAGAGAGAGAGAGAGAGAGAGGGCCATGCAGTCCGTGCATGCATTTGTTATATTTCTCCCTATACACGGAAAAAATTAAATACGTAATAAATATGCTAGCATATTTTAAGCTCAATTTGTTCAATGCAGCATAATGTATGCTATGCTGCATAATAATTATGTTATATAGCATAAGTATTATGTTGAACAACATAATTATTTATGTTGTTCCAATTCAGCACAATTTATGATATGACATAAATGCAGCATAAACTACGTAAATTATTATTTCCGCGTATGGTGTATGCGCATGACGTCATATTTGATGCGCTTCGACGCCATATTGGAGTTATAAGTACCATTGATCAAACTTCGTTCTTTGGTAGTTTTTTTTTGGGAAATCGGTTAATTTTTTGTTATTAATTTGTTGTCACATATTTGAGATACATCATACATAATATTCCACCTGTTAACAGCATCAATGCTCTCAAAATTTTGTAATATAATCTATGTAATCTTTTGATTTAATTTGATATATTTCATCAATATGTGTGTATATATATATATATATATATATATATATATATATATATATATATATATATATATATATATATATATATATATATATATATATATATATATATATATATATAAAATATATATATATCAAAAATTCTAGTTTATTTAATATTAAGTTACTTTTTGAAAGTCACAAAATGACGTCAAAGGCTGCAACTATTGATGTGACAGCTTGTGAAGTCATTTCGTAATTTTCGAAAATTAATTAAAAATACTTGCTGAACTTGAAAATTAAAAATATAGTTATGGTTCCATGTGGGATAAAGTCCTCATTTAAAATTATATGAAATAAAATTACTTTTTTTTTTTTTTTTTTTGCAGCACTCCACATTGTTTAATTCTAATTTTTAAACTTTTCTTTATCAGTGAGAGACGAGCAATTGACTAATAAAGAAACAACTGTTCTTACATCCACTTCCGTTTTAACATACTGCGCATGCGTAGTAAATATAAAACGCAAGCGGATGTGAGTTAAATCGCTTAAAGTCGCAGTCACAAATTTGATGTTCCTTCAGTTCCTTACTATTCAATACCGCACCACTTGTAACTATGGTAGAAAAGTGCAGTTATATTTGTATTTTTTATTGAATTACAAACTAACAACTGCTCTTAGGCTATAAGCAATTTCGCTCAAATCCGCTTCTGTTTCGCAGTTCTGCGCATGCATAGTAAGTGGAAACGGAAGCGGATGTGTCCGTAATCGCTTAAAGGGGGTAGGTGACCGACTGATATCTCGCAAACTAGACGGTCGCGAATTATAATATAAACACAAAGTAAAGAAAAGAAGGTACATAAAAGTTAAGTGGCGTCAAACATGTGAAAAAACGATCAAATATTTAAGTTATTCCACTTTAAAGATAACATGTTAACGTGGAAATTCAAATTTAAGCAGCAAATTTTAGTCAAATTAGAAACTTTTTTAAAATTAAAAATATTATTTAAACTTTTTTCGGAAAAAAAAATAAATTTACTCGATTTTATTTGAAAATTACAAATTGTAAATTGTATAATTATTAATTGTTATTGACTAATAAAGGAACAACGGTTTTAAGGCCGACTATAAGCAATTTCAGTCACATCCGCTTCCATTTCTCTTTTCTACGCATGCGCAGTAAGTCAAAACGGAAGCGGATATGAGCGAAATTGCTTATAGTCAGCTTCAAAACAGTTGTTCCTTTATCAGTCAATAAATAAATCATGCACAAAATTGTTTTGTGAAATTATAGTTCTTATTCTAACGATTTCCAATCCAAGTCGGTCACCTCTTCCACGCTAAAGTCAGCCTTAGATTTTCAGTCGATCAGCGAGAACGACGAGAAGTCTGATAGTGTGTGTCTTGTCTACTTGCCTTGTATTTTCAGTGCGCACCACATACTGCGCACCATAACCAAGCACCGACTCATGCACTGCTTGGTGCCTTTTGCTTGCTGCTTCATCGTCAGTTCTCGAGGAGACGTGAACGAGAAACAATCTCTCTCTCTCGTATCGCGCCCCTAGTTCTCAATATTTTCTCCTCAGCTCTTATTGAGCCTTAAGTTTTGCATATTAAATGCAAAATTTTCTTATCTTCTTCGATATTTTATTTGGATTGTTTTTAATCTTAATTAAGTGGCGTTATTGTGTAGTGCTCAATTGTAATGTATGTACACTTACATACTTGCTTCCACTTATTATCTCAATCTAATTGTTTTGACTCCAACAATTGTGCAACGAAATACTATTGAATTGTTACTATAATGTGATGTTGTGTGTGCCAGAAAGTAGTTGTGTTTATCCTTATTATACTTCCAAGTATTATAAAAGCCCCACGATATACACTGTAGAAGAGTTATATACACTGTTAAAACGATCCGTAAAATAACGCTAAAAAAGCCAATAAAAACGGTATAAATTGCACAACGCCATTAAACGGCACATGCCGTTCTTTCCAGTAACGAAACTTGCCGTAAATAAAAAAAATCGCGTAATTAGTTTGTTAAAAAACGATAAAAAACGGGGTTTTTAGAAACGAAATAAAACGGGCATCCCCGTTATTATGTTGTACGGATTTGTACCGTGTATTTTATCGTTCGCGATTCTAACGGGAAAATAAGGGAGGGGGAAATTCAAGTGATATTCTCTTTATAATAACTTTTACACCTGAATATAATACTTCTCCTCTATGGCCCAACGGCTAAGGCACTGGTCTTTGAATCCAATGTTGATGAGTTCGAGTCTCACAAGAAGTGGTATTTTTAACAAGAGTAAAAACTCTGTACATAAGTAACAACTTATACATTAAAATTTTAAACATTTATTTAAAAAAACGGGGTAAACCCGTAAATTTACGTTGCGCACCGTTCTGAGGAAAACTGCCAATCCCGTAGATTTACAAGAGGCAGCGTTGTGAGCGATGCCGTTGTTGTACGGTAAGAGGCGTAAAGTTGGCGTTCCTCCTTTTGCCGTTTTTGAAAATACGGACCGGTACGTAATCTAACAATTCGTACCGTCCAAAAATAACCGGCAATTTGACCGTATTTCGACCATGGATATTATTAACAGTGTAGTAAATGGGACCCCTTTTGTGATACCAAGTTTTGAACTTCGTTGTGCTGACAAGTTCGAGCAACCACTCCCGTCAAATATCTTGGACGATGCCGAACCGTGAAGATCAGCATAACTTTTTTTACATCAAAAATAATAATTGGTAAGTGTTAATATATTTATAGACCACTTGCACATCCTTGCGCTTAGTCACCATGTTTGTGGTGCCTTATGCATTGTCCAGCATAAAGGAAACATAATTTCTCGTATTTTTTTTTTTTTTTACATAAAAAATTTATTCCAACTGAACTAGAAAAAAGGCTTACATTGAGCTTTAAGCTTCCATTAAAAAGGATTTTTTTCTATGCTGGCCCAACAATATGGCGGCTCTTAAATATGAGTGCAACCGGTCTATTAGTTATATGCTAATTTGTTGTTATATAGATATTTAATAATTCTATTATTAGCTGTTTGAGCTAGATAATTGTTTTGATATAAGGTGTATGCGGATGACGTCATATTTATTGCGCTTGGAGGCCATACTGGAGTAGTGCATAACATTGCTCAGCATAGGACAAACTTTATTTAAGCCGATTTTATTTGGGAAATCTGTTAACTTTTTAAGTATTGCTATTTTTCTCACATACTTGAGATACTAATTCAAAATATTTACAGCATCAATGCTCTCAAAAATATTGCATAGTATTTTTAAACTGGCAAAATGATTTTTTTTCCTATGCCACCCATGTTATGAATTATCCAACATGGCGTCGACTTTAACATGAATGCATAGACCCTATAGACGAGTAACCAACTGTGGTTATTAAATACCTTTTGTCAATATATATATATATATATATATATATATATATATATATATATATATATATATATATATATATTTGGTTCAGTGCAAGATGTATATAGAGAAGGTGGTATAATTTGCCCTTTTACTGTCGTCAGAACTCGGTTTCCTTCGTAAAACTTCGAATTTTGACATACGTCATAGGAGGTGACTATAGTAACTAAAAGAGGTAGTATGGTCACCGCATTCTTCTTATGTAGGGGGTGCAGGGGAGGTGAAAACCACATTTTGTAGGCCTATGATTGGCGTAGAGAGAAACCCGCTTTTGCGGCGATGCCCGAAGTCACTTCGACAGCCAATCTTAGCGGCGGATTACAATGTCTCAGAAAATCATTAATTAATAATATTAATCAACTCAGGAGGATATTCATAAATTTAAAAACAATAGCTGACTTGTTTAGGCATGTTTTTGATATGATTTTTATGTCCTGACAATTTGTATTAGTTGCGCTATGATTTATTGAAGTGACCCCTTTTAACATGGGTTTAGATAGGACGGTGTGAAGCAAAAAACCGCTTTTGCTGAATCGACTGTACTACCTTTATAGTTACTATAGAGTTGACTGTAAACATAATCACGTGGTCTCTCAGGTACATAATGCATTATGTACCTGAAAAAGGAGGAGGGACACAAAATTTACCCTATTTTGGCGCTAAATTTCCCCTCTTGTTTTGATTCACCTTCTGTGACGTTTCATTCCTTCCTTTACCTAGGCCAACTACACCACCTTCTTATACATCTTGGTTCAGTGTATCTTTATCTATGTGTGCATTAAAGTAGGTAAAAATAGCATTCTCGTAGTAAATTTGTTAATAATAGTTTGAATTAACTACTCTTAAAGGAATAGACTATAGAAGAAAACATAAGCATTTATATCACAAAACACTTGATGGGATTTATATAAATAACTTTTCTTTGTCTCAAAAACCAACTGTATACATATTATTATAGCTCCTTAGCACTGATCAGCAAATTTTGATTTATGCAACCAACACAACTTTTTTTTAATAATTTTTGCCTGTTTCTGACATCAAAAACATAAATAGTAACGAAAATTGCATATTTTATGGTATTTTCACTCTCTCTCTCTCTCTCTCTCTCTCTCTCTCTGTCTCTCTCTCTCATAGGGCTACATTGACATTCTAGTTAAATTGTCATCAGCTTTGAAGATTCCATTTCCTTATTCATTATAAAGCACATGTTGTTTTGTTTTATGTTCTATGGCTTGAAGTTTGAATTAAAATTTTAAGCCGCTGTCATTATTAATATAATGACTGTAGAAACACTTAGCAACATTTTTGTTGTTTATTATTATTGCTTCGTGTCAACAATACTTGATATCGGTGATGACGTAGCACCAATCAGAGGCACGGGCTGATTATTTAACATATTTCTGACCAACAAGCTAAAGTGCAATAAATATTTATAAAAATAAACTTAACAATTAAAAAAAAACTTTTGACATATATATATAGTCGTATATGCCATGGTTGGAAAACAAACGGAATCAACACAATTCATCTTCCTTTTTTTCTTGGGTTACGTAATTTGCATGTCATGATAAGATTTAAAATAAACACGTTTTCAAATTTTATTGATAATACTGCAAGAATTTCGTCTTCAGTTTACAAATTTCAAGTTATATAAAATTTTAAAAATGCCAAGTTTTCAACCTTTAGTCATAATAATACGTTTCTGCAAAAATTAAATCTTCAACTGTCATTTCTTTCTAATTATTATAACTGCCTCTTTATTTAATTTGTATGTCTTGATGGCTAGTGACACCACAAAAAACTATACTTTTTGAAAGTGACAGCTATTAAAAATGTTAACTTTTTATTTAAAAAACATGTCTTGCAAGGAAAAGGGTAATACCTGCTTGACTGACATGATATAAGCCTAATTATACATTAATTTTGGTCTAGCTTCCTCTTCTAGTCTATACCACTTTTAGGGTATTGACAGTCAATCTGTTCGTTGGTCACACTATAATATGATATATATTTTTATTTTTTTATTCCTGATCATTAACGTTTATAAAATACGTGTCTTAGAGCTTGTAACTTTATTTTTATTACTATCATTATTTTTTAGCTTTATGGAATAAAATGTATCTGCATGACGTCATTGTGAATGCACTTCGATGTCATACTGGATCAATGTCAACATATTTCTCAGTATAGGACAAAATTTATTTTAACTATTTTCTTTTGGAAATCGGTATCTTATCGGTATCGGGTATCGGTATCGGGGAAAATATGTAAATATGGCACCATTGCCATAAATATTACACAGGCCAAGATATAGAGGAGTGCAGTGGGTGGCAAGAAATACATTGAAATGGCATTAACTCCCATTGCTATGCAAGTTTTTTATTTCCTACAGGTACATTATCAAGGCAAGTTTCTCTCTCTCTCCCTCCCTCTCTAAGGTTTTTAGCAAGATAGTTTCCAGTAAAAAAAAAAACACTTCGAGACACTAGTTTTGTATATTTTCTTCTCGGGATCTAGCTATTCATACATTGTGCATTAAAGTTAAAAATTGAATTATATTGTACAAAACTTGTTGAAAACGTTTAAAAATATAGTAGAAAAAAAAATGTGAGTCAATTTTTACTTTTATATTACATGGCTCTCCAGCATACATCAAATATTTTGTTGTTCAATTGAAATACTGCTTTATGTGCGAGCTAAAATAAAATTAGTAAATTGATAAGAATTACCGTAAAATTTAACAATTTACTTTAAGGAGAGCATGCCAAGCAAATAGCATGATATTAATTTTATACAATGAGAGCACTGCACAATGCATTATTTAAAAGAAATATTTACCTCGAACAATATTTCGTTTTACGATTATTTTAAGTTTTCTTCATCGATTATTGTAATGTTTTTTTTTCTGCTGAAATTATGTAAAAAAAAAAAAAAAAAAAGCAGTAAAAGCATAAAAAGTTTGACATGACCTTAACAATGAAATACATACGAATCAATTGTTCCCTAAAATATATATGTGTTTTATTTGTACAATAAATTATGTAGGGTGCATGGTGTATGCATACATGTTAAAGTCAATGCCATGTTGGATAACTCAATCTCATGAGCCACATAGAAAAATGACTCATCCAGCCAGTTTTAAAATACTATACAATGTTTTTGAGAACATTTTCATGCTTTTAATAGGTTAAGTTTCAAGTATACGAGAGAATTTATAAATAATGATAATATTAAAAAAATTCTCGAGGTCCCAAAGAAAATAGCCAAAAATGAAGCTTGTCCTATGCTAAGCAATGTTGTACGTACATTACTCCAGTATGGTGTCAAAGTGCATTAAATATGACGTCATGCGCATACATCCTTTTGAGACCTAGTGTTTATAAATAACTAATTATTAATAATAATATTAATCGATTAACTGTTAGGTAAATAGTTTTTTTAGTTTAGTTTAAACTTTATTTGCATAATATAAAACATTAATTCAAATTTGCATTTTTTTTTTTTTTTTATTTTTTTTTTTTTTTTTTTGCCGAACATATGTACAGTCGTAGGTAAAGGAAATTTGTGAAGCTTAAATAATGAATGTTTTATTATTAAAGTCAGTGGAATAAAAACTAATTTTGTAATAGATAACATTTTCATGTAGTTTTATTGCGAGGCTGTATTAAGTATCCTGTAAGCTAGATAAATTTGTGGCCATTTCTGTCATGCAGGTTGCCTAAAACATAAATTTTATGGCGGCAAAAACAAAAGCAATCCTGATGATCGCAATTTTTTACTCACAAAACAAACTTATTAAGGCAGGTAATCAGGTCCTGCGGGGTTTGACTAAAAAATTAAAAATAATAAAAATAATAAAAAAATAATAATAATAAAATAAAAAATGAAAACTGAAGTTTTGCACAGTGATACTTTAGGATACGGAAACTCTGATAAATTTGGGGGGTCACCATGCTAGAATTTAAATTATGAATTTTGAAAGTTTTAGTCCTATAAGAGCCCATGTTAAATTCAATATCTATTTTCTCTCTTATCTGATGGTCACGGGTTCTGAATTTGTTTTATAGGTAGCTGCGTTACTTTTAATTTTGAAATGGCATCATCAAGTTTCGAAGTTTTATTTTTAGATATTGAGATACTAGCCGTCTATATACTGTACAACACTTAATAACATTGATTTAATTGTAAGTAAATCATCGAAATAATTTTCAAGGTTCAGCCTCTCTCTCTCTCTCTCTCTCTCTCTCTCTCTCTCTCTCTCTTTCTCTCTCTCTCTCTCTCTCTTTCTCTCTCTTTCTCTCGACCCTTTATCTCTCATCGCTCTCATAAAAGCAAGTATGACGACACGATAGCTATATTCGGAGAAAATATAAATATATAGTAAACTTGCTAGATTACCAAACCTGCGACAAATATATAGACTAAATTAAGTAACATTCTATATGACGCTTAATTGCGACGTAATTTACGTCTGTGATTTCGTTGAACAAAGTTCAATCAAAGTTAGTTAAGTAAATTAGCTATAGGTTAGTATATTATATAGTATAAGTATTATAATAATAATATTAACAATACTACATGTTTTTTATTTAGTGACAACCAAAGGTACAAAAAACGCACGCACATGTTTTTTTTTTTTTTTTTTTTTTTTTTTTTAATGATTCCTTAAGATCTGAGGACTTTTGTGTTTTAACATAAAATTATTTTCTCTCTTATTAAGCATGTTTTATTCACAGATTTATTAAAGAAACTTGATTATATAATATTTATTTTTTTAGTGTTTTATTTTTTTTTTCGTAGCAAAATATCATTTAATATTACATAAACACTTATTTAATTTTACCTAACACTTACTCAGACCAAATATAATTTATAACTAATACACGGAAAAAATTATCTAAAGAGTTACTATTTAGACTTTTTTTTATAATAAATTCGTTAGACACATACTAAACGTTTTAGAATCTAAAGAGTTAACTATTTTCCGCTAAAGAAATTACGTTTGTACTAACGAGTTACTCTTTAAACTTTTTGCAAAAGAGTTATTGGTTTGTATTAAAGAGTTACTTGTATGTATCTGAATATTTTCTTAAATTTATGCTTTCCGTGTATATAAATATGGTTTATTATTTCTATAAATAGCATTTATATTAGTTAAGTAAAGAAAGTACCGTATAGTTAATATAGTATATTTACTATAACAGTACATTATATAATAGGAATATTTTGCATTTTTTTATAGAAAAAGTTATATACGGATTACAAGCCTATAAGATTGCTATAAGTATTTGGTCCCTTGAGTGTTTTAATATAGGGTGTATGCACTCAATGCCATGTTGCATCATTCTATAACATGGAACGCATATAGAAATATTACTCATTTTGCTGGTTAAAAAATTTTTCTAAGCGATAATATTGAATTAATTGGTGGTTTTTATATGGTGAATTTGTATATCAAGAATGTGCGATAAATAACCACAACAACAACATCAACAACAACAACAATAACAACAACAAACAATATCACAAAAAGTAGCTAAAAGTGAAGTTTGTCCTATGTTGATCAATGCTATTCATTACTCTATTATGGCATCCAAGCACATTTAATTTGACTTTCCTTTGATAAAAGTCATGCATATATTCATATATGCACACAAACATCTATAACTTTGGTTATTACTTTCATTCATTCTTTCATTCATTAATGGATTTAGATTAATTTTTTTCTTTCTTATTATTATTTGAGATTAGTTTTTTTTTCTTAGTGATATCAAATATTTAGCGTACTATACGGTACTATAGTATAGAAACATATTTCGAGCACAGTAAAAGAGATGATAACATATGAACTGCTTTTACTGCTGCATGAAAAGGATAAATAACGTAATTTATGCTAAGTTTATGGTATTATAGCATCAATTAAGTTAAATTATAGCAACATAAATAAAATACACTATGCAACTTTACTGTAATGTATTTTTACATAATTATTATGCAGTGTAGCATAAATTATGCTGTTTTGAACAAATTGTGCTGAAAATGAGCTAGCATAATTATTTGTAATGTATTTATTTTGTCCATGTGTATACAAGAAATACTTTATGTCGCCTTAGTGCAGCATAGGCATCTCATATTAAAATATCATGAGTACTGATAATGGTAGTGAATATTAAATAGCACGACAACATTTGATACATATTACCAAGCAAGTTTTCAGATCTAGTAACTTACTTGCGTATCATATAGGTGAGTGATGTCGCCTTAGTGCAACACATGCAGCTCAGATTAAAATATCAGGTTTGACTGACACTAAAAGTTAATATTAAATTGCATGACACTACATATTTATAGTAATCAAGTTTTGACATCACTGATACCTCTCTACCCAAATGAATTTATGGAAAATTTTAATGTTAAAGGCATAGAAATCATTGAACAAAAGACATGTCTTATATCCTAACATATATTTGGTATTGGAGTCACAAATTTCTAAATTATTTTATTTTCAAAAAATTGCATATTTATGACGTCACAGCTCACTTTAAAACAGGCTGGCTTTGTTCTTAATTTTAAATTTAAAATCTTACAATGTGGAAATGAAAAATTAATAGAAAATAATTTCTGCAAATTTAATATTCGTAATGCAAATAATTTTTTCTGAAAATAAATTAAATATTGCAGCTGCAAATATTTAACGACATTTTTATTTATTTTTTTTCTGTGTGTGTGTGATTCACAATGTTTCTCACGCTCGTGCAATACAACAAGCGCTCGTGTGTAGCACCCACCAAATACATTTTTTTCCTTCTACGTACGTACGTTACATTTTGGGTATATTTTTGGTCCAGCCAAGATCCTCATTTAGATCATTTAGATTATATTATAATATAATGATTTATATTTAATATTTACAAAATAAATAAAATAACAATTATAAAGCAATGCAAAATGACTGCATATTTCTAACTAGCTCAAGTTTTGTTTAATAAGTTTTTAATGGACCACTTACAATGAACGAAACGAACTAAAGATATAAAATAATTTCAATATTCTTATTAATTCATTTGCTTTAGTAATATCATTTCCATTAACACGTAGCATCAATTAAAAACATTTCATTTGCAAGTGGTCCAATGTTAATTTTTCAATAGAAAAAGTTATATTCACATGTTTGAAATTGTGACAAAATATTCATTCACTTATATATTATGTATGAGTCAATAATTATTATAACTTTGTTCTGTTGTAGTTTTAGTTTTTTTTTTTTTTTTTTTTTTTTTTTTGTAACTTGGCGCAGCCAAATGTTAAATAAATAAATGAATATGTAAATGTGCCATGATAATTTGAATAACACGAGAGAGAGAGAGAGAGAGAGAGAGAGAGAGAAAGAGATAATACGCCATATTTTAAATAAAGTAGTACAAAATGTCATTTAAAATTTATGATTTATGATGACTACTTTCCCTTACATTGCTTCAAAGTTCAAGTTTACCTTATTTTATCTAGTGAGCACAATATTTTATTTTTTCATACGTTCAGTTGTATGTTTGTCTTTGTGCGGAAAACATGGCTTAAAATTTCATCATAGTCGTTAACGAAAATAGAATATTATCCGAAGGAAATGTTTGAATAGTTGACGTGTATTGTTGGTGCGGAAATATTACCAAGACCAGAAGAATAAGACCAGAAGGTAACATAAGCATTTATATTACAAAACACTTGATGTGACTTACATAAATAGCTTTAGTTTGTCTCAAAACCCGTAGCAGTGATCAGAAAATTTCAATTTATGCAGACCGCACATCATTTTTTACTAATTTTTGCATGTTTCTGACGCCAGAAACATGAATAATCACGCAAATGGTATACTTACACGTATTTTCACGCTCTCTCGTGAATGTTGATTTCACGAATGAAAGATCATTATAGCTCGTTCTGCAAAGTCAGACTTCCGGCGCAACTTTTGTGTCGATATGTTCCTTTGTTATAACAGCTGATTATGACTTCGTTACCTGTTTACTACGTTTATACATATGAGCTCGTTCTGCAAAGTCAGACTTCCGGCGCAACTTTTGTGTCGATATGTTCCTTTGTTATAACAGCTGATTATGACTTCGTTACCTGTTTACTACGTTTATACATATGGTCGATCATTGTTATTTCTTCGTTTAGAACTTTGAACTTGATAAGAATGAAAGAAACTCCACACAAAACAGTTCCATGCTCTTCATGTGACTCAATTTTTGTCAATTTTCTTAGCTCAAAAAACAAGATCAACCAATGAATGTGTCGTATTTTGTTGGTCAGCCAATCACTGTTGTTGAGATTCACTTTACTTTACAGAACAAGCTATGGTCGATCATTGTTATTTCTTCGTTTAGAACTTTGAACTTTATAAGAATAAAAGAAACTCCACACAAAAAAGTTCCATGCTCTTCATGTGACTCAATTTTTGTCAATTTTGTTAGCTAAAAAAACAAGATCGACCAATAAATGTGTCGTATTTTGTTGGTCAGCCAATCACTGTTGTTGAGATTCACTTTACTTTACAGAACAAGCTAAGGTGTTCTCTCGGACAACATAAAAACTAAAGAAATATTTTTATATTTGATGTTATTGTGGAGGGAAATAAAAATATGGTTTTGTTCAAATGTTTTTTAAATTCTTTGCTTTTGCTATGTACACATTTTAGAAAATCTTGAAACCAATATCTATATTTGTGTTTTAGTAAAAGGAACTTTTTCAACACATGATGACATGGTTAAAAAAAAAAATGAAATTCAATAGCATTTTTACAAACACTGAATCATTTGCATACTTATTCGAATGAAATAGAAATTAATATTTTCAAATATGGAATTTAAAAAAAATGTGTATGATATCTTTCATAATTCTTTTCTACAGCAATTATATCAAAAGATCAATGAATTAAAGCACTAATTATAAATGCTATGTCAATTACAGATAATATATATATATATATATATATATATATATATATATATATATATATATATATATATATATATATATATATAAATGTACGATATAGAAAAAAGAACGCAATGAGTTTTATATTGTATAGAAAAATATGCTATACCATATAGTACTGTATAGCAAATCTCCTCCATCTCCTTTATTATTCCATTCCTCTTTTATTAGTGATTCATACAAGTTTTAATTTTACAAGTATATAAAATAAACAAGTGATTTAATATAAGTTATACTTTATGCATTTAACCGATTTTGGGATAAAGTTAGGCAGAGTTACGATTTAGCCCATACAAAATTTGATATCCAAATAGATGAAGTAAAAATAGGTAACGTAGACATAAGAGAGAGAGAGAGAGAGAGAGAGAGAGAGAGAGAGAGAGAGAGAGAGAGAGAGAGAGAGAGAGAGAGAGAGAGAGAGAGATCCATTATCCTTACTAATAATAATTATTTAATTATAGCAGAGGTTGCAAATTTTTTTATAAAATCATTTGCAAGATAATTTAAGATTAAAGAGCCATTCTGTAATCGTTTTTCTTCTCTTAAAGACAATTTTTTGCTAGGTAAATAGTTCGTAATACAATAAAAAAAATTAATGCTAATATTTATTGAAATTACAATTCTTGTAGCAAATTTTAATGACAGTACGTAGCAAAAAAATAATAATAATAAAAATAATCCTTTTTGCAGCAAAAAAGAAAAATATTTAAAATTTATGGTGAAAAAAAAAAAGAAAAAAAAAAGTGGACGTAGCTCTTTAATTATTTTATATAGAAAAATTAATATTTAGAATTTTTTTTTAAATAATGACCATTTAAAAATCGATCAAAACCGACTTAAAAATCGGGGACAACGCCCCCTTTTAAGAAATTTTGTTGACTCCGCCGGGGCCCCCTCCCCCACGTCCCAAGTTGCCTCTCTCCTAAGGTCAAAGTGTTCCGATTTTGCATCTAAATAATTTGGGCAGCCTAGACTAATATAATCTTGGATAAAATAATTTAAAAATTTTTTTGATTACGATTTTTACCTTTATGTAATTAATTAGCATCAGTAATTACATAAAATAATGACCAGAGGAAACATAAATATTATTGATTGATAGATTTATTGAGTGGCATGACATTAAAAATGTTGAACTACGTGACGATATACGTCAAAGACGTGACCTGCTATGGTACAACACAGGCTGCTTTTGTTTCTTGATCTGAAGTAGTTGTGGAGTGATGGAGAGCACTATACGTGAGGTTTGTCACTTGTTTTGTTGTATAGGGTGCATGATGTGCATGACGTCATAATGAATGCACTGCGATGCCATAATGCAGCAATAAATGACAATGCTCAGAATATAACGTTTTTTTTTCTTGGGAAAGTTAATTTTCCTTTTTATTATTTATTTTTATTATCCTCACATACTTGAAAACCTATTTAATCCTCTGTTAACAACATCAATTGATGCTCTCAAACATAATGCCAAGTTTTTGTAAATTGGCAAAATGTGTCATTTTTCCATACCACCCCATGCTATTTAGTGCTCACATATGGCGTTGACTTTTATATGAATGCAACCACCCTATAGCTTGGTATGGAGGTCAAGGTTTGAGAGAGAGAGAGAGAGAGAGAGAGAGAGAGAGAGAGAGAGAGAGAGAGAGAGAGAGAGAGAGAGAGAGAAACTGGTAACATACATTACATATTGTGTTTGCACAGTGGCGGTCCTACGAATTTTGGGCCCGGAGACAGAAATCTAATAGGTCCCCCTCTACATATGCGCGAAGCGCCAATAGCCCGCCGCAGGCGCGAATCTTGTTTTACCACGTGACTATTTACAGGCAATTCTGTGTATAAATTCAGTATACTTGTCAGTGCAGATAGCTTTAAGAAAAAATTATAATAATATTCTTTTTATTTTATGATTTTTTTTTTAACAATTGAATTTTAATTTAAAATGAAATATAAAAAAAGGTGTACAAAAATTCATAATAAAAAATAAATGATTTTTAATTACTTTGCAGATTTAGGCAATATTAAGCGCATGCAAAAAATGTTTCCTTCATATTCTCAAAAAGCTAAATTTTAGTTTTTTTTTTCTTCTGTTAAAATTATTTTCAAATTTCCAAAACAAGTGGTTTGTAAACCCTGGTTTCTTGCAAAATAATAATAATAATAAAAAATGCACATATTCTATTTGAATAGCCAAAGTTGATCGTCATTATCATTTAAGGAGCACAGCAGAGTCAATTTGACGAATACAAATGGTTAAAATTTAGGAAGATCGAGCTATAGTGTTTATTTATCATTGAACAATTTTTTACCTACGCCAGGCCAATGAGAAAGACTAATAAAGTTTTCAGGGTAAAATTTTATTTCAAATTCTAAAAGAATACACAGTCCTGAATCGATTCATTTGCCAAATTGTAAATTTTAAGTTCATTAAGCATTTCTATTAAAAAAAATAATAACATCGAAAAATGTCAACACGCAATACCTCTATGTATGCGGGCATAGGAAAAGTTACCGTAACGTCAGTTTAAGAATTAAGAATTTAAAAAAGAATTAATACTCAATGAGCTCAAAACTTATAGAAATGTCCATATCTATCGACTTAGGACATTGCCCTCTTTTAGAATAAAAATGCAATAAAATAACACCCTGCAAATTTTTAAGTCTTCATTATAATTCTAGCTGTTTAGTAAGTATAGTTTATTTTACCTTTTTAAACCAGGGAGGCCCTTGTCTAAAAATATAAGAAAATACTGAAGTATTATTACTAGTAAATTAAGGGATATTGTGTTTTATCTGCAGATTTATATTATGCTTTAGTTTTTTTTTTTTTTTTTTTTTTTTTTTTTTTTTTTTTTTTTTTTTTTTTTTTTTTTTACATTATAAATTTGTTTAGATAATTTCTTTGCTAGGAATAATTTTACTAATGAAAATCATTAAATTGGTTCATAAACTTCTTTCTCTCTCTCTCTTCTTCCCATTCCTTAAGTTTTTTTTTCTTTTTTTTTCTATTTTTATTTTAGATTATTTGTATTTTTTGTATGTAGGCCTCATCCTGGGCCCCCCAAACCTAGTGGGCCCGGGGATATCCGCCCCTCAATCACCCCTGTAGGATCGCCACTGAATTTTGCATTCATATAAAAGTCAACGCCATATGTGAGCACTAAATAACACTGTTGCATGCCCGATTAAAACTTTGCGCTATTTTTGAGAGCTTTTATTAAATAATATGTCCAAAAATGACATTTGTGCTATATAGGCTTAGAAATGTTATTCATTAATCCAGTATGGCGTCAAAGCGCACTCAGTATGACGTGATGTGCATACACTCTATAGACACATAATTATAAATAAGAAAGTATCGTTGCTTACATGAGATGCATATATTAATGAAGACTGCATGCTACTGTCAAGTAGAGACAACAAACCATCTTTGTGCTGGTGTGAAGCTTGTTTGTCTGCTCGTCTTTTGCAGACGATAATATAGTTAAAACAGAGCGTAGTGTTCTTGTATGATAGGTCATGTAATTAGTAATAGCGTGGCATAAGAATGGAATACTTATTTGACTCTATTAACTACCCACAACTCTGAAAAACTCTAACAACTACCCATAAGGTGGCGTAGTTGGCCTAGGTAGCACCAGGTACCACTGGTGTAGCACTTCATACAAGGTAAATCATAATCAAGAGGGGAAATTTCAAGCGACGAAGGATGTGAATTTTTTTTGTCCCTTCTACTTTTCCAGGTACATACTGTATTGTACCTGAGAGACCACGTGGGTCTGTTGACAATCACACCTTGTGTGACGTAGCCGAAATTCGAAGTTTTACGATGGAAACCGACTTTTTACGACATTAAAAGGGCGAATTATATCATTTTGATTTTAGCAAGAAAAATTATTTTTAGTGTCTATGCATCAATATTAAAGTCGATGCCATGCATGTTATATCACTCAATAACATAAGTTACAAAGGACAATTAATAATTTCGACAGTTTGAAAACACTAAACAATATTTTTGAGAGCATTATTTAATCTGTTGATATAGGTTCAATTAGTATAAGTAACCAAGAAGCCTTTTTTATGCTGAGCAATATTATTCATTACTCCAGTATGGTGTCAGAGCGCATTAAATATGACGTCTTGTGCATGCATTATTATATAAATTTAGTATTATAATTATATGACATAAATGTAACCGATCAGTTACGTAAGGGAATCAAACATTAAAACTCTAATTTCCTATTCTTATTGGGCATTGAAATATTTGTTGCACACCAAATTTTTTTTTACCTCTTTTATTGTGTTTTTTATTTTTTAAGAAAAACTATTGCAGCTATATGTAACTAATAATAAACATAACTTTTAATTATTCATAACTATAATACAATTTATAATATATGTTTATTAAAAACTATAGTTTTTTTTTTCAGTATGTAAGACAAACTGTGACAATGCTTACAAATAAATTCAAAAATCTAAAAAAATTGGAGGTCACCATGCTAGATTTAAAATTGTTATTTTTGAAAGTTTTAGTCCTATAAGAGCCCATGTTAAAATCAATAACTATTTTCTCTCTTATCTGATGGTCACACGGGTTCTGAAAATTGTATTATAGGTAGCTGTTACTTTTAACTTTTAAATGGCATGATAAAGTTTCGATGTATTATTTTTACATATTGATATACTATAGCTATCTATATGCTACACTTAATAACATTGTTTTAAGCATTATTCACATGACGCGTAAATTTGACGCGCGTCAACGTTCGTCGACGCGCGTAACAAAGTTGAAACAATGTAAACAAATGAAGCCGTTCACATGGTTTTTGAAAATTACATGTGAACGGCTCCATTTGTTTACATTGTTCCAGCTTTGTTACGCGCGTCGACGCACGTTGACGCGGGTCAAATTTACGCGTCATGTGAATAATACTTTAATTGTAAGGTATTGGAATATTTTTCGAGATTCCGCCTCTCTCTCTCTCTCTCTCTCTCTCTCTCTCTTCATCTCTCATCGCTCTCATAAAAGCAAGTGTGACGACTTGCTATAGCTATATTTGGAGAAAATTTTAAAGGAATAGACCAGAGAAAAACATAAGTATTTATATCCCAAAACACTTGATGGGATTTACATAAATGATATTAGTTTGTCTCAACACCCAACTGTAGCTCCGTAGCAATGATCAGAAAATTCAATTTATGCAACACGCACAACATTTTCATACTAATTTTTGCATGTTTCTAACGTCATAAACATGAATTTTCACGCAAATTGCATACTTTACAGTATTTTCACGCTCTCTCGTGGGACTACATTAAAATTCTGGTAAAAATTATCATCAGTTTTAAAGATCCCATTTTATGTTTATTCTTTAAAAAGCACATGTTGTTTTATGTGGTCTATGCCTTTAATACATATAGTAAACTTGCTACATTACCAAAACTGCGACATAAATGTTTTTGTATACTAAACTAAGTAACATTCTATATGACGCTTAATTGCGACGTAATTTACGTCTGTCATTTTGTTGAACTAAAGCTTTGCTATAAGTTAGTACATTATATAGTAAGTATTTTAGTATAGTATAATAATATTAAACAATACTAAATGTTTTTTATTTAGAGGCAACCAAAGGTACAAACCCACGTACATGGTCCTCTGAATACAATTGTGCTCAAAATGTGCTAGCATAATTATATGTAACGTATTTATTTTGTCCTTGTGTATACAAGAAATACTTTATGTCGCCATAGTGCAGCATAGGCATCTCATATTAAAATATCTATTAAAATGATAGATTTATTGAGAGGCGTGACATTAAAAATGTTGAACAATTTCATATATATACGTGACAGACGTGATATGCGGTAAAACACAGGACGCTTTTGTGTCTTGATATGAAGTAGTTGTGGAGTGATGGAGAGCACTGTAGTACGTAGGGTTTGTCACTGGTTTTGTTGTATAGAGTGCATGATGTGCATGACGTCATAATGAATGCGCTTCGATGCCATACTGAAGCAAAAAACGACATTGCACAGCATTGAATGTTTTTTTTCTTGGAAAAGATTTTTTTTTTAAAAGAATTATTATTCTCATACCTGAAAATCTATTTATTTTAAAATTGGAAAAATGATTCATTTTTCCATACCGGACCATGTTATTTAGTGCTCACATATAGAGAGAGAGAGAGAGAGAGAGAGAGAGAGAGAGAGAGAGAGAGAGAGAGAGAGAGAGAGAGCGATACTATGGTAACATACATTACATAGGGTGCTTGCATTCATATAAAAGTCAACGCCATATGTGAGCACTAAATAACACTGTTGCATGCCCGATTAATACTTTGCGCTATTTTTGAAAGCTTTAATTAAATAATACAGTATGACCAAAAATGACATTTTGCTACATAGGCTTAGAAATGTTATTCACTAATCCAGTATGGCGTCAATGCGCACTCAGTATGACGTGATGTGCATATAGATGTGCACTATATAGACACATAATTATATAAATAAGAAAGTGTATCGTTGCTTACATGAGATGCATGTATTAATGAACACTGCATGCTGTTGTCAATTAAAGACAACGAACCATCTTTGTGTGCTGGTGTGAAGCTTGTTGCTTGTTTTTCTGCTCGTCTTTTACAGACGATAATACAGTTAAAACAGAGCGTAGTGTTCTTGTATGATAGGTCATGTAATTAGTAATAGCGTGGCATAAGAATGGAATACTTATTTTATTCTATTAACTACTCACAACTTTTGAGCCAGCTTCGAATTTTCCTTTGTTAAAAACATCTGATAATGACGTTATTACCTGTTTACTACGTTTATATATATGGTTAATCATTGCTATTTCTTCGTTTAGAACTTTTGACCTGATAAGAATCAATGAAACGTTACGGAAATAAATTTCTACTTGTGGCAGGTACATGATTTTTTTATTTTGCAATAAGTACACTTGAATTTGGAACAGGTAGTTATAAACTACATTCCACTTCACTTAATCTAAGTTAGGCACACCTTTATTTTTGCAAAGTGCACCTGCCTTAGGTAGTATGTTAGTTCAATTATACCTGTGTTCTACTAGGTTAAATGTCTACTTATTAAATAATTAAATAAATTATCGTATTAATTTTTTTGGCGTGTTCACAAAAAAAAAGTTCCATGCTCAACAAGTGACTCACTTTTATCGGCTCAAAAAAACAATATCAAGCAATGAATGTGTCTTATTTTGTTGGGCAGCCAATCACTATACTATTAATGAGATTCACTAACTTTCCGGAACAAACTCTTCTAAACACTTCAAGAGAGAGAGAGGAAAATATTTTTTATCTTATTTGAGCCAAAATGTAAAATATAGAAGGTGGCGTAGTTTGCCTAGGTAGCACCAGGTATGAAACTTCATACAAGGTAAATCATAATCAAGAGGGGAAATTTCAAGCGACGAAGGAGGGGAATTTTTTTTTTGTCCCTTCTACTCTTCCAGGTACATACTGTATTGTACCTGAGAGACCACGTGGGTCTGTTGGCAATCACACCTTGTGTGACGTAGACAAAATTCGAAGTTTTACGATGGAAACCGAGTTTTTACGACAATTAAAAGGGCGAATTATATAATTTTGATTTTAGCAAGAAAAATTATTTTTAGTGTCTAATATGCATCAATATTGTGTCTATGCATCAATATTAAAGTCGATGCCATGCATGTTATATCACTCAATAACATAAGTTACAAAGGAAAATGAATAATTTCGACAGTTTGAAAACACTAAACAATATTTTTGAGAGCATTATTTAAGCTGTTGATATAGGTTCAATTAGTATAAGTCACCAAGAAGCCTTTCTTATGCTGAGCAATGTTATTCATTACTCCAGTATGGTGTCAGAACGCATTAAATATGACGTCTTGCGCATGCATTATTATATAAATTTAGTATTATAATTAAATGATATCAATGTAAACAATCAGATACGTAAGGGATTGCAGCATCAAAACCCTAATTTTCTATTCTTATTGGATTATTTGTGACACACCAGATTTTTTTTAAACTTCCTCTTTACAATTTAAATTGTCAACATCGACAGTTAAGACACTATTGCAATGAAAATAAATTAAGGTTTTTAGTGGGAATGAACCAACTAAAAAACTTCATTGAAATATTAAAATATTTTAAACACTTTTTTCTTTTTCTAAAAACGAGCAACATGCTGGCAAAGTAGTCACTTGATGAGAATTTTAACAGAGAGAGTGTGTGTGTTTGTGTGTGTGTGTGTGTGTGTGTGTGTGTGTGTGTGTGTGTGTGTGTGTGTGTGTGTGTGTGTGTGTGTGTGTGTGTGTGTGTGTGTGTGTGTGTGTGTGTGTGTGAGAGAGAGAGAGAGAGAGAGAGAGATCCATTATCCTTACTTGTGTACAATTTAATAAATAATAAATACAATTTAATATTTATAGTAAATCTTATGCATTGTTACAAATAAGTTTATAATGAGTAATGAATAAATATATTATTCATTACATATATAATACATATTATATTATATATTATAATATGTTATTTTGTGTATATTATTGTCCGTGCATATTTCAGTCAACAGTGCATGCTGGTATTGATGCTGGAAATGAGACAACCAACGATCTTAGTGTTTGTATGTGACTGCACGTATCTAGTGTATAGACTAAACACGTAAGATTGTTCTGTAAAGTAAAGTGAATCTCAACAACAGTGATTGGCTGACCAACAAAATACGACACATTCATTGGTTGACCTTGTTTTTTGAGCTAACAAAATTGACAAAAATTGAGACACATGAAGAGCATGGAACTTTTTTGTGTGGAGTTTCTTTCATTCTTATCGCGTTCAAAGTTCTAAACGAAGAAATAACAATGATCGACCATATGTATAAACGTAGTAAACAGGTAACGAAGTCATAATCAGCTGTTATAACAAAGGAACATATCGACACAAAAGTTGCGCCGGAAGTCTGACTTTGAAGAACGAGCTGTATATGTATGTCGTATAACATTCTTTACTGTATGACTCATTTGTCTTACATTGCTTTGGCTTGACTATACTGCTGTCTATAGTACTTCACAATTCACATAAGTATCTTGTATACATTATACACCTACGACTTAGTGATATGAATAGTATAGGGTAGTTGCGTTCATATTAAAGTCAACGCTATATGTGACCACTTAATAACATGGGCCGGTATGAACAAATAATACATTTTGCCAATTTAATTTTTATTAATAATATAATAATTATAATAATTGATTATTATTAAGAGGCCGAAAAAGGTACTTACATACCCACTTACATGGTCCTCTGACTGTTCTTTAACAATAATCACTTGTCAGAGTGTTTCATAATTTTGATTATCCATAATACATATAATTATCAGTCTTCAAATAGCATTTATCAAAATACATCTTAACTTAACATATTCTTACTGAAAAATAATAAGTACATTATCATTTACTTTTTCACATATTCAGAATTTAATGAAACTCAAAAACACAATTTATATAAAATATGATATTATTTAGACTTTATTCATTAATAAATTTACACTAATTTATTAAGTATAGCAAAAATACAATTTTTATAATGAAAAATCGCGATAGTTCCGCCATTAATAGTATCATTTATATCTATAATAATTTATTATCCTTTTATTTATGAAAAGTAAAATTACAGTGTTAAGATTCATTATTAATATTTTTATATTATTTTTATAGAATTTTCTTTTCAGATTTTATAACAAATAAGCCTTTTAATATTTTTTAAGAAACATTTTAAGCATTGATGCTGTTAGCAGGTTGGATTTGTTGTTAGAATATGCCAGACTAATAAACATAACAAAACTGTCATTACTAAACCACTGTAAGTAACGTAAAGCACTTCAGTTTGTTACAGGCGGTTAGGTAAAAGCGCTCCTATAGGGTGTACATGTTTAAGTCGACGCCATGTTGGATTACTCAATAACATGGACAGCATAGGAAAATAACTGCTTTTGACAGTATGAAAATACTATGTAATATTTTTGAGAGCATTGATGCTGTTAATAGGTTAAATTCGTATCTCAAGTATGTAAGAAAAATTATACCAAGAAAAAAATTAACCGATTCTTCTAAGAAAATAGCCAAAAAAAAAAAATTTGTCCTAAACTGAGCAATGTTGTTCACTAGTCCAGTATTGCATTCAAGCGCACTTAATATGACGTCATGCGGATACACCCTATACTATTTTCCTGCATTGCGTAATCATCGCATGATTTCTGTGCATTAAAAAAAAAAAGAAAAATTAACATAACATATTTTCAGCTTATAGAAAATTGAGCAATAATTTAATTCAGCTTTCTATACTATACAATAAATTTTCAGACAGTAAATAAAGCTTTAACTATCATTAGTGGAAGGTGGAAGAAATAAAAACTTAATAAAAACTCATTTCTCTAAGTTGTAATGTTATCAATAAAAATATTTCTATTTTAAAATTAATTAAAATTTGCAGCTGCAAAGATTTAACTTTTTTTTTTCCTTGTGTAATTCACAAAACTTTCCCATGCTCGTGAAATACAAGCGTGTGTGTAGCAGCCACCTCGTGTGCATCATTTCACCTATACGATATTGTATAAGTCATACTTGTAATAATGTAATTAATGTCCATACAACATAACCGTTGCTTCTTCTTCTTCTACTTTTTTTTTTTTTTTTTTTTTTTTTTTTTTTTTTTTTTTAAACTACTTCACTGATTTTGAAAAATTTAAATGAGTAATGCTAGACATACTTTTACGTGTTTTAAGCCAAAGATATTTATTAATAATTTTTTAAACCGATAACCTTTATCCTTTGGTGTACACAAAGTACATAATTAGTTCATTACAATTAAAGTAAAAAAATATATGTATCATATAATTTTATTTCTTTTCTCTCTCTCTCTCTCTCTCTCTCTCTCTCTTACACACACTCTCGAAATGACAGGATTACGCACAAATTTAAATTTTACATCTTTAGGTTAATATCATACAACAGCTGTTCATTTGGAATCATTAAATTTTCATTTCTTTTCAAATTATTTAGACACACATTGAGAAAGAGGTTTATTATATAGAGCAATAAACAACATTGCTCAGCATAGAACGTTCTTTGGGGGGGGGGGGGGGGGGGGGAGCGGGGGGGGGGGAATTAATTTGGTGTTTTATCTTTTCTTTTTTTTCATATACTTGCAAACCTAGTTAATCCTCTTTTTACAACATCAATGCTCTCAAAAATATTGCTAATTATTTTTAAATTGGCAAAATATGCTATTTTTTCATACTGGCCCCTGTTATATAGTGTTATTTAGTGCTCACATATGGCGTCGACTTTTTTATAAATGTAACCACCCTATAGCTTGGTATGGAGATCAAGGTTAGAGAGAGAGAGAGAGAGAGAGAGAGAGAGACTGGTAACATACATTACATAAGGTGCTTGCATTCATATAAAAGTCAACGCCATATGTGAGCACTAAATAACATGTATTGCATGACGTGTCAGTGTAGAACATTGCATTGTGTCAGTTTCACAAAACTTCGCACCATTTTTGAGAGCTTTTATTAAATAATATGTCCAAATATATATGCAGAATATATATTATGTAGAAAAGTTAATCACGAATCCAGTATGGCTTCAATGCGCACTCAGTATGACGTGATGCGCATACACCTTATAGACACATAATTATTAGAGCTGTAAATTTAAACCGAGCTGAACTCGGTCCAACATTTTCGAGTATTCGGTTTAGATAAACCAAACAAACCGGGTTTGAAGCTTTTTTTTTTTTCGAGTTTTCAGCTCGAAAACGAGCCGACTCGAGTTGAGACCGCAAACGAGTCGTCAAAGTACACGAGCTATAGAGTTGAAATCAGTCAATTTTTTTTTTTTATTTTTTTTTTTACGATAATCGAGATGCTGAAAGAGTTTTGACAGGATGCCATTGTCCACAAATCTCAAACAACAGTTAATAATAATGCTAATTGTGCTGCAAGCAAAATTGTTTAATTTAAATGGAAATAATAATAATAAAAACTAAAATTTAAAATAAATAAAAAATATTAAGATGGACATTAGTCTATATAACTTCATGTTGACATATTGCAAAATGTATAAAAAAAACCATTATATCAATGAATGCACATTGTCGTTCCAAATTTTAAATATTTTAACATTACTAGATCATTTTAAAATAAAATTAGGCATTTATGTACATTAATATACGAACTTATCATTGAAATAAGATTTTTTTTTTTTTTAAATCGATCTTTTGTATTTGGGCTCGAAAAACTCGTGTTCGAGCTTTAGCCCGAACCTTGAGTTTTCGAGTTTTAGCTTGATTTTCGAGCTGAAACCAAGTTTCGAGTTAAACCGGTCTAAAAGTTTTCAACTCGGTCTAAAGGATTTTCGAGTTTTTTACAGCTCAAATAATTATAAATAAGAAAGTGTATTGTTGCTTACCTGAGATGCATATATTAATGAACACTGCATGCTGTTGTCAACTAAAGACAACAAACAATCTTTGTGTGCTGATGTGAAGCTTGTTTGTCTGCTCGTCTTCTGCAGACGATAATAGAGTTAAAACAGAGCGTATAGTATGTTTGTATGATAGATGCATGTAATTAGTAATAGCATGGCATAAGAATGGCATAATTATTTTATTCTATAAACTACCCACAACTCTTGAGCTAGCTTAGAAATTTTTCCTATGTTAAAAACATCTGATCATGACGTTATTACCTGTTTCCTAAGTTTATTATCCTTTATTTTCTATTCCCTTACATGTTCCAGTCTCTCTCTCTCTCTCTCTCTCTCTCTCTCTCTCTCTCTCTCTCTCTCTCTCTCTCTCTCTCTCTCTCTCTCTCTCTTCAATTCTTGAAAGAAAAAAACAACTGAATGTGCATACGACCACTATTAGAATTTTTACTATTCAAAAACTAACGCTAAATTTGCAATGTCATTCTTATGAGAAAGAAGCGCGCTGGATTTTAATGGTAAAGTATATTTTCGCGGTCCTATATGTACAAAAGTGTTTTTACCAATAAATGTTTTAAAATTTAATCCCCAGTAATGAAAATCATTGTCAGTACTGACAACTCAAAACAAATATTATTTAAAAACTAAAAACATATTTAAGATGACATTTGCGTAAGTTACACAATTTTTTATATATTTTTTTGATCGGTTATGTAATATATCAAGTCAAACTGCCCCAAAGACCCTCCGCAGACCCATGGCAGCCCCTTGAGCAAGATATGCCAACCGCTAAAAGATTTTCTGTAGTATACCCGCACCTATGACGTAAAAGATACGGGAAATTGCATATCTCGCAGGATGATCACGAGTTTGCGGGGCTACGGAAGGGTTTTGGGTCAACATATGTGAGTTTATGAACAGATCCTCTCATTATCTGACAATAAAGAAGCCATGTTGTAACCACTGAACTTACTCTTTACAATTTAAATTGTTAACATTGACAAATAAAAACTATTGGAATGAAAATAAATTAAGCTTTTAAGTTAAATGAACCAACTAAAAAACTTAATTGAAGTATTAAAATATTTTAAACCTTTCCAAAAACGAACAACATGCGGTTAAAGTGGTCACTTGATGGGAATTTTAACAGAGAGAGTGAGAGAGTGAGTGAGAGAGAGAGAGAGAGATCCATTATCCTTACTTGTGAACAACTTAAAGGAATAGACCAGAAAAAACATACGCATTTATATCACAAAACACGTGATGGGTCGTACATAAATAACATTATAGTTTGTCTCAAAACCCAAATGTAGCTCCGAAGCAGTGATCAGAAATTTCGAATAATGCAACCCGCAAACCTTTTTCATGTTAATGTTTGCATGTTTCTGATGTCATAAACTTGAATAATCACTTAAAATTGCATACTTTACAGTATTTTTACGCACTCTCGTGGGGCTACATTAACATTGTGGTAAGAATTGTACACAGTTTTGAAGATCGCATTTTGTGTTTATTCATTAAAAAGCACATGTTGTTTTATGTGATCTATGGCTCTAAAAATAACGTAATACAATTTGATAGTTATAATCTATTATGCATTGTTACAAATAAGTTTGTAATGATGAGTAGATACCGGATTTTTAGGTGAAAATTTTGGTAAAAAAGGGTCTAAAATAGGTGTTTTTTTTGCATAAAAAAGGTGAAAAAAGGTGATACCATTTTTTTAAAGTAAAAAAAAAAAAAAAAAAAAAAAAAAGAATATATATTTTTTTTTTTAGTGTATGCTATACTGTCTATAGGTATTTTGTGGTTACAAGTACAACCTACAAAAAAAAAAAAAAAAAAAAAAAAAGATTCATTGTAATACTATATTTTTAAAAGAAACAAATAGACAAATAAAATAGAGGCAAATTAGCACATCATTTCATTCGGTCATTGGCTCTTCTTCTGCCACACCTTCGTCTTCTTCCTCATCTTCTTCTTCTTCCTCCTCATCTTCACCCTCTATACAATCAGTGTTTCCATGTCAATTTCTTCACCCAGTTTATTTATGTTGCAGTTAGATACGATAATCATATCCAGATTGTCGTCAGTTAAATTTGATGGCATACAATGAATCTCTGTTTTAAAAAATTGCGGTAAAAAATCTTCTTCTTTTTTTAGTGTTTTGTTGATTCTTAAAAAAAAAAACTCATTTAGGTGAAAAAAGTTGATGAAAAGTTGAAAAAAGGTGATGAAAAGGTGAAAAAACCTAAAAAAAAGGTGAAAAAACCTAAAAAAAAGGGGAAAAATAAAACAAAAAGTTGATCTCAAACTGCTCGAAAGTTGCTAGTTCGTGGACATTCTTATAAAAAAGGAACATATTATTCATAACAACAAAAAGGTGATCACCTGAAAATCCGGTCTCTAATGATGAGTAATGAATAAATATAAAAATTAGCTACTACAGTTATTTTGTGTATATATTGTCCGTGCGTATTTCAGTCAACAGTGCATGCTGGTATTGATGCTGGAAATGAAACAACGAAGATCTTTGTGTTTGTATGTGACTGCACGTATCTAGTGTATAGACTAAACACGTATATGTATGTCGTATAACATTCTTTACTGTATGACTCATCACTCATTTGTCTTACATTGCTTTGGCTTGATACTGCTGTCTATAGTACTTCACATAAGTCTCTTGTATACATTATACACCTACCACTGAGTGATATGAATCGTATAGGGTAGTTGCGTTCATATTAAAGTCAACGCTATATGTGACCACTTAATAACATGGGCCGGTTTGAACAAATAATACATTTTGCCAATTTAATTTTCATTTTTAATAATAATAATAATAATTGATTATTATTAAGAGGATAAAAAAGGTACATACCCACTTACATGATCCTCCGACTGTTCTTTAACAATAATCACTTGTCAGAGTGTTTCATAATTTTGATCATCCATAATACATATAATTATCAGTCTTCAAATAGCATTTATCAAAATACATCTTAACTTAACATATTCTTACTGAAAAATAATAAAAACATTATCATTCACTTTTTCACATATTCAGAATTGAATGAAACACAAAAACACAATTTATATAAAATATAGATATTATTTAGACTTTATTCATTAATAAATTTACACTAATTAATTTATTATAATAAAAATGCAATTTTTCTAATGAACAATCACGATAGTTCAGCCATTAATATAGTATCATTTATATCTATATAATCATTTATTATCCTTTTATTTATGAAAAGTAAAATTACAGTGTTAAGATTCATTATTAATATTTTTATATTATTTTTATAGAATTTTCTTTTTAGATTTTATAACATATAAGCCTTTTAATATTTTTTAAGAAACATTTTAAGCATTCATGCTGTTAGCAGGTTGGATTTGTTGTTAGAATATGCAAGACTAATACTAATAAACATAACAAAAACTGTCATTACTAAACCACTGTAAGACTTCAATAAAAGACTTACTTAGCAAAAAAAAAAAATAATAATAAAAATAATTATAATAATAATAATAATTAAAAGTTACACAAAATAATTTCTGAAATATTTTCTATTTTCCGATCTCTTTGCAAAATTAATTAATGTTATTTGATTAAAAAAAACACAATTATTTGAAAAAAAAAATGTGCAAAATGTAAATAAATTAATAATAATTAATGTAAAAAAGTAATATATTATAGATAAAAAAAAGTTTTTTTTTTTTTTTTTTTTTTTTTTTTTTTTTTTTTTTTGTAAATCAATTTACTTAAAATTGTTTTGCACTTTTAAAAATATTAATATTATAATAAATGTAAAACAACTTATATTTGGTGGATGTAAAAATATATTGCGAGCAAAATATTTCATGGATGTCCAAGTTATAATTGAACTATATCTCTGATATACTACCCTGACCACATGACAACTATAGGGGATGTTATACACATTATTTTGTGTTATATACAGGATTCATGCAAACGCTTATGTGCACGAGATTTATGGCAGCAATAAAAGTTGCGCCGAAGTCGCAAATGTTTTTTTTTTGTATGGACTATTTTTTTCAATTTTGGCTCATTTTTTCCACCCACGTGGGCCGTTTGGGGAGGGGGGGGGGGCGGAGGCGGACGCCCCCCGGATCCTCCCCTGTTGCTTACCTGATATGCATATATAAATTAATGAACACTGCATGCTGCTGTCAACTAAAGACAACAAACCATCTTTGTGTGCTGGTGTGAAGCTTGTTTGTCTGCTCGTCTTTTACAGACGATAATACAGTTAAAACAGAGCGTAGTGTTCTTGTATGATAGGTCATGTAATTAGTAATAGCGTGACATAAGAATGGAATACTTATTTTATTCTATAAACTACCCAGAAGTCTTGAGCCAGCTTCGAAATTTTTCCTATATTAAAAACATCTGATCATGACGTTATTACCTGTTTCCTAAGTTTATTATCCTTTAGCCAATATTTATTTTCTGTTCCATTACATGTTCCTCTCTCTCTCTCTCTCTCTCTCTCTCTCTCTCTCTCTCTCTCTCTCTCTCTCTCTCTCTCTCTCTCTCTCTCTTTCTTCAATTCTTGAAAGAAAAAATAACTAGATGTTACATACGACCACTATTAGAATTTTTATTATTTAAAAACTAACGCTAAATTTGCAATGTCATTCTTATGAGAAAAAAACGCGCTGGATTTAAATGGTAAAATATCTTATCGCGGTCCTATATAATGTACTAAAATGTTTTTAGCAATAAATGTTTTAAATTTTAATCCCCAGTATTCCAGTAATAAAAAGCATTGTCAGTACTGAAAACGTAAAACAAATATTATTTAAAAACTGAAACTTATTTAAGATGACATTTGCGTAAGTTACACAATTTTTTATATATTTTTTTGATCGGTTATGTAATATATCAAGTCAAACTGCCCCAAAGACCCTCCGCAGACCCATGGCAGCCCCTTGAGCAAGATATGCCAACCGCTAAAAGATTTTCTGTAGTATACCCGTACCTATGACGTAAAAGATACGGGAAATTTGCATATCTCGCAGGATGATCACGAGTTTGCGGGGCTACGGAAGGGTTTTGGGTCAACATATGTGAGTTTATGAACAGATCCTCTCATTATCTAACAATAAAGAAGCCATATTGTAACCCCTAAACTTCCTCTTTACAATTTAAATTGTTAACATTGAAAAATAAAAACTATTATAATGAAAATAAATTAAGCTTTTAAGTTGAAATGAACCAAAAAACTTAATTGTAATATTAAAATATTTTAAACCTTTCCAAAAACGAACAACATGCGGTTAAAGTAGTCACTTGATGAGAATTTTAACAGAGAGAGTGAGAGATAGATAGAGAGAGAGAGAGATACATTATCCTTACTTGTGAACAACTTAAACTTAAAGGAATAGACCAAAAAAAACATAAGCATTTATATCACAAAACACTTGATGGGACGTACATAAATAACATTAGTTTGTCTCAATACGATAGCCCCGTAGCAGTGATCAGAAATTTCGATTTATGCAATCCGCACAACATTGTCATGTTAATGTCTGCATGTTTCTGACGTCATAAACATGAATAGTCACTTAAATTGCATACTTTACAGTAATTTCACGCTCTCTCGTGGGTCTGCATTAACATTCTGGTAAAAATTGTGCACAGTTTTGAAGATCGCATTTCGTGTTTATTCATTAAAAAGTACATTTTGTTTTATGTGATCTATGGCTTTAAAAATAACGTAATACAATTTAATAGTTATAGTAAATCTATTATGCATTTTTACAAATAAATTTTGAAATGACTAATGAGTAATGAATAAATATAAAAATTAGCTAGAACAGTTATTTTGTGTATATTATTGTCGTGCGTATTTCAGTCAACAGTGCATGCTGGTATTGATGCTGGAAATAAGACAACAAAAGATCTTTGTGTTTGTATGTGACTGCACGTATCTAGTGTATAGACTAAACACGTATATGTATGTCGTATAACATTCTTTACTGTATGACTCATTTGTCTTACATTGCTTTGGCTTGACTATACTGCTGTCTATAGTACTTCTCATAAGTATCTACACTAAACACCTATGACTGAGTGATATGCATCATATAGGGTTGTTGCGTTCATATTAAAGTCAACACCATATTATGTGACCACTTAATAACATGGGTCGGTATGAAAATATAATACATTTTGCTAGTTTAATTTTTTTTAAAGCATTGATGCTGTTAGCAGGTTGGATTTGTTGTTAGAGTATGAGAGACAAATAAGTATAACATAAAGTCATTACTAAACCATGGCACTGTAAGTGGCGTAAAGCACTGGAGTTTATCTCAAGAGGTCATTGCTAGGTAAAAGCGCTCCTATACTATTTTTCTTGCATGGCCTATTCATCGCATGATTTCTGTGCTCAAAAAAAAAAAAAAAAAAAAAAAAAAAAATTGAAAATGAAAATAATAATAATAATAATAAAAAAAAAGGATAATTAATATAACTTAATTTCAGCTCAAAGAAAATCGAATATTATTTTCAACTATTAGCGTCCATCATTTTTCTATACTCAAAAATTGTTAAGATAGACAGAATAAACATAAATTTAAGACTTATTTCAGATGTAACTTTTCAGTACAAACCAATAACTTGTTTGATACAAGTTTCAACAGTAACTCGTCAGTATATGTAACGTTATTTCTTCAGCGGTAAACAGTTAACTCTATAGATCTCATAAAACTTTGTATAATAGTATCTAACAAATTTATTATAAGAAAAGTCTAAATACTTTCTTTTTAGTTAATTTGTTCCGTGCAGAGCATAGATCGTGCACATCAATCTCGCTCGGTATGATACTTTTTTCTGACTTTTGCGTCGCAATGTAATTGGCAGCCGCAATTCTCACTGCTCAATATATGTACTGTGGAAGGAAAGCAATTGCAACTCAACATTAATTTATTATATATTAATACAAGATTAAATTTATTAGACAGTTAATAAAGTTTTTATATCATTAGTGGAAGAAATGACAACTAAATATAAACTTTCTTCTCTAAGTTTAATTTTGTCACTAAAAATATTTCTATTTAAAAAGTAAATAAATTTTGCAGCTACAAAGATTTAACTTTTTTTTTTTATTCACAAAATTATCCACGCTCGTCTAATACAAGCGCGTCTGAGTAGCAGCCACCTCGTCTGCATCATTTCACCTATACACAATATTGTATTAGTAATACTTAAGTATTAATGTAATTAATGTCCATACAACATAACCGTCGCTACTTTTTTTTTTTTTTTTTTTTTTTTTTTTTGAGAAAGCTGGTTTACTGATTTTGAAAAATTTTAATGAGAAATGCTAGACATACTGTTACGGTGTTTTAACCCATAGAAATTTATTGATAGTTTTTTAAACCAATAACCTTCATTCTTTGCTGCTACACAAAGTACATAATGAGTTCAGTACAATTAAAGTAAAAAAAAAAAAAAAAAAAAAAAAAAAAAAAAAAAAATGTCATATAATTTAATTTATTCTCTCTCTCTCTCTCTCTCTCTCTCTCTCTCTCTCTCTCTCTCTCTCTCTCTCTCTCTCTCTCTCTCTCTCTCTCTCTCTCTCGAAATGTCAGGCTTACACGCATATTTAAATCTTACATCTTTAGGTTAATATCATACAACAGTTGTTCATTTGGATTGATAATATTTTTATGTTTTTTCAAATATTGAGACACACATTGAGAAAGAGGTTTATATTATATAGAGCGTAGAGTGATCAGTATAGTTCTTATTTAGTTTTAGTGTCAGTTTGTAGATTACGTCAAAGTATATGTAAGGTGTGTTGTTACTGGTCGTTTGTGTGTGTGTGTGTGTGTGTGTGTGTGTGTGTGTGTGTGTGTGTGTGTTTGTGTGTGTGTGTTTGTGCGTGTGTGTGTGTGTTTGTGTGTGTGTGTGCGTGTGCGTGTGTGTGTGCGTGCTTCAAAAAATTACTATATGGCAGGTACATGAATCCAATATTTTGCAATAAATAGACAAGAACAAGTATTGACATACTACAATAATACCTGATGCAGGTAAAATATACTACAACAAAGGTGTGGCTCACTTACAGTATAGGTGACATTGTAACTTATTACAAGAGTGAGAGAGAGAGAGAGAGAGAGAGAGAGAGAGAGAGAGAGAGAGGATGAACAGATCCTGGCTGCATGGATGAAAATCCTAAGCCAACCTAAACAGAACAGAAGAAGAGAGGATGATACATTTTTGTTATTCATATAGGAATTTTATACATCATTGTAATAAAAATTACAGTGTGTTACAGTATAATATGCAATAACTACAAAAATTAGGAATTGCATTTATTTTAAATTGTATCAATGTAGGTCTTTTATAATAATATGATTGTTTGTTTCACGCAAATATTCATTAAATATTCAGGCTAATTGCATGATTGATAATATTATCAAGCCCTATTGTGAAGCCACGTTTACATGCAGTTATAAACTGTCATATTATTCTGAATTCAAATAATAATAAGTTCCTGAAAATTTTCCAATTAAGGCGTAGAACACCTTGAACAAAAAATATGTCAAGTTGATTTGGCCGCAATTATTAATTTATGTCCCGTTCACCAAAAAAAAAAAAAAAAAAAAAAAACAACTGCGACTTTGTGACGTCACAACTTACTAGTCCACGCGCGTAGTAATGGGCGAGCTGTAACGTCATTAACCCGCAGCTGCCATGTTGTGAATGGAAAATAAATTATAAATCAATGACTCCGGCCAAATTCAACGTTGACGTTTAGGTATGTTAGGATATAAGACAAGTATTTTTGTTCTAGGTTTAACAATAATAAATCACGTCATTTATGCTGTATTTATGCTATTATAGCATAAATTATGCAAAATTAGAACAACATAAATAATTATGCTGTTAACATATTATTTTTGTAATATAGCCCATATTATGCTATATGCTATAGTTAACAATTTGTGCTGAAAATGAGCAACCATAATTATTACGTATTTATTATAATTTTAAAAACGAGCTAGAATTGGTATCTATCCCTCAAAGAATAACTTAGAAATTACATTTTTAGTGTTTAATGTGATATGAAGTATGGTAGAGAGACTAGTTTTCCGCACCCCCCCCCCCTAGTATTCAGCAGGTAAAACTAAAAAACGATATCTAAACAAATCCATTTTTATCAATAGGATGTTAGTTTCAGTTTTAACTACTAGCGACAACCTAAAGCAATTCTTTCTATCTTAATTGTGCACTTTGAATCGTATACTTTACGAAATCTTAAAAAACATATAATACAATATATGTTTTTATTTAGGGTGGTTTCATTCATGTTAAAGTCGACGTCATAAGTGAGTACTAAATAACATTGGTCGGTATAGGAAAATGGCACATTTTGCCAGTTTAAAAATACTTCACAATTTTTTTGAGAGCATTGATGCTGTTAACAGGTTGAATTAGTTTTTCAATTATGCAAGAAAATTAATAACAAAATAAAAATAGAAAAAAAAAAGAAGATAATTTTCCAAAGAAAATAGCAAAAAAATTCGTTTGGCCTATGCTGAGCAATGTTATTCAATGCTCAAGAAGAGCATCGAAAAGCACTCAGAATGACGTCATGCACACATACCCTATATTTAAGAAAAACAAATTTAATGATGAAATGGGCTTCAACAAAATATATAAGCTTGTTCTGTAAAGTAAAGTGAATCTCAACAACAGTGATTGGCTGACCAACAAAATAAGACATTCATTGGTTGATCTTGTTTTTTGAGCCAACAAAATTGAGTCGCATGAAGAGCATGGAACTTTTTTTGTGGAGTTTCTTTCATTCTTATCAAGTTCAAAGTTCTAAAAAGACGAAATAACAATGATCGACCATATGTATAAACGTAGTAAACAGGTAACGACGTCATATCCAGCTGATTATAACAAAAGAACATTTTCGAAGCCGGCTCAGTTTTTGTGTGTGGTTTATAGAACGAGCTGAAGTAGTTATTTCTTTCTCATGATAGGACAATTAATACAAATATAAAAATAAAATAATATTAAAAAAAGAGAAACAATAAAATGTAATTTTAAATTACAATAATAGGAAAAAAAATTGTAATATCTGGTAAATCAAACCAAGTTGAAGTGAGAAAATGTCAAATTTGAGCACGAAGTATAATTATGTGCATCCACACTTCTGTAGGTCAATAATATTCAATATCATAAATAAATGAATTATGCATTCATGATGAAAATGAAAAATAAAAGCTAAAAGCAAGGAATAGACGTTAGTGAAGCCACAGCTTTAGTCCCGATCTACACCGAGACGCTCCCTTAGTCACGTGACTAGCAAACTGTGACTCAGCTTTGTTATGTGAGCACGGGTGTCACGTGATGTTGCAAACCTCACATCTTCAAGCTCCAGCACCTCAAGTCAGCCTCCACTTGGCTTGGTTTAGACTACTGCTTACTATAGGGTGACCAAGAGGAGGCCACACGTGTACATCATGACGTCATCAACGGCCAAGGTTACAGGCGACAGAACAGAGCAGTTTTGTGTCGCTCGCAAAACATCGTGCCGTGCGTTATAATCAAAGACACGATTAAGTACGCAATGGAGGTTATCGGTTCAGCGCTCGGTGTGACGCGGGGAAAGCTAAAGGTCCCCTAATTTAACATTACGCTTATGGGGAAATAACACGTTTTTTTGGCAATTTTTGAGAAAACTACTCCACCGATTTCGGAGAAATTTATATGAGAAATACTAGTCATACTTCTACGTATTTTAAGCTATAGAAATTTTTTAAGAATTTTTTAAATGATAACCTCCATTAGGCCGTATGTACACTTAACGTATAGCTATAAAGACTTTGCTGCTTTCAATAGCTTTGTATACAGGCTGTATCTACGCTGCTCACCTGACATTTTTATCATTTGCTATAGGGTGTATGTGGATGACGTCATATTTATTGCGCTTGGAGTAGTGATCAACATTGCTCAACATAGGACAAACTTTGTTTAATGCAATTTTCCTTGGGAAATCGGTCAATTTTTTTTTATTGTTATTTTTCTCACATACTTGAAATACTAATTCAACATATTTACAGCATCAATGCTCTCAAAAATATTGCATAGTGTTTTTAAGCTGGCAAAATGAGCTATTGTCCTATGCCACCTATGTTATTCAGTTATCCACCATGGCCTTGACTTAAACATGAATGCATACACCCTATAGGGTGGCCAAGAGAAGGCCCACACGTGTAAATCATGACGTCATCAGCAGCCAAGGTTACCGTAAAGTCGACGGTACAGAGCAGTTTTGTGTCGCTTGCAAAATATAAGGAGACAAATAGTGCGTTATAATGAAAGACACGCTTAAGTACGCAATTAAGCCGTATGTACAACGTGGAGCTGTATCTAACATCAAAGACTTTGCCGCTTTCAATAGCTTTGTATAACAGGTTACAGATTGTTTATCCACGCTGCTCACACCTGACCAGATAGTTTTATTATTTGCTATAGGATGTATGAGGATGACGTCATATTTAATGCGCTTGGAGGCTATACTGGAGTAGTGAACCACATTGCTCAACATATGATAAACTTTGTTTAATGCAATTTAATTTGGGAAATCAGTTATTTTTTACGTTTGTTATTTTTCTCACATACTTAAGATTCTAATGCAACATGTTTACAGCATCAACGCTCTCGAAAATATTGCACAGTGGTTTTAAACTGACAAAATGAGTAATTTTCCTATGCCACCCATGTTATTAAGTTATCTAACATGGCGTCGACTTTAACATGAATGAATAGACCCTATAGAAAGCAGCATCGTCTTTAATGTTAGATATAGATCTGCGTTAAGTGTACAGTACAGTATAGCCATAAGGCATCAATGCTGCAATATTGAAAGCTGACCAATAATTCTGCTGCATCCTTGACCTCTAGACGACACACGATCATTGCTAAGGCGCTCGCTTGTTGCAGCGCATGACAAGCATCAGCAGCCAGACAAAAATAAAACAGAAAACGCATTATCTTGCGGATGCATTTAAGGTTTCAATTTTAATTTGCCATTATTTCTTGAAGAGAGAGAGAGAGGAAACTATATTATTTATATATATATAAATAATATATTGGATATTTTATTTTCATTTTAATATTATTATTTTGTGTCAGCATATTATACCTTTTGGCTGATATAAAATATAAAAAGTTTTAAAACAATGACACTCACGGAAATAATAAATTACGTAATTCATGCTGTATTTATGTCATTATAGCATAAATTATGTTAAATTAGAACAATATAAATAATTATGCTGTACAACATAATATTCATGCCATATAGCATAAATTATGCTGTATTGTACAAATTGTGCTGAAAATGAGCCATCATAATTATTTATTTATTTTTGTCAGTGCTGATAAAAATAACTTATTTTCAACCACATTTAATTATACTTCATTCTGATTGCATTTATTATTTTCCCTCGGCGCAGCCTATAATAAGTTATATTGTAAAACTTTGTTTCCCCACGCTAAAATAGCAACGTTTCTGCAGCATGAACATAAGTTACGTAACACACAGTATTTGCGACAGGGACAATTTGTGCCAATCGGACAATACGTTACAGCGTACAGGGAATCATATAACATAATAGTTTACTGCTGCATCTTGCAGTTTATCTATTAAAATAATAATAATAATAATCTATAATAACAAAAGAAAAAAAAAAAAAAAAAAGGGAAATACATATTTATATAGCAAATGTAATATTAAATATAGTTTACACTGCATCTTGCAGTTTATCTAATAAAATAATTAAAAAACAGATTTCAATAAATAATTTAACTATCTTTAAAATATAAATAAAGCTGCATGCATCTTGCAATTTATCTTATAAAAAATAAATAAAAAAAAATCTAGCAATTAACTATATGTGAACAGAATTGAAGAAAGAAAAATGATATTTCATTTATATATCAAAGAAAGAAAAATGATATTTTCCGTATTCTGGACAATGCATTAGGCATCACAAACATGGCGACCAAGCGCAAGGATGAGCAACGGGTTTAGTTCAGTATAGTCACAAATAATCCCGTCGTAAATTGTCCACGGTAGCAAAACGTTCATTGTAGCAAATCGTCCGTTGTAGTAAAGTGTCCAGTGGCGAATTGTCCAGTCGCCAACCATCCAGTAGCGAGTTATCCTGTCTCGAATTGTCCTTTGTAACGAATCGCCCGGTTACCGATTTGATATATTTTTATTCGTTAAATTTTTGAAAAAACATCAGCAGTGTAATAAAATTAGCACATACATAATATTATATTCTAAATGTAAAAGTTAATTTTTCAGAGCTTCACATAAATCACATTTATTTTATACAAAATAGCCAGTCATGGAGTCGATACCGAAATTTTCGATACCGATACGATACCGATATTTTTAAATTTTCCCGATACCGATACCGATACGATACTGCTCAAAAAAATTTGCTCCGATACGATACCGATACGATACCGATATTTTCCGATACTTTTTCGATATTTTTGCTATATCTCATACAATAAATATTGCACTATAAATTGCATTTTTTTTTTTTCACCTTTGAGACATAAATTGGTATCATAAAATCCATGCATATTTTTGCCACATTTATTATTTATTATTTATTTATTTATTTATTTATTTATTTATTTATTTACTTATTTATTTATTTATTTATTTATTCATTTATTTACTTATTTACTCACTTATTTATTTATTTTATTCTAATGTTCGTTTGTTAAACTAAAATGACTAAAAAAATTATAGTAGATTTAAAAAATATATATATTTCATTCGTTTAATGAAATTATACGATTAGAATATCCTCTACTGTTTCCAAGCACTTTTGTTAATTATTTACAAATTAGCAATTTCTTTATTTCGTATAGAAGTAATTTTCAAATATTTAATATATTTTATTTTTTTTCATGGTATTTTTTTAATTTGCTAAAGTAAACAGGTATCATTAGCTTTCGTATTTATTTTATTGGCTCAAATCATCCCCGCTAAACCAAAGGGGTTAAAGTCCAAAATTCCCCTCTGGTCGTAAAAATCCTTTGATTTTGTAAACTTTTTAAAAATTTAACCTTGTAAAAAATTTGTACAAAGACATTAACGGAAGTATGCTACATCTTTTGTAATTTGTAATGCATTGAATTTATATACAATTGCAGTGATTTAAAATGTAAATCATTGACTATATTTTATTGTGATTTCTACCGGCGCTTTAGTCATTAGGAGAGATCATAGATAGTACTGTACGACCACACGACGGATTTCTCAGAAACTTGGCGACAGTCGATCGCTCTTTTTTTTTTTTTTTTTCATAAAAAGAAGAAAAAAGTTTTAACACCGTTTTCTTTATTTTTATTGTATGTAAAATAAAAAAAAAAAAATACTTTTTACCTGGTGGCTTTATAAAAAGTATAAAATAAAAATACTGTGCACGGCGCCCTACCCTGTTGTTATAGCACAATGAAAAATAAAGGAGTGAATTTTATTGTCCAAGTACGAAAAATAGAAAATCAGTAATCACTAATGGAATGTTCTCGTTGCTTCATATTTTTTTTTTTTTTTTTTTTTTTTTGTATTTTTACTTTTATTTTATGAGAGAGCAAAAGTCTCAAAGTATCGAAAAAAAGTATCGAAATTCGACGATATTTTGCTGATATCGGTGACCGATACCGATATTCGATACTGAGTTTTAAAAAGGCCCCGATACGATACCGATACGATAAAAGTATCAGTATAGTATCGAATATCGTATCGCAGTCGATACCGATACTCCATGACTGAAAATAGCATTACAATAAGAGCAATCTCTTCAATTCAACGCTACAATTAGCCATTTCATTAATAATCAATTCCTTGTCCAAATTGCAATTTATTCGTCTTTCTTAATGCATTAAAATTAAGGAGTTCAAATTTATTTGTAATAATGAAGAGCGAAGCCTTTTTTTTTTTTTTTTTTTTTTACAAATTTAACAATTTAAGGGAGTAGGGTACTGACGTCGGCCATTAGACTCAAACTTTTCTCGTCAAAAAAATCTGAAATTTTGCACAATGATACTTCAGCTTGCAAGAATTTCAAATATACAAATTTTGGGGAGTCACCGTGCAAATTGATTTTATATGATTTTTTTTTAAATTTTAAGCCCATAAGGCTCAATTGTAATTTCAATAATTTTTTTCATTTTTTCGGGACGGTCAAACATCATGAAATTTGTATTACGGCTAGATATGATGACCCTTAGCCACACCAAATTAAGACCCAAAAAACTTCTAGTTTTTGAGATATAAGGTCAGTACCCTGTATTCCCTTGAAACACAGTTTCACATGTTACTTGCGTGCATTTTCAACTTACGGCAGAAAAACTAGATTTTTTTTTAGATGCTGTATGTATAAATTATGCAGAAAATGAGTCAGCATAATTATAATGTTTGTATGTTTATCCGTGTAACTATGTTTGAATGTAAGTGTGTGTGTGCTCAGCCTAGGACAGATGTTGCATTCTATCTTTAAAATACTTTTTCCTTGGGACTTTAGTAATAAATGTTTCTTACTGACGTACCGTGGCACCAATCAGAGGCGCGCTGGAAAGACGGCATGGAATCTAATATATTATAACATACGACATACACGACTTTTTTCTTTTCTTGTGAAACACTGCTCCCTTGCCAGAAATGTTTTAATGTGGAATAGTAGACTCACTTTAACGTGTTTTTATATGAAACACTAAATTATGTGTAAATTATTTCATCGCAGAAAGAAGTATTTTGATGTTGCAGCGAGCGACTAATATGTATATCTCATTTTATTGTCACAAGCAGTATGTGTAAGTCAAGAGCCAGCTACATTACATTCGGAAACGACATAAACATTTTGCTTCCCGCATAAAAAAAACGAGTTGCACATTTTGCTCACACTGATAAGATAAAAAAAAAAAGGAAAATACTCATTTATTATTATAATTGTGCTCAAAAACACCGATTTTTGTATACTCGACTCAAAAAAGCTGAGTTACTTGCCATCCGACCTTTTACGGTATCGCCTAGCCGCCCCCCTTCTCCTCAAATGTGACAATGGGCGATACTTTAGGCATGCCCGATTTAAATCGGCTGAGGTTTTTTGAGTCGAGTATATGTTTGCATTGTCATGAGTCAATAATGAGAAACGTCGCCAATTTGAAGTGCAGCTTGACTTGTCGTACTGCAGATAGTTTGCCTATCACTTGGTAACAGATAACAACATCTCTCTATTCATTTCAAACCAAACTTGTGGCACATGTAATTCCAAGTTGCGCTTCGTGACGTCACCTCAAAGTTTGGTATCCTGCATGATATGCAACTTTTTGGTTACATATGCGGAGCAGTTTGCATATCTCCACCTGTCGCAGGCGCTGCCTCGGGGCATGGCAAAATATGATAAAGCCATTCCGCCAAATTGCTATCGAGCACGTTCACCCCTCCCTGAGCTTGCGCCGCAAATAATATAGATATGCTCCAGCTGCTTACAAGCTGTCAAGCTGTATAGAAAATCAACGGCACCTGTAAACCAATTTTTATTTTTACCAGAAGATAATGCCAAGGCCCATATAAGCAAGAATTTAATTGCCTTAATAAATACTATCTAATACAGAGTGCATTATTTAAATATTTATTTTTTATGGGGTTAAAAACATAGAAATATTTTTTGCACCCTGTATTGATCATATTTTATCTTCTTATATTATTTCGATAACTTGTATTAAAAATTTAAAAAGAAACCTTGCAAACTGAATGGTGACATTTAAAAGTTAATAGTAACAGCTATATACCTATGATAAATATTTCAGAACTTGTGAAACTCAGATAAGAGAGGAAATAATTACTAAAATTCAAAATAACATGGGCTCCGATGGGACTAAAACGCAATCATAATAACAAATCTGTCACGGGGAACCCACTTTTATATTTTATTTTTGATTTTATCTATATCCTAATGTATCACTGTGAAGAATTTCAGTCACATTTATCTTTCCTTACAGCACGCATCAGTCATATCCCGCATTTGCTAACTGCCCGCATTAAAACCAATAAAATAATGTTATTTTGAGGGATAAAAAAGTTTAATAATATAGCTAAATTTAAAAATGTGTATTCTGTGTAAGATATTTTGTAAAAAGTTCAAGATTCTACGTAAATTATGCTCTCTCTCTCTCTCTTAGTCCGAAGTAAAATCATTTCGTTAAGTAATTTTCCCATATTTAAGAATTGACCGTGAATTATAATATAAAAACTAGAGCTGTAAATTTAAACTGGTTCAAAATCTTCAGGATTTTTTTTTGTTTTTGAGCGAGCATTCCGTTAGCTTCCTTGAGCTTGCATAATAATAACCTTGTTAATTTTGTACACGCCAAGCATTAATTCCGTGAAAACTGCTGCCTCTGAGTCAATTTAGCAAAAAATATATAAATTTTGTTAAAAAAATCTGTTGTCCAACATAATATATTAATGCAATTTAACATAGTTATTATGCAGTATAGCATAGATTATGCTGGGTTTAACAATTTTACTGAAAAATAATGTAACATAATTATGACGTTATATATATGACGTACGTACATATTTTTGTTCATGATTTTCAATGTTAATGTTACTTTAATTTTGGCATGCAATTTTGTGATGACGTTCAACTTGTTATGACATGCAAGCCAGTTGATGTCGCACTTATTGTTAGTCTCTTGT
>OX439127.1:4139935-4417435 GCA_949318235.1 Ecdyonurus torrentis | reverse complement strand
ACCGTTCTATAAAGTAAAGTAAATCTCAATAACAGTGATTGGCTGACCAACAAAATAAGACATTCATTGGTTGATCTTTTTATTTTTGGAACCGATTAAAGTGAGTCGCATATTGAGACTGGACCTTTTTTTTGGGAAGTTTCTTTCATTCTTATCAAATTCAAAGTTCTAAAAGAAGAAATAACAATGATCGACCATATGTATAAACGTAGTAAACAGGTGACGACGTCATAACCAGATAGTTTTAACACAGGAACATTTTCAAAGCTGGCTCAATATTTGTGTGTAATTCATGGAACGATAGCTGTATGTCAGAGTGCAAAATAAACTTTGAGTCATATTACTGATGACGTCACTTCTTTATGGCAGATGGAACATTCTGGAGATTTCTTTACATGCAAACATTCCACTTGTATTGCATCAGCAAAACATTTGTAATTTACAGTGAAATATAAAATATACAAAATATTGCAAATATAATACTTTTATATAGAAAATATAACAAGTGCAAGATCTATGATTTCAAAACTCTTTCATACCCATTGAATGATATCATTTTGATGTCATTGAATGTAATTCTATTTGTTAACTGCGAGGCATTCTGGCGTCACTGTAAAAGTTACGTACAGTACACGTGATTAAGGATTACCTATTTTATGTCATGTTTTTGCGATAAGAATAAGATACGTACATTTGCAGTTTCTACCACAAAGAAACTAATATAATTATCATTTTTTTTAGTTCCATGAAAAAACAAATAACGAACTTTCATAGCAAATAATAAATTTTGTATAATTTCCTTCACGTGTGTGTGTGTGTGTGAATGTGTGTGTGTGTGTGTGTGTGTGTGTGTGTGTATGTGTGTGTGTGTGTGTGTGTGGGTGTGTGTGTGTGTGTATGAGATAGAGAGATAAATAGATAGAGAGAGAGAGAGAGAGAGAAAGAGAAAGAGAAAGAAAGAGAAGTCCCCTAATAGTATTATGGTCCCACAAAATGTTACAATCAATGCTTAGTAATACAACAATGATTAAACTGGACCTTGATTGTCTTACTTTACGCTATCTTTGACTCACTATAAAATCATACTCGCACTAAAACCAAAATTATTATAATCGCACAGAAAGCTAAAGGTAATGAAATTAATGAAATTTTACGGTCCCTTTATCTCACGCTATTTGCACCGACAAAAATAACTACGTAATAATTATGCTAGCTCATTTTCAGCAAGATTTGTGAAATACAACATAATCTTTAATATATTGCAAAATAATTATGCAAAAAAGAATATAACTATTATGTTGTACTGCATAAATATTTGAGTTGTTTCAATTTTGCAACATTTATGCTATGATAATAAAGTGTAGCATAAATTACGAAATTTATTCTCTCCGAGTGTGATTCACTATAAAAATATACTCTTTCTACACATATTTCTGCACAGTAAAGTATTTAGCACATAGCCATACACCACCCAATAATGCAAAGCTACACGTGTCAGATAAATATTTGCATTTTCTCACGCTCGCACACAGGAAATGACTCAGTCTTCCAGACAACATTAAAATTAAATCACTTTTTTATTTGCAAAAGTCGTAAAATAAACTAATTAAATAAAAGTTCAATATTCATTTACATTTTAACGATAGTAATAAAATAAAATTAAACATTTCCTAAAATTGTAAACTTTTAATTAACTTCTGTTATTTCCATTTATTTTATTACATTCACTGGTATTAATATTTTAACGCTTATTGGTTTTTATATATACATAATATTTATATGACTTCCCTTACATTATGCCCAAATAAAGATTGAATAATTTTAAAAATACAAATCTTAAATCAGAGTTCTTTTATGATATTTTTATTTCTCCTTGTAAGAGAAATAACAGATAACAGAAATATAAATTTATAATGAAATACACACTAAAAGAATAAATTATGTAATTTACGCTACATTTATGTCGTTGTAGCAATAAAAATGCTAATATAGAACAATATAAAAAATTATGCTGTACTACCTTATATTCAAGGTCCATATAATAAAGAGGTTTAGCGCAGCACAAAACTTGCGTAGTTGATGCTATTTTGTTATGGATTTTCTTGATTCTAAGTCAATACGATGCCGTTTATCAGCGTATACCAGTTACATCACTGATAAGGTGAATAAAAATACACCCGGTTATATGACGTCTCTGGTGAATTTCTTTAAGCTGCGTGGCCTTGGCCAAAACTTTTCCGTGAGAAACTAACCTTTTATAAATGGACCTTGTCTATATAATATTTATACTATGTAATATAGTTAATAATAGTCGCTCAGCACGAAATAGTCGAAAATAGTCGATTTTTTTATTGGTTTAAAATGCGCTATTTGTTGAGATTGTTAGAGATATGAAATAAAATTATAGCAATAGTCGACATAATGGCCATAGTCGAAAAACTAGTTTGCGCTCTCTAGTTATTATGTAGTATAGCATAATAGAGTATGCCGTATTAAACAACACGTGATATATAATGACATAAATGCAGCATAGTTTAAGTAATTTAATCTTAATGTGTATGTTTGCAAAATTATAAGAATATATTATAAATAAATAAATACTCGATAAATAAATAAATATATAAATAAATAATCGTCGTTATTAAAAAAAGCATTTTGAAAATATAGACTTTTGAAAGGGCTTGGTAATAACAATATTATATAACAATAATATATTATCATGGACGGATAAAATAAATACGTAAAAGTTATGCTTAATCATTTTCTGCAATATTTGTTCAACATTGCATAATTTATACTGCATAACAACTACGTCATAGAGAAAAAATATTATGTTCTACAGCATAATATTTATGCAAAGTTCTAATTTAGCATTATTTATGCTGTGTTATTACATAAATGCAGTATTTTTTATTTTTTTTCTTTTTACTTCCATGTGTGAACTTTAGAATTAATATATATAAACAAAAAAATAATAAATCCGCTTAACGATTTTTAGCATAATTTGTTCCATACAACATATATTATGCAATAGTGCATAATAATAATGCTACACAAAGCATAAGTATTTTATTGAACTGCATAACTATTTATGTTGATCTAATTTAGCAATAATTTTTATACAGTGACATTTAAATTAAATGCTGCATATTTATTACGTAATTTATATTTTACATGTACGTTGTCACCTAATCTCTCACTCTCACCGAGAGAGAGAGATAGAGAGAGAGATAGATAGAGAGAGAGACATAGAGAGAGAGAGAGAGAGAGAGAGAGAGAGACAGAAACAGACAGAGAGAGACAGAGATAGAGAGAGAAAGAGTATATTATTTATTTATATTATAGTGTTGCATTAAATTACGAGACCTACAGTATAATTTAGGGCGTGTGCACGTGATGTCATTCTGAATGCTTTTTGCTGCTCTTGTTGAGTATAATGAATAGCAGTGCTTAGCATAGGACAAACGTAAATTTTTGTTATTATCTTTGGAAAATTAGCTTTTTATTGTTATTATTATTTTTCTTGCATACTTGACAAACTAATACAACCTGTTACAAAATCAATGCTCTCAAAATTAATGCAAAGAATTGTTAAACTGGCAAAATGAGTCATTTTCCTATACTGGCCCATTTTATTAAGCGCTCACTTTGGCGTGGACTTCAACATGAATGAAACCACCCTCTTATATGTGTATGAATATAAAGTATATGTATACACTTTAACCGTTTTAATAATAATTATAAAAATTAATGCGGACATTTTTCATAATCTTTGTTCTAGAAAGGTCTGAAATTAAATTATAATTTCTAGAACGCTCCAGTAATGCAGTTGATATTCTCATGTTGCATTAGTGCGCAGTTATGAGATATAAATTTATATGATAGAAGGAAATGCAAAGATAAAACACAATTTTGGATCACTCTAGTGTACGTGACTTGACTGCAGTGGAGTCAGCCAAGCTTCAGTTCCAACAACCCAGACAAAATATGAGAGCTGTATGGTATTAACCTGTATTACCGGGAACTCTGTATTGCCGGAAACAACGGTCCTTTTGCACACTTCTCGTTGCTCGAGGCCGTTCGTCATTTTTCTATGCTTTCGGAACTACTACCGCTATCTATATAACCGAAATTTTGAATCGCTAGGACCGTCTGAACGGCCGCAATAAATTTTTAACAAGTTTCCGGAAAAAGATTTTTATGTTCCGGTATTACAGGTGAATACTATAACTGTTGAAACGTTCAACTGACGACCAAATAATGATCTCACTTCTGTAGAACGTTCTGTAAAGTAAAGTGAATCTCAATAACAGCAGTAGTGATTATCACGCACACCTCAAATCGACAATCAATTTTCAGAACTGAAAAAAAATTTGAAGTCCAAAAACATAATTTTTTTAAAGTATCAAAACAATTTTCACTTGTTTATTTTTAAAGTATCACCTAAGTTTTTGTTAGGAAAAAAATTCTAAGTTTTTGTTAGGAAAAAAATTCTAAGTTCACAAACATTTTGATATGAAATATTTCTAAGTGCACAAACATGAAATTTTATTTAAAGTATCACCTAAGTTTTTGTTAGGAAAAAATTTCTAAGTTCACAAATATGTTTTTGATATGAAATATTTCTCAGTGCACAGAAATATTTCAAAGTGCACGAACATGAAATTTTAATGTGAATTTTCTAAGTTCACAAACATGTTATTGTTATGAAATAATTCTAAGTGCAAAAACATGAAACTGACATCAGCAAAAAAAATTATAAAAGAGAGGGGTAAGTCTGTCCATCATCAGTAGCATCTCAGCCTCTGACGAATCATCAGCTCCAAGTTTTCATCTGTGAAGCATCATATTAGATCTTCAATCATGACACCGCCAAGGAAGGAACAGATTAAGGAGGATGAGGCCGAAATTTCATTAGTTGATTTAACGGATGACACGCAAGCCGAAGTTTCTTTTAATGAGAATCGTGGTTCTCCAGATGGCAATGAGAAGAACGTTAAGAACTTAACCAAGGGATCATCTGATGCAAAAGATAAGGATCAGCAAGGTAAGAATTTTTTAAATTAATTTTTTGCTTTTGTGTAAGATATGGTGACTCAAATTAATTTTAATTTTTAATTTAGATGGTGATGAGAATGACGACACCGAAATAGAAACGGAGAAGTCTATTATTTCCGACTCAGAGACTGATGAGCCTAAAAAGCCTGTTTATCCATCCTTTGATGACGTGAGTGATATTGATGCCAAGCTAGATGAGGGAGATGGCAAGTCGGTGACCTCATCCACACCTGGTATACTTAAACGCCGACTTCAATATCCTGAGACACCAAAAAGGCCTATACTGTATTCTAAACTTATGAAGAAGTGCGTCTGCTCTCCAGTTTATCTGGAGTACAACTTGAATAGACAGTTAGCTTATATGTTTGACTCTCAGGTGAAACAAGAGGAATTTGAAGACGGTAAGAAGGAAAAACTTAAGAGTTCAGATGCAACTCTGAGTGCTGAGTTTAAAATTGGACTTACAATGGTCGTCAAGGTTGTACTTTTTACAAGTAAACCACCAAAGGAGTCTAAAAGTGTGGCCATTGTTATCAGTGATGGGAACAATGAAATCATAATGTATGCCAGTGATTTCCTAAAATATGACTTCCAATACATCTCTGACGCCCTGATTTCTTTCCACGTTGAGAATGATTTCTTTGGAATTGAAGAAAGAGTGAGGGTGCCATCTGCTAGAACCATCAATGGACCATTTGAGGTAACGGCTGAGTTCGTAAATGAAGAAGGTCATAACTTCGTTTTGTTCACGAACAATTACCTGGGATTCTCAGCAGACATCATCCATATCTCCACCAATTCGTGGATTGAGCTGAAAGAAATGCTTCCAGCCATTGAATTCATAGTAGATCATTACAACAGCCTATGTATGAATGAAAAGCATCACAAAGTGTTGCCAAAAGTCAAAGTCCCAAAATTCAATTGCCCTTCGTAAATGCTATTTGCATTTTAAATAATGCAAATAAGTGTGTACTTATGAAAATAATTGTGTTCTCACTATTGTTTTGAATAAATAAAGAAATAAGCAGAGAAAAAAAAATGTTTTATTTGTTATTATGTCTCTAACACTTCCTGTAAATTTATTATATATAAAAATGAATGAAAGTTAGAAATAATAATTTTTTTTATTGATTTTAAACTAGGTTAGGAAAAAATTAGGCCTATAGATGGCACCTCTGTTTTTCTAATAACATATATTATAAGAGAAAATGTGTTCAGTATCTATAATGGATTTACGGTTTTCACATCCATTCACAATGGTGTGCGCAGGACCTACGTCATCTGGAAAGTCTTTTTTTGTAATAAAGTTATTAAAAAGTGGTCTTAAAAATATTGATACTGAATTTAATGAAATATTATGGTGTTATGCAGAATGGCACCCAGATCTACCAGAGTTTAAATCAAAAATTTCATTTCAAAAAGGACTTGAAGATTTAGAACGAGAGGATAACAGTAGACCCAGGCTTATTGTGATTGATGATTTAATGAAAGAGAGTAACAAAGAAGTTGTTAGTCTTTTCACCAGAGGCTCACATCATACTAATACGTCAGTTATATTTATAACTCAAAATATATTTCACCAAGGAAAAGGTCAGAGAGATATATCATTAAATTCCCACTACATAGTGTTAATGAAAAACCCCAGAGATGTTGCCCAGATTGCTTTCTTGGCTAGACAGATTTTTCCCCAAAACCCAAAGTTTATACAAGAAGCGTATCGCATTTCAACTGAACGACCTCACGGATATTTACTGATAGATCTGAAGCAGAGTACTCCAGAAGATTGTCGCATAAGGAGCAACATATTCGGTGAGGTGCCTCCGCCATTTACAGTTATTTTCAAACCAAAAAATAAAAAGGCAAAGCAAGCTAAGAAGTAAGGTTAGTCATGTCTCTCTCTTTGTCAGAGCAACAAGTCGCTCTACTAAGAGTGATATTGAACGCTAGGCCAGAGCTGAGAAAAGTAATACTTCAACACGCTGATAAAGAACTTGTCTGCAGTTTATGTGAAATTGTACTGAACATACTTTGTGGCAACATCCAATTAGACGACCATTCCAAAAAGAGACTTTCAAAGCATAAGGCACTTTTGCGAAAAATTGTGCAAAAAACAAGAGATTGGAAACAGAAGAGAAATATTATTCAAAGAGGTGGAAATTTTTTAATTCCATTGTTAGCACCCATAATTTCGTCTTTGATTGCAAATTTATTTATATAGTATGGATCACTCTACTAAAATGTATCTAGTGCCATCAGACATTATGTCTAGACTTGATACAAATAAATTTTCTAAGTTTGAGAGAGAACTATATGATGCTTTGTATGAGGAAACGGAAGATGACGCCATGAAATGGAGAAAGTATACTCAAATTTTACAAAAATATTTGCACGAAGTGTCTGAAAAAGAAAAACCTATTCAGATTGAAGTGAGAGAAGAAAATAGGCTACATGAACTTAAAAAAACTGATTTTTTGTCAACGCATGATGAAGTGAAAGACGATGAAGAGAAAGATGAGAATATAAATTTACTTAAAAAAAATTTACCAAAAACATTAAAAGAAAAAGGTGTGCAACTCTATAAAAGTCTTAAAAACCAACCTTTCATATCTTGGGGAAATACAGGGGAAGTTGTGATTGACAATGAAAGACTCGAACGAAGTCATATTGTTGACTTAGTATCAAATGCAGTTAGAAAGAGCTCGAAACGCAGACCACGTGGTTGGGATATTTTTGCTAGGTCAGTGTTTGAAAGTAGCGTGCCGAGAACACTGCTGGGAAATAACATAACATCATTTCTTCAACCTATCGTAAATCGTGACCCCGCACCAGGACCTGTAACACCAAGAACTACAGCTAGACAACGTAGGCAAAACACCCGTTTCAATCCTATCAGTACAAAAGGATGGAAAAAATACAAATTGTAAACAAAATAAAGAAAATTTACTTTAACACTAAACATCCAGCAGGTTTTGGAAGTTACAAATCTCTGAGACGTCATCTACCAAAGGCAATAACCAATGAAGATATAAAAGACTTTCTACGCTCGCAAGAAAGCTACACACTGCACTTTCCAGCTCAAAGAAAATTTGAAAAATGTAAAGTTTTTGTGACAAACATGGACGACTCATGGCATGTTGATGTTGCTTTTTTAAATCAATACTCTGATGAAAACAACGGCATTAAATATTTACTGGTAGCAATTGATGTACTAAGTAAATTTGCTTTTGTTTGTCCAATGCTTCGTAAAACTTCTCTAGAAACCAGCAAAGCTTTTTGCTCAATACTCAATAAAACTGATAGGAAACCAGCTTCAATATTTGTAGATATGGGACTTGAATTCAGAGGTCGTGAATTTCTATCTTTGTGTAGGGAGCGTGACATTAAAATTCATTACGCTAAAAATACTGAAACAAAGGCTTGTATTGCAGAACGACTCATAAGAACAATAAAAATGCGGTTGTGCAGATACTTTACACATGTAGGACATCATAGATACATTGACGTTTTACAAGATATAGTCCATGCCTACAACAATGAGCACCACTCAAGTATCGCAACCAAACCTGTAAATGTAAATGAAAATAACGTGTTGGAAGTTTAGAGAGAACTATGCAAAAATGAGCTCCCAGTTAGAGGCATGAAAGCTAAGTTAAAACTTGGTGATTATGTACGCTGCAGCGAATTGAAAAAACACTTTGCAAAGGGTTCTGAACCAAATTATACCAAAGAGTTATTTAAAATTTCTAAAGTGTATTTAAAAAATCCTGTGATGTATGAAATTGAAGATTTAAATGCAAGTAAAATTTCAGGTAGATTTTATGAAAAAGAACTGCAAAAAGTAAACCCACCAGAGTATTATAAGATAGAAAAGATTTTGCAAAGGAGAGGGAAGGGAGCGAAAGAGAAACTACTAGTTAAATGGATGAACTATTCTGATGACTTCAACAGTTGGATTAAAGCTGCAGACGTCAAGACTTATAGTGAATGATGTGGGATACTGAAGACTCATTTTTTATTACTCTTGTTAGTAGTTCATCTATGAAACTTTTCAACAATAATTCACCTGGCTCATTCACCAATAAGTTTCCAAAAAGATTAAATTTGAGTGATGATATGGAATTCGCTTTAGTTGAGTTACATTTTCCACATAGTCTTTGCAACACATATAATGAAAACTCAAGAGCTTGGCTACTAAAAGAAGGAAAAATTATTGCACGCTGCATTTTCAGTAATGATTATGTAACTGATATAAATCCGGTATTGAAGAAATTACAAAAAGAATTGCTTAATGTATATACGTTCGAACTGAATAATGATCATGTATCGATTAACTGTAAGCTTGAGGGCAAGTATTCTCTTCGTTTTACCAAAACCTTAGCTATGCAGCTTGGATTTCCTTTAACGTCAGATTTTTTCTCCAAATCAATTACAGCACCTAGTAAGCCAGACTTTAACATTGGAATTCCATCTCATGCTTTTGTATATTGTGACATTGTTAAACCTCAAATTGTTGGTAATAACATGCGACAACTGTTGCGCAATATTACAATCAACACAAGAAAGTACATGCATGGAAGTCACGGTCATATTACATTTTCACATCCACAATACCTACCAGTGAACGTAAAGGAAATAGATCAAATAACAATAGACATAAAAGACGACGCTGACTCAATTTTGCCATTCATAACTGGAACGTCAAGCCTACTGCTTCATTTTCAACGTCGGACATTTTAATGGATCCATATTTAGAATATTATTTAAAACAAGCAAGTTCAGGAGTTGGCACTGGACACTATGCTCATCAAACTGGACATGGTATAGGAAATTTTTTTGGTACTATATTCAGAACATTGCTACCATTATTAAAAAGTGGATTTTCTGCGGTTAAAAATGAACTACTTGATGGAGGCATAGGCTTACTCAGTGATACAATAAAGCAAGTTCCCATTAGAGAGAGCTTGCAAAATAGTGTCAAGATAGCTGGGAATAACCTTACTGAGAAAGCTGTGAAGAAAGTGGGGGAAATGACAGGATCTGGCGCGTATAAAAGGAAAGCAGCAAGTAAGAAAAAAGCACAAACTTCCAAACAGCGTAAGAAAAAGGCAACAAAAAAGAAACCTGCAGCAAAGAAGAAAAAACCCGTTAAGAGATTAAAGAAAAAAGCAGCAAAAACAACGAAGAAGAAAACTAAAAAGAAGACAAGTTAAAAAACGTCGTGTCAAAAATTTAGAGATATTTTTGCCTAAAATGAGTTTTATACATAATATGTCCGCAGAGTGTCCAAAATCACAACTTGATCTTTTTTCTCTTCCCCCTACACAATTAGGCATGGAAAATTGTGATACATTGTTTTGCAGCCCTAATACATCTCTAGAAAGCCAAGGACCGATTGAATTTATTATACCTGAATCAGAAGATCATTACATTAATCCAGCAGAAACATACTTATTGGTTGTATGCTCAGTTCAAACAGATAAAGGTGAGGAACTACCTGCGCTTGATAAAGTTAGCCCAGTCAATAACTTCCTGCATTCGCTCTTCTCAGAAATAAGTGTCTTCGTCAACTCAAAGCTGCTATCTGCTCCTACACTATTGTATCCATATCGAGCTTATATTGAAAATCTGTTTAATTATAATTCTACAGCAAAGGAAACCCATCTAACGGGGTCGTTATACTACAAAGATACGGCTGGAAAAATGGAAGATTTAACAGTAAACACAGGACTAGCAGCTCGACGAACATTTACTTCCAAAAGCAAGCATGTTAGCATGATGGGAAGAATTACAGTTGATATCTTTGGTCAAACCAAATTCATCCCAAACAACGTACCAATAAAAGTGATGCTAACGAAATCAAAAACATCATTTTGTCTTATAGGGGAAACAGATAAAAAGTACTGTATACAGATTCATAAAGCGGAACTTATGATACAGAGAGTGAAAATTAATCCAAGCATTTTACTGGCTCACTCAAAGGTGTTAGCAAATAATACAGCAAAATACGCAATTACTCGTGTAGAAATGAAATCATTTACTATAAATAGTGGCGGACTTTCATTTGAACACAAATTATTCAATGGTCAAGAGCCAATTCGTGTTATTGTGGGGCTAATCGACAATGAAGCTCAAAGCGACATAACATTGAATCCCTTCAACTTTGGACACTACGACATAAATTATATTGCTCTTACTAGAAATGGCGTACCAGTATCTACAAGACCACTTCAGCCCTGCTTTGACAAAGATACTCCGGATTACATACTGTCTTACATTAATACGTTCAGAGGGGTAGGGATTGGTGCTCAGGATGATGGGTATCAAATATCACGCATTGAGTACGGTGCAGGAGGTTATGTGCTGCATACGTTTGACCTTACTTCAGACGGTTCTGCGTCTTACCATCAGTGGTCTCTACGAAGGAACTCTCTTATTGAGATATCAGTTCGCTTCGCAAAAGCCATACCAAAAACCTTATCTCTGATAGTGTTTGCTGAGTTTCAAAGTTTAGTAGAAATTGATTGCAATCGTCGAGTCACAACGGACTTCTAATCCTCATGGACATACATTACAAACCGTTGACAACAAGAGAAATATCATGCTGCATGACTTCAGATAGATTAATAGTTAAAATATTTAGAGGTGTGTATGCAGCAGACACTTTGCCAGAAAAATTTATGTTACCAGCTGCCTTCATAATTAATACGGATGTTAGAAAATTACCAGGTGCACATTGGGTCAGTATATATATCGATAAGTTTGGTTCCGGAGAATATTTCGATAGCTATGGACTTCCACCATCAATTCCTGAGCATATTGAATTTTTAAAAAAAAACTGCAAGAACTTAGTTTATAGTGACAAAACTCTACAAACTATGTATTCGTCATTATGTGGACATTATTGTTGTTTATATGTAGGAGCAAAAGCAAGAAACAAAAATTTAAAATCATTTCATGACATGTTTTACAGAAATGATTATTTTTCTAATGATGCCATAACAATTTTATATTTTAGAAAACATTTTTTGTTGAAAGTAAAATATGTAAAAAAAGTGTATTACGGAGAAAAAATGACTTGTTTGGCTAAAAGAACGCAACAATCATAAAATTAATTTAACCCCCACTTTCCATTTACCCCCACTTCCAATTTTCCCCCTCCCCACTTTTATACCTATCTGTATACTATTGTATATAACACTTCCCTTCCTTCCATCTTCATCATTGCTTGTCATAACGTGCAACAGATACGATCTCTCAATAATGAACGCAGTCAACTCCAAGCTTTTTGAGTTGTTGTACTCTCTTAACAAGAGTGGTGGCAAGACTTTGACAGTTGCTATCAAGGTTGCAGAAGATTTTGAACCCGTAGTAAGCATTCATCGTCAACCAAGTGCATGTATTGTTCTGACTGCTGAAGAATTCAAACTTATTCAACTAAATGAAGGTCAAATTTCGGCATTCTTCGATGATAAACGTGATACTAGGACCCCGATTACTCTTTCGGACACACTACGCCTTAGATTTGATTTTTTTGAATCAAAACTAATGATTATTGAGAGGATTGGAGATCTTCGCAACACTTGTGTGTATCTTGCCAAAGTATCATGGATGAGGCTGTTTCATCTTTTTCCACTGCTGAACTATCATATGCATCGTTTAGCTGACTGGTGCCCTCAACTTGATAAGATGGTGGAGTATGTTGCAAAGCAGTTAGTCACTCAGTACAAGGACGAGTATCAAAAGGTGACTTGTGCGGACGACTTGAGCAAATTGCTAACCAAGTTGGACCTTGATAAGATCTTCGCAGAGTATGGTGAAAAGGACATTAAAATTGACAACGTGGCTGTTATGATGGAGATATTCTTGACTTGTCCTGAGAAAGTTTTAATGACAGCAAGGAAAGTAGAAGAGGCTTCTACTTACCAGCCCCACTCCCAAGAAGAAGATGAAGAGCTAATGAATGCTGCTATTGAATTAGAAGAAGCTGAAAAGTAATCTTCATCAATTTTGACCCCTTTGTTTCTATTTCTTATATATGTCAAGTAATATGTAATTTACAAAAATATGTCAAGTAATATGTAATTTACAATTTATTTTTTATTTTTGTTAAGTAAAAAATATTCTTAAAATGTTATTTCTTTAAAACGAATTTTAATAAAGGGTAAAAAAGAATTTTACTGTTTAATTTATAACAAATACCTTATGACATTAGTTTAAAAAATTATATAATATATGTCGCCATTTTGAAGTGTTAAAAAAATTCAGTTAGTATATAATAACTTTGAATTTTTTGCATTAAATTTTATGTCGTCATGGACTTTAAAATATAGTAATTTTTAATAACTTTGAATATTTTGCATTAAATTTAATGCCGTCATTGACTTTTAAAGATATCATATATATACTTTATTGTGGACTTTAAAATATAATAATTTTATTTTAAGTAGATAAATTTTGTAAATTTTTACTTCTACATGGACTTCAAAAAATATAACAATTTTATTGTGAAGTTGATAAATTGGTTATATATATATAATAATTCAAAACATACGTAAATTTTGTTATGAAGTAGACATTTTTATTATAATGAAAGAATATACATACATACAAAAATATTTTACAAGGAACATATTTATAAATATTTTTTAATATTTTAATCAGAACCAGAACTTTCATCAGACAAATAACCATACGGAAATGATGTTAACGAATTATTGGCAATTTTTCTCTTGTTATTAACTTTTCTAAATATTTTTCTAAATGGTCTGCAAATTATATTAAAGTCTTTTGTTCGTACAATTTTCCGTGGGTCTGTTATATATGAAGGAGAACCATTTTCCAATACAAGTTCTCGTAATTTTTCATAGTTGACAAGGTGCATGTTTCCACTATTTTGTGTTATGCCTCTACATTTTGTTACCGTCTTCTTTAATTTTCCATCAGGGCCTAATACTTTGTATGAATAAACCTTAGCTCCACCAGAAACAAATGATGCTATCTTACTTAGTAGCTCAATTTCTGACTCTAAGTCACCTAAGTTATCTCCCAATGGAAGTGGAGTCTCTAAAGGATGTCTAGCAGTAAAGATGGAATCTGTAAAACAAATTTTTTTGTTTATTATATAAATTTCAAAACTTTTGAATATTTATATACCTGTATCCATATATAACACATTTTTTGGATTTTTTTCTAAGTAGGAGTACAAATGCAGCCTCGCTCCGCAAGTTATAAAAGCAGCAATGGCACAATTCACAGAATTGTTTGGAGGTTGAAGTTCTGATGGTATGTTATAATTGCATACAACACTTTCCATGCCCAAAGGTATTAAGTTTGAGATTTCAGCGTTTGGATCACATAATAAAGCGAAAAATTCGTGACATTCATTTATGATTTTAGTTTGCTTTTTATCTTCTCTCATTCCAAATTTCCCATACAATGAGTTCAGTAGTAGTTTTGCAATAGCTCTCATTCCTTGATTTAGGGCAATATTATTTGGTTCTAGTCTGATACCTTCATTAGCAAAGAATTCTTCAATATATTGATTTTTTGTCTCTTCATCAACGCACCAAGCTGGCCAAGATGATGCTTCCTGCTTAAGCTTCAGTAATGCATTGATATATGAATTAAAAACTCCTCCTTCTTTATTTTGTCTATCATAAATTGCAGTTTTCATTTCCCAAATCTCAAGGATTTTTTTAATTCTATAACCAAGTTTCAATGCCTTATGAATCTCTGATAAAACCCAAGTTCCTTTAAGCATACGTTCACTTTCTTTGTGTCGGCATTTACCTACATTGAACTCCTCTGCACAAGTACGGCAAAGAACAAAAAGAAGTTTGCTATTTATTTTACTTGGAAGAAGTGGTAGAAATAAATTTTTGGGTGGTAATATTTCACATTTTATAACCCCGTTGATAGTTTTTACATCAGGAAAATCTTTAAGGTATACTGTAGGATGACCTATGGGAATTTCACAGTATTTCATAACATAACTATAAAGACTACGAAAATCTGAAAATTCTAATGTACATTCTCCTGGAGCTGCCTCTGCATAGATCCTTATTGCTTCAACTCTTCCACCATATAAAGCATCTCTTATGTTAAGGGGCTCTTCATTGATAAGAGGATTTTTGTTTAACTGTTCCTTAATATCTGGATTTTCTTTAAGAAATTTGTTGAATTCGCACTCCCACATTACTTTCACTTTATAACCTAGATTCTTTAATGTCTCAATTTTTCTTTCTGAGCTTTGCCGTCTTAATTCCATAGTGTCGTATGGATCATTTTTTAGTTTTTTATTTGAACTTGGTATGCATTTTGGGCATCCATGCCATCTTAGAAAGAAATATTAATAATTAATATTTTTTGGTTTTTAATTACCTTTTTTATACATACCTGCATCCATTCATTTCATATACAATTTTTTCACCATTATGCTCTGCGTATCCATCAACGACTTGTCCTGTTGGAAGTCGAACTTCTCTTCCATTTGCTGCATGTGTAATTTCAATGCCTGATGTATTCTCTTCATGAATCAACCACTTGATTGCTATCTTTGATTGTGTATCAATCCATCGATATCCCTGCAATGGTATCAACCCTAAGAGATTTTCTGTGAGATGGTTTCTTTTGAATATTGTCATTGCAAGATGTGCGAGTGTAATGGTCTCTACCATTGGATCAACTGATGATATTGATATGATGATTTTTCTAAACTGAGTACAAGCTAATCTTAAAATTTTTACATCCATTTCACAATAGGAAAGTAATTCATTCTTCTGGTTAAAGACATGCTGCTTTGTTATCTGGTCATTGTACCAATCTTCGAAAATTTTCCTATCCTCATTATTCATTCTATCCAAATCATAGAATTTTTATCTGGTATTTTTCCCTCATAATTCATGTTTTCATCTGTGTTAAACAGGTATGGATAATAGCCTTTGCCAAGCTCTTGACTAAGTCCTAACGTGCTTGGTAATTTTGATAATGCCATTGGAAGGAACTGAAGCGAGTCTCTAAAATGTAAGTTTTTAAAATCTATTGAAAGAATTTTAGCTCCATTCATGATTACTTTTGGACATATCTTCATCTCCGTTAAGAAGTAACGTAAAATAAAGACTCCGTCATAGCCTGCAAAATTATGAGAGCATATAATAATTTTTCTGAAGTTTTTGCGAGGCAGAGCTAAGAATTCTATGAAACTTTTGACAGGTTCATCCCAGAATACATGCTGCCTGACGCCACATTTCTTGCAAGTATGGGTACTGCTTTCAACGTTTTCACATGTATCACATTGAGTGTTGGCCACCAATAAATTACATCTATGCAGTGTGCCAAATTCATCTTTGTGACCTAGTTTGGTATTTATTGTTGACTCAATGTCGAAAAAGCAAAACAATGTCTTGTCAGTGGATGGAGATGAACGGGTATCTGGTTTTATGTAACACAGATGCTTCTTTTCTCTATGTGTTCTACAGTTCACGCAAAAGACTTCAGAGCAAATGTGATCACCTACTCTATTTTTATACATAAGATACGTTTTTTCACATGTTTTACAACGCTTTTGATAATCGCACACAGTTTGCTCTTTCAGAATTTTATTTTTTTTATGTTGCTGGAAGCATTTTCTAGATTTAAATTTCATATTACAATCTTTACACTCAATATTTACATGATTGTTCATGCATACAGGGAAACAGCTACACATTGGACATTTTTGCTTGCACCTATGAGTTGTCCGGTTGTTATAAGGACGATAACAAGACGTACAAAAATAGTTTGCAACGCAAAATGTTGTAATACTTGTAATAACGTCAAAATGGCTATCATGGAAGAAGAGATATATATGGTTGCAAACTTCTGTCATGTCCCTCTTGTAAAATACTGTTCTTGTTCTAAATTCATTAAAAATGACCAATTGGGTGTGAAGCGGAAGACAGTCTTGTACAATTTCAAAGTCCTCATAGGTGGCACCATTTTCTAAAGATAGACCAGTTGCAAGCATGAAGGCCTCTACGAGCTCATCCATTCTGTTATGGTCTTTCTGGAGTAACTTAACATTTGGCGTTTGGTCTATTAAAGCTAAACCGAGAACAACTGCATACGCTAAACATCTATTGTCATTATTTTTAACCTCTAATACAACTTTATTTTTCCGTACAAAATCTTGAGAAGATGTGTAGACTGCTGTGAAGTTCTTATAACCACCCCTACCTGTTGGCGTTTCAACAACATGTACTGTGACATGCAAGTTTCCTTCAAGAAGAATATCAGCATTGGACTGCGCCGCTCTATAAATCAACCCCCACAATACATCCGAATCTAACTGACTAACTAATCTAAAAGACAGCGCTAAAGGGGGAATGATGTGGCCTGCATTTCTTACAACAATTCCGATTCTGTCATTTTCATTTGTTTTTTCTTTCATCAAAGCAACTAGTTCATTCATTGCTGTCTCGTAGAAATTAAGGTTGTCTTCGTTGTTCCCTGGCTTTCTTAAATTAATAATGTACTCCCTGGCCTCTAAGTTAAATTTTTTAATTACAGTGTTATGTTCTGAAATAACCACAAAACGTGGCCTCCCTTCTTCTACTTGTATATCTTCTTGTGGAGCATTCTATTAAAATTAAAAATTAAAGGCAACTTAATTTATAAATATTTAAATAAATAATTTGTTTTAAAAATAAGGAATTAAGATTTTCTAAATCTATAAGTAATGCAGTAAAAAGTATACATCTACAAAGCTACTTAAAGATATATATGTAAATATATAAAACAAACTAATTTAATATTTTATTGTACTCTTTTATTTCTTACTGAATAATGTTATAAATGTAGATAGTATAAAAAATTGATAAAAAAGTTACATTGTATTATTGGTGGAAAAATGTCTAACAATTTATTTTTATTTGATGTCAAAATACATAAAATGTTAGTTAATCTAAGTTATAGAACTTATTAAGATAAGAAATTTTCATAAAAGAACACATCGTGTTTTTATTTTTTAAAAAACATTTAAAAACTTAACAAGTTTTTATTTTTTAAAAAACATTTTAAATCTCCACAATAGAATCTTTTAGTACAAAATTCATTTTTATTTTTTCACGTAAGGTAAAAAGCTCTCTTTCGAAATACTAACTTACATTTAAATTGTCTTCTGCACTTACATCACGTTCTGACACAGGATTATTTTTTCTTTGTCTTCGTCACTCTTATGGCTCTTAGAAGAAGACCTTCAGGGAGAGTTAGGAGATTTTTTCCGTGTAGTTTTTTTCCTTCTTTTTTTTCTTTTTTCAGGTTCAGAATCTGAAGACGAACCATCAGAACTAGAACTACTCGATTCAATTGATGGACTTCTGCGCCTTTTATCATTCTTTCTGCTATTCTCTGCTCTGGCTGTTTCTGAATTTTGTTTCATAGTATCCATCAATTCACGAAGTTGTTCTTGAAGCAGTCTGATATTTTCTGCGTTTGTGTTCTCATTAGCAGTCCCTTTTAAAATTGAACGGGGTCTCTATACATCAACTGCAAAAGATACCGACCTTGCTCGAGCATCTCTTTGCGTTGAACTTGCTCTTGACATTACTTGATTATGTTGAAGTGGTGAATATTGACGACACAATGACCTCCCTCGAGAATTAAAACTTCTTTCAGTTTCATTACATGATAATCGTGCACGTGATTGAGACCTTTCACGAATATCTCTATTCTGCGAAGGTTCACCAAACCTTGTACTTCCTTGATAATAATGATCATATGGTGACCTTTCCCGTCTTGTGTGAGGTGATCGTGCTCGAGACGTAGACCTCGTACGAAACTTTTGATGGGCTACGTAACTTCTTACTGGATAAGTTTCTTGATATCTTCTTGGAGAAAACTGTCGTGTTTCACCTCTTCTTTGATATGCATTTCTGTGTTTAGAGTAACCATCACTTTGACCGCTAGTTCCTGGATAACTTCTCTGGTTAGAAGTTCTATCGTTAAGTCTGTACTCTCGTTGATGACGGTTGCGATCCAAACTTCTTGAACGTGACCTTGACTTACGGTTCACACTCCTTTTTCTTGATTTATTTTTCTCAGTTTCACGATGTTTAGAACGACTCTTACGTTCACCTGTTCTTGAACGTGATGGTGAACGTGATGGTGAACGTGATGGTGAACGTGATCGTGAACGTGATCTTGATTGACGTTTCGCACGTTTTTCTCTTGCCTTCATTTCTTTACTTTCACAATGTTTTGGGCGACTTTGGCGTTCACAACTTCTTGAACGTGATCTTGATTGACGTCTTTTACTGTGTTCTTTATAAGACTTCTCCTTCGTATCTGACTCTTGCTCTGAATGTTCACTTTCTGAATCACTCTCAGAAGATGAGCCTTTTTTGTTGTTCACCATGGCTGGTTCTTCTTCCAAAATATCTTCAAGGTCAAGATCAAGAATCACTCCTGAAGGCTCTAAAACAATAAAACATTAGTTATTTACGGTTTATAAAGCCATCTTTATATTTTTTTTTACCTTTTCTTTCATGCGGTTTATGCACAGATGAACTTTGGTTTCTATCTACGTATTCTAGTGATTCAATCTGCGTTGCTTCTGAAACATTAAACATGAAAAATTATTTTTCTTTTCTATGTCGTGTATAAATATATTTACCTTCTGTTCTGTGTGGTATTGTCAATGGATTGTGGGATGAAGGGTTAACTTCAAGTGCAGTTTCTAATGGTTGTTGACTCGCAGGTTTTAACTTGTCTTTTTCTCCAAGTACCATAGAAACATATCCTACATAGGAGTTGATAACTTGAGAGACTAAAGAATTTTGTTTAGGAGGCGAAATTATTTCCTCGCTATTAGGTGTTATTTCTTCCGGTATCACTTCCGGTAACACTTCAGGTATCACTTCAGGTATCACTTCAGGTATCACTTCAGGTATCACTTCAGGTATCACTTCAGGTATCACTTCAGGTACCACTTCAGGTGCTGGGCTCTTGTCTTGCGACCCCGTAGAATTATTTTCAGGTATTACTTTCGCCACAGCACTATTTTCTTGATGTACCGTAGAAGTTTCTTCAGGCTCAGCTGTGTTTTCTTTATTAAAGGGCTCTTCTCTTTCAGATATCTCGGCAGAAGGAACCACTGGATCAACGATTTCAGTGTTGCTATCTTGTTTGTCTTCTACCGATGATGTGTCATTATTAACTGAAGATGATTGAAGAGGGCTCTGGTGTTGATGGGGAGATTTGTTTAAATGAGGAGAGATATCTTGTAGACAAACCCTTAATTCTCTGTTATGAGTAAGACTTAAAGTCTTTTGCTTATTTTTTTCTGAAGTTTTCACAATGTCTTCTTCAGAAGTAATGCCATCAGATTCTACAAACTCTTTCGACTTGTGTTTTGCAACTCTATTCTTAGATGTACGACATAAAAAAATTTCTTATCTTCTCGAATTTCAGTAAAATTCTGTTTTCTTTCGTACTTCCTTCTTGGTTTCCTTTTCTTCACCCTATCAAAACTCTCAACAAATGCATCATTATCTGGGTCGTAATTTGGGTCGTAATCAGGGTCTTGATCTAGATCATCTGAAAGAAAAACGAAAAAACATAAACATTTTTTATCGAAGTTGAAAATCGATATTTATTGATTTTTTAACGTTGAAATCACTTTAGACACAAAATATCATGCAAATAGTGTTTCATGTAGCTCATAGTATGATTTCAGCTAAAAAAAATCAACTTTTATTATCTAAGTTGAAAATCAATATTTATTGATTTTTTTAACGTTGAAATCATTTTAGACACAAAATATCATGCAAATAGTGTTTCATGCAGCTCATAGTATGATTTCAGCGAAAAAAAATCAACTTTTATTATCTAAGTTGAAAATCGATATTTATTGATTTTTTAACGTTGAAATCACTTTAGACACAAAATATCATGCAAATAGTGTTTCATGCAGCTCATAGTATGATTTCAGCGAAAAAAAATCAACTTTTATTTTCTAAGTTGAAAATCGATATTTATTGATTTTTTTAATGTTGAAATCACTTTAGACACAAAATATCATGCAAATAGTGTTTCATGCAGCTCATAGTATGATTTCAGCGAAAAAAAATCAACTTTTATTATCTAAGTTAAAAATCGATATTTATTGATTTTTTTAACGTTGAAATCACTTTAGACACAAAATATCATGCAAATAGTGTTTCATGCAGCTCATAGTATGATTTCAGCGAAAAAAAATCAACTTTTATTATCTAAGTTGAAAATCGATATTTATTGATTTTTTAATGTTGAAATCACTTTAGACACAAAATATCATGCAAATAGTGTTTCATGCAGCTCATAGTATGATTTCAGCGAAAAAAAATCAACTTTTATTATCTAAGTTGAAAATCGATATTTATTGATTTTTTTAATGTTGAAATCACTTTAGACACAAAATATCATGCAAATAGTGTTTCATGCAGCTCATAGTATGATTTCAGCGAAAAAAAATCAACTTTTATTATCTAAGTTGAAAATCGATATTTATTGATTTTTTAACGTTGAAATCACTTTAGACACAAAATATCATGCAAATAGTGTTTCATGCAGCTCATAGTATGATTTCAGCGAAAAAAAATCAACTTTTATTATCTAAGTTGAAAATCGATATTTATTGATTTTTTTAATGTTGAAATCACTTTAGACACAAAATATCATGCAAATAGTGTTTCATGCAGCTCATAGTATAATTTCAGCGAAAAAAAATCAACTTTTATTATCTAAGTTGAAAATCGATATTTATTGATTTTTTTAACGTTGAAATCACTTTAGACACAAAATATCATGCAAATAGTGTTTCATGCAGCTCATAGTATGATTTCAGCGAAAAAAAATCAACTTTTATTATCTAAGTTGAAAATCGATATTTATTGATTTTTTAACGTTGAAATCACTTTAGACACAAAATATCATGCAAATAGTGTTTCATGCAGCTCATAGTATGATTTCAGCGAAAAAAAATCAACTTTTATTATCTAAGTTGAAAATCGATATTTATTGATTTTTTAACGTTGAAATCACTTAAGACACAAAATATCATGCAAATAGTGTTTCATGCAGCTCATAGTATGATTTCAGCGAAAAAAAAATCAACTTTTATTATCTAAGTTAAAAATCGATATTTATTGATTTCTTTAACGTTGAAATCACTTTAGACACAAAATATCATGCAAATAGTGTTTCATGCAGCTCATAGTAGGATTTCAGCGAAAAAAAATCAACTTTTATTATCTAAGTTGAAAATCGATATTTATTGATTTTTTAACGTTGAAATCACTTTAGACACAAAATATCATGCAAATAGTGTTCATGCAGCTCAAAGTATGATTTCAGCGAAAAAAAATCAATTTTTATTATCTAAGTTGAAAATCGATATTTATTGATTTTTTTAACGTTGAAATCACTTTACACACAAACTATCATGCAAATAGTGTTTCATGCAGCTCATAGTATAATTTCAGCGAAAAAAAATCAACTTTTATTATCTAAGTTAAAAATCGATATTTATTGATTTTTTTAACGTTGAAATCACTTTAGACACAAAATATCATGCAAATAGTGTTTCATGCAGCTCATAGTATGATTTCAGCGTAAAAAATCAATTTTTATTATCTAAGTTGAAAATCGATATTTATTGATTTTTTTAATGTTGAAATCACTTTAGACACAAAATATGTAAATTTGCCCTAAAAAGTGATAAATAATTTTTAAGCTCATTTATATTTGCAGCCATGTTAGCACTCACACCTACAAACTGCTAATGACATGTGATATACTTCACAACGCATGATGCTAAAAGTGCACACTATGCACTTTCAGCATTTGTATCTGATTTCGTTTCTTCTTCATCCTCTTAGTGGTACTTTAAAACGTATAAAAAATTATATTTATGGCCTATGAAATTTTAAAATAAAAAAGAAGTTCACATAAAATTAAAAGAAATATTTCATTACTAAAATATTATTGTGAACTTCATTAAAATTTCATGTTTGTGCTCTTAGAAATATTTCATATCAAAAACATGTTTGTGAACTTAGAATTTTTTTCCTAACAAATTTAAAAATAAACAAGTGAAAATTGTTTTGATACTTAAAAAAATTTTGTTTATGGACTTCAAATTTTTTTTTCAGTTCTGAAAATTGATTGTCGATTTGAGGTGTGCGTGTGATACTTTAAATAAAATTTCATGTTTGTGCACTTAGAAATATTTCATATCAAAATGTTTGTGAACTTAGAATTTTTTTCCTAACAAAAACTTAGAATTTTTTTTCCTAACAAAAACTTAGAATTTTTTTCCTAACAAAAACTTAGGTGATACTTTAAAAATAAACAAGTGAAAATTGTTTTGATACTTTAAAAAAATTATGTTTTTGGACTTCAAATTTTTTTTCAGTTCTGAAAATTGATTGTCGATTTGAGGTGTGCGTGATAATCACTACTAACAGCAATTGGCTGACCAACAAAATAAGACATTCATTGGTTAATCTTTTTTTTTTTTTTTTTTTTTTTGAGGCTATAAAAATGAGTTGCATATTGAGACTAGACCTTTTTTTTGGAAAGTTTCTTTCATTCTTATCAAGTTCAAAGTTCTAAAAGAAGAAATAACAATGATCGACCATATGTATAAACGTAGTAAACAGGTATCGACGTCATAACCAGATATTTTTAACAAAGGAACATTTTCAAAGCTGTCTCAATATTTGTGTGTATAGTTTATAGAACGAGCAGTATATAAATAAACTTTGAGTCATATTTCTGATCACGTCACTCCTTTATTGCAGTTGGAACATTCTGTATTTTTCTATATAATATATATTATGCAAACATTCCACTTGTAAAGCATCAGCAAAATATTGTAATTTACAGTGAAATATTAAATACTGTATACAAAATATTTGTAATGTACAGTAAAATATGAAATATATAAAACATTGCACATAATTATGATACTTTTATATAGAAAATATAACAATTGCAAGAACTATGATTTCTAAACTCTTGCATAACCAAAAGAATGATATCATTTTGATCTCATTGAATGTTTTTTTATTTGTTAACTGCGTGTCATTCTAGCGTCACTGCAAAAGTCACGTACACACGATTAAGAGTTTACTACGTACTTTATTTCATGTTTTTGCGATAAGAATAAAATACGTACATTTGCAGTTTCTGCCACAAAGAAACACTAATATAGTTATCATTTTTTTATTATTATTTTTTTAAATATAGTTCCATGAAAAAATAAAAAAAATTAAAAACCGACTTTCAAAGGAAATAGTAAATACAGAGAGAGAGAGAGAGAGAGAGAGAGAGAGAGAAGTCCCCTAATAGTACGATTCCCATAAAATGGTACAATCAATGCTTTATGATAATAATGCAATGTTATGCGCAATGATAATGTGATTAAACTGGACCATGATTGTCTTATTTTACGCTATCTTTGACTCACTATAAAATCATACTCGCACTGAAACCAAAATTATTATAATCGCACAGAAAGCTAAAGGTAATGAAATTAATGAAATTTTACGGTCCCTTTATCTCACGCTATCTACACCGACAAAAATAACTATACGTAATAATTATGCTAGCTCATTTTTTGCACAATTTGTGAAATACAGCATAATCTTTACTATATTGCAAAATAATTATGCAAAAAAGCATATAAATATTATGTTGTACAACATAAATATTAGAGTTGTTTCAATTTAGCAACATTTATGCTATGATAATATAGTGTAGCATAAATTACGTAATTTATTCTCTCCGAGTGTGATTCACTATAATACTATACTCCTTCTGCACATATTTCTGCACAGTAAAGTATTTAGCACATATCCATACACCACCCAATAATGCAATGCTACACGTGTCTGATAATTATTTGCAGTTTCTCACGCTCGCATACAGACAATGACTCAGACTTCCAGACAACATTAAAATTAAATCACTTTTCATTTACAAAAGTCGTAAAAAAAACTAATTAAATATAAGTTTAATATTCATTTACATTTTAACGATAGTAATAAAATAAAATTAAACATTTCCTAAAATTGTAAACTTTTAATTAACTTCTGTTATTTCTATTTATTTTATTACATTCACTGGTATTAATATTTTAACGCTAATTGGTTTTAATATATATATATAATATTTATGACTTTTCTTACATTATGCCCAAATAAGGATTGAATAATTTTAAAAATACTTATTTCAAATCAAAATTCTTTCATGATATTTCTATTTCTCTTTCTAACAGAAATAACAAATAACAGAAATACAAATTTATAATGAACTACACACTAAAGAATAAATAATGTAATTTAAGCTTCAGTTATGTTGTTGTAGCAATAAAAATGCTAATATAGAATAATATAAAAATTATGCTGTACAACATAATATTTATGCTATGTAGTTATTATGTAGTATAGCATAAATTATGCCGTATTGAAGAAATTGTGCTGAAAAATGAGCTGTCATAATTATTGCGTAGTTGTTTTTCACATGTTTGTACATAAAACCAAACAGAGAAGAAGAACAGATTAGAAATGTAATACTAATATAACTCTTTGTTTAATATATTTGTCTAAAACTCATCCAAAGTCTAGAAGGTGAAATTAAAAGTAATAATAATAACACTAAATATTTAGGTAAGTGTATAAACATAATATATAATATACGTATAGGGTATGTTAGCACTACGTCATAATAAATCCGCTCTGATGCCATAATTGAGCAATGAGTAACATTGTTTAGCATAAGACAAACGAGTTTTTTTAGTGCTATTCTCTTTAGAAAATAAGTGTGTTTTTTTTTGTCATTTTTATTTTTATTGCATACTTGAAAATAAAATTCAACTTGTTAACAGCATCAATTTTCTAAAAAAATTGCAACTTATTATTAAAACTGGCAAAATGTACCATTTTTCCATACCAGCTATAGGCCATGTAATTTAATGCTTACTCATGGCGTTGACTTTAACTTATTACAACCGCACTCTATATGGTGTATGCGGATGACGTCATATTTATTGCGCGTAGATGCCATACTGGAGTAGTGCATAACATTGCTAAGCATAGGACAAACTTCATTTAAGGCAATTTTCCTTGGGAAATCGGTTTTTTTTTTTTGTTATTGTTATTTTTCTCACATACCTGAGACACTAATTCAGCATATTTACAGCATCAATGCTCTCAAAAATATTGCATAGTGTTTTTAAACTGGCAAGATGATTTTTTCTCCTATGGTACCCATGTTATTGAGTTATCCAACATGGCGTCGACCTTAACATGAATGCCTACACACTATACACCCTATGTATACACAGTATAAAATACAGTAGATCATATAAATGAGCAGTTAGATAATGATACCATAAAGATATTTTTAATGATATGTTTTATATTAACAGTTTTATTAAAGTTTTAATTTTCTCTATAGATTAACAAAAATTGAAGACATTTTCGTCACTTTTGCTCTAAAACTAATAAAAACAAAACAACTAAAAACTACAAAAATTTAAAAAACTTTAAATGTATGAGGCAAGTTATTAACTATATTAATAAGTGCAGTAATAAACAAAATATAAAATATTATATTTTAATAACAACATTACACTTATTATTTATCGTCATTGAAAAACTATCGGTAAAGCATTGTTATTGTGGGCAATATTTTTTAAAATAAAGAAATTGTTATTATGAGATATGTTTTTAAATATAAAAATATCGTTATAGAAATTTTGGGTATATCGAACACAGGACTGTAATTGAGTATTGGAAAATCTTTTTAATTCTAAAAGCAATTTATAATCAAAAATAAAATTTGACAAGTCAAATTTTAGTTCACAGTATATATATATATATATATATATATATATATATATATATATATATATATATATATATATATATATTATATATATATATATATATATATATATATATATATATATATATATATATATATATATATATATATATATATATATATATATATATATATATAATATATATATATATATATATATATATATATATATATATATATATATATATATATATACACCTTTATTTTATTATAACTTATACAACTGTTACAGCCATCACCATCAGCCATGTAATTTTGTTTACCTAATTTAAAAATCTGCTTTTTTTTTTTGCTTGCTTGCTTGCCATATTGTGTTATTGTGCTACAACCATTCCAGTCCCAGTCAATACATTGTCTTATTGACCGGTAAGAACTTTCTAATTAATAGGAAAGCACACACGGGCCAGCCACGGTCTAATTACACAGCCCGCTATTCGCCATTATAGCCTAGAGAAACCATGGAAACATCTAGGCAGGCTGGTTGGTGCAATATTACATCGATTATACACCTCCCGAATTCTGTGCATCGTCATGAAATGTGTTAACGTGCATCGTGTAACGTTTCATGCTTTACATATACGCACCCAACAGTAGATTCACCCCCCCCTCCCTCAAAATTAAAAAAAAAGGTGGACCAATAATTTTAGGTGCAAATTGTCTTATTTATAGGCTCTAAAATCTGCAGGTTTCATTCAATATATTACTCCAATAAAAAAATTATAATATAAAAAAAATTTATACAAACATAGCGTTTTAAGATTTGGGCTTAAATATATAAGCCAGCATGAGTGGGGTACGAATCATTAAAAAATATCAGCTTTTGAATATATTGCCCTGTTAACAAAAATTGTAAAAAAAAAAGAAAAAAAAAACAGAAAAAAAAACAGAAATTTAAAATTACTACTAATCCTATTATTAATTATTAGTTTCTATCATGAAGAAACAATTAAGGATAAGAAATTCTAATTTTAGTTTTCGACTTTTATCCTTCAAAAAATCATACATAGAAGAAATGAGAAACTTGACCTGTTTTAGAATTTCAGCTCAATTTCAAGCTGAAATATAGGATTTCAAGTCAAACCAGACAAAAAAAATGGGAGGGTTGGGGTTAAGTTGATACCAATTTTTAAAAACTTTCATTTCCATAAAATGTATAATTTGTCATAATATATCATTTTGTTTCATTATACGATAAAAATAATTATAAAAATATATATTATGCCTAGTGGGTACGTGTTTTTTTAAATAGTTTTTTTTGTATGTATTCTCAACACAAAAAGAATATTACAGAAAAATCAGTAACAAATAGTTTTATCATTTAACATTTAAAATCTAATAAACAAAGTCAAAAACCATAAAAATGTATCGATTTTGGCATTGGCTACAAGCATTTTAATATACAGTATATTATATTATATATATTTTTTCCGTTACCATATTTAAAACATATTAAAATAAGAACAACAACACTCCTAAATTAATAGCTTTGAAATGTCAATGAAGAATGCAAAATTAGGAAACCCAAACGTATTTTTTATTAAAAACAAACATTTAATTTAAAGATAATTAATTTAAGATAGGGGGGAAAAATGTCAGAAAAAAATCTTCGGATATTTCTCCGTTTGTTTGTGTGAAGTAAAGGGTGTATCCACATGACGTCATATTTAATGCGCTTACTCTATACTAGAGTAAAAAATAGCACAGCAACGGACAAACTTTGGACTTGGATTTTTTTTTTGAATTTGTTAAATTAGTGTTATTATTATTTTTCTCACATACTTAAGATACTAAATTCAGCTATTAATTAACAGCATTAGTGCTCTTAAAAATATTGATTATTGTTTTCAAACTGTATAATTAGTCATTCTCCTATGTTATTGAGTGAACCAACATGGCGTTGAATTTAACATGAATGCAAACACCCTATTGGAGAATATGAAATTATAAACTGTTACTTTAACAATAAGCCCTGTGGCATGAACTTTAATAAATACGTCATAATTATTCTAGCTCAATGCAGCGACATTTATGCATAATAATGAAAAGTATTCTGTTTATTGTACATAAAGTATAATTATAGCATTTTCTTATCCAGATGTTCAGTATAATTATTCAATTAAGTTGATATTACTCAACTTAATAAGTATATTTATTTAAAATTTACTGTACATAATTCTTAAAAATATATAGGGTTTATGCATTAATGCAAAGTCGACGCCAAGTTGGATAGCTCAATAACATGGGTAGCAAAGGAAAATATATGGATTTTTTTGCCAGTTTAAAAAAAGTAGCAAAGTTTTTGAGAGCATCGATGCTGTTAATAGGATGAATTAGTTTCACAAGAATGTTAAAAAAATAACTAAAACAAAAAAATTACCGATTTTCAAAAGAAAATAGCCAAAACAGAGGTTTATCCTATGCTCACCAATACTACATACTACTCCAGTATGGCCCCCAAGCGCATTAAAAATGTAGTCATGCAATTCATTGTAAGGAGATTGAAAATAAAGCAAATTTTAACTTTTAATTTTTTTATACTCTCCACAATATAGCAATTGTTCAAGGCAGCTTTAATTATATTTTCCTTTTTTTTATATAAAAAAATTTAAAAAATATATATATATATATAAATATAAAATTTTCCACTAATAAAGATATTGTCTGTAAAAAAAGTTTGCTTTGACAGTTCTTCGGTAGTTAGGCTAAAGTATACAAGCTTACAGTTACTACAGAGGTAAGGACCAAAACATGGTTACCAATGTGACCCTAGTGAGGCTGCGCAGCTGCGCAGTAGTAGCTGCGCATGTGCAGTCAATCTCTCTCTTCTCTACGTCACTTCAACTCCAGATCTACTACGTTTCACATCTCCAGTGTTTTCTTTTACTATTTTAGCAATTCTTACATACACTCACGTCTGAAATGTGTACTTTTTTATGGGTTTAAATTTAATCTACAATTTTCGAACATATTACGTGTTTAAAAAAAAACTTATTACATTTTTAACTAAAATGTAAATTTTTTTACAATTGTGGTGCAACTTTAACTTTGAATTACAATTATTTAACATTTTTTTGTGTCGTATTAACATTAATTACAATTTCTAGTGAAATTTAAACTTTTTAATAATTGTGGTAAAACTTTAACTTTATGAGTTAAAATATTTGGTGGCAGTTTTATGCACATGTTCAAAACGAGTTACAATAGTAGTTAATAAACAAGTCAATCAATATCTGCAGACTCCATCTATATACACATATGTAAGTTAATATTTGTGTACACAACTTACTATCTTTAAATTTCTGTGCAATTAAAAAGTTACCAATAATTTTTTAAGTGTTGATAAATTTGAGTAAATTAAAATAATAGTTGGAAAAAAACAAGAAAAAATACAACATTGGATATGTAAAAAAAAATAGAAATTTACGAACATTTTATTTTAATATTGATTTTAAGATAAATCTAATCATTTATATAATATAGTAAAATAAAAAATAGTATCAAAGAGCATATAATTGAATAAATAGTTGTTGCTTTTTGGTTACATGATTACATTGATTACTCTGATTTTTATCTTTTTGTAAATGGGTGTTAAATAATTTGTAGCTCCGCGATAGTAAATATTATGACCGGCTTATTAATGTTATATTTGTCACTTGCAGATGACAAGAAGCGCAGTGTCTGTGAGCTTCTCTGTGTAGTCAGTATCTCAAACTACAAGGACTGCACTCGATGCCTGCATTTGAGTAAACTACTGCACAATATGTCACCTTCATCTCAACCTCACTCTTTATATCTTCTCAAGCAAGTGATCAAGGTAATTGTCTGTCTGTCTGTCTGTCTGTCTGTCTGTCTGTCTGTCTGTCTGTCTGTCTGTCTGTCTGTCTGTCTGTCTGTCTGTCTGTCTGTCTGTCTGTCTGTCTGTCTGTCTGTCTGTCTGTCTGTCTGACTGTCTGTCTGTCTGTCTGTATGTCTTTCTGTCTGTCTGTCTGTCTGTCTGTCTGTCTGTCTGTCTGTCTGTCTGTCTGTCTGTCTGTCTGTCTGTCTGTCTGTCTGTCTGTCTGTCTGTCTGTCTGTCTGTCTGTCTGTCTGTCTGTCTGTCTGTCTGTATGTCTGTCTGTCTGTCTCTATCTCACTCTATCTCTTTTACTCTCTCTCACTATCTCTCTCACTCTCTCTCTATCTCTCTCTCTCTCTCTCTCTGAATGATTGATTGATTTGTTAATTTGTTTATTGATTTTGTAATGATTGATTGATTGATTTCAGTCTTAACACCAAGAAAGCAATACACAAACTAACTCACATCTACATCTAATTCTAATCGAATTTGTAAAGCTTAGAGCAATAATTTTGATTTAAAATAAAATAAAATAATTTATACTATACCATCTTGGGTTAAAAGCTAGTTTTAAACATTTTTTTTTGTTTTTTTGTGATATCAAAAAATTAATTTATATTTTTAATTTTATCTGTTTCAGATATTCTTCGTTTTGATAAAATTTACAAGTTTCCACTCAAGAAGTTCTGTGCATCGTAGCCATACCTTAAAACACTTTTACCTGATTGCTGATTTATCTCTCTTCATTTTCCACCAAAACATTCCCAATGTATACGTTTTGAAAAACTGTTGCTTCCATCATTTGTTATATACTGTAAACTTCTGAAATCCACCAAACCTGGCACTTTACAACTCTGAACTTCATACATCACCGCGGCTCTACGAAAGATAAGTGAAAATTTAATAATTTACTTTTATATTTTTCATTAATTTGAATTTATTTTTGAATCATTTGTAAAGTTTCATATTAAATACTAAATCTCGCAAACATTTTTTTTGGAAACAATAATAAAAAATTTAAAATTTTTAATTTTAATCACTTATATAACATAAATTGGAAATATTTGGAGGTTACATATCAATAAATAACAAATGATTCAAAATAATATTTACTAAACCTTTGGAAAAGCAAAATGTGTGGTTATTACATTATAACTGGAAGCAAACGTTTTTCTCGCGTGTTGTAATTAAAAAAAAATCAAAACGTATTAGTTTCAATATAACATACAGTACATTGAATTGATCACCTGTAAATCTTGGTGTTTATTTTAAGGAAGTAAATAATAATAAAAAATAAAAAAGTAGTTGCAACTGGCTGTACTAATCTCAAATATTGTTTGGCCAATTTTATTCTATGTGGTTTTATATTTTTACTTGCTAATCATAGTAAGAATTTATATAGGTTTTAAAAATCTACAATTCAGATATTTTTTTTTTTGGAACTTAGCGTCTATACAATATGAATTAAGTTTTGTGTCTTAATCTTCTTGAACTTTTTCATATCGAAAATCGTCAATTTTAAAAAACTTGCCCTAATGCATACTTTTTTGAAAAAGTGTCAGAACCTAAGAATTTGTAAAACGTTATTTTTTTGTCTCACTTATCTATTCGTCTCGTTCTTAGTTCAATATGTTTCTATTTTGTCTGATGTGAAATTAAATATAATAATTTAATTTTTAATTAAATTTATGTTTTATGGTTATTGGTAATACACTTGCACATAAGCGTATTTATCTCTAATAAATGTATTAAAAATATGAAATTCTTTCAATACTAATTTTGATAATGCTAGGTGGAACTATGTAAGTTCTTAATTTCAAGCACACAGTGATCTGTTGTTGTTAAAATATACTTGCATCTCTACGTTGTTCTACTATAACACATATATTATATTTAACTTAGTAATAAGGCTAATGTATATAGTTGTAGAAGACAGTGGCGGTCCTACGTTTTTTGGGCTCGGGGAGAGAAATCTGACGGGCCCTCTTACTAGAAGCGCGAAAAGCCCGCCGCAGGTGCGATATTTTTTTTACCCCGTGACTAATTACATGAAATACAGTATAATTGTCACTAATAATAATCTATCTAGAAAAAAGTAAATAATGTGCTTTTTATTTTATGGTTTTCTTTTATTAATAATATTTTAAATATAGAGGGGGGAAATGCTAAAAAAATTTTAGAGTGAAATATTAAAAAAAAAAGTATACAAATATTCATATAATGAAAAATCACTTATTTTTAATTACTTTGCAAATTTAGGCCAGATTAAGCGAATGGAAAAAATGTTTCGTTGATATTCTCAAAAGGCTTTTTTTCTATTAGAGTTATTTTCAAATTTTCAAAACAAAAGTGTAGTTCATAAACCCTGCTCTCTAGCACAAAAACAAAACAAAACAAAACAAAAAAATGCACATATTCCATTTGAATAACAAAAGTTGATCGTCATCATCATTTTAGGATCAGAGGACAGGGTCGATTTGATGAATAGAAAGACAGAAAATTTAGGAAGAACGAGCTAGTGTTTATTTATCATTGATAATTTTTATGATATTATACCATGGTATACACCAGGCCAAGGAGGACGACTAAAAATGTTTTCAGGGTAAAATTTTATATTATATTCAAAAAGAAGACATTGTGCTGAATCGATTTATTTGCAAAATTATAATTTTTAAGCTGACTCATTAAGCATTTCTATTAAAAAAAAAAAGAAAAAAAAAAGAAAAGAAAAGAAAAATGTCGACACGTTATACCTATACCTAATGCATGAATTAAATAGCACCCTGAAAATGTTTTAGTCTATATTATAATTGTATTAAGTATATTTTATTTTCCCTTTTTAAACCATGGCAGCCCTTATTTAAAAAGAATTAAAAAAACCTGAAAAAAGTTGTAATTATTACTATAGTATTTTAAGAGATATTGTATTTTATTTGTAGATTTATATGCTTTAGTTTATTATTATCATTATTTTTTTATATTATAAGTTTGTTTGGATATTTTGTTTGGATAATTTGTTTGGATAATTTAGTTCATATACCCCCTCTCTCTCTCTCTCTCTCTCTCTCTTCTTCCCGTCCCTTAACTTCCTTTTTCTTTCGTTAGCTTTGAAATTTTTACATGCACGCCTTGTGTCGGGCCCCTCAAACCTAGTGGGCCCAGTGATATCCGCCCCTTATTCCCCCCTGAAGGACCGCCACTAGTAGGGGAGGCCATACTGGAGTAGTGAATAACATTGTTCAGCATAGGACAAACTTTATATTGAACTAAGTTCTTTCTGAAATCTGTTTATTTTTTGTTAACTACGTATTTTTACTTACGACGTTATATTTACTCTACGTATTATTATGTTATCTTTTTTACTGGAATTTACTCTAAGATGTAAATTTACGTCTTTACAATCTCTTCGTTTATTTAAGGTATAATTTGACTTTCTGTATATAATTTATTAAACCATTGATAAATTAAGATTCGTAGATGAGAATTATTATTTAGATATTAAATAAATTTTTTTAATATATTTGAAAGTAAATTTAGTGTCTTATAATTTACTTTACTGAATATTTGAAAATTATTACCAATAACGATGTTTGGTAAAATGCGGAAATTTCTCACAAAACGTCTCTAAATTATAAATCAAATAAACGTCTCTAAAATATGTTTTATATTACTTATTTTACGTTTTTTGTAAAATAAAAAATATTTTAAAATTATTGATCTAAAAAACATGACTTTGTTTCTTATTTTATGTATATTCTATAGGCTTAAAGAGAACTAAATGATTATAAATGGATCAGTTTTTTAGATAACTATTTATTTAAAATAATCTTTGTTTTACATTGAAGAAATTTAGTTAATATTAAAATCACAATCATTTTATAAAAAAATGTCTTATTTGTACTTCGTATATTTTAATATATAAAACTAAACGTAATAAATTTTTGTTAAGTCTATATTCCCTACTTGGGAATATTTTTCATATTTTACGTACAGTATGTATTTTCTAAATGTACGTCTCTAAAAATAATCTAAAATCAATTTTACAGTAAAAACTGAGAGAAAAAATTGATAAAAATTTTAGGATAAAATATAAGAAAAGATATAAGATTTTATCACGTTCTATATGTCTATTTTATGTGTCTCTAAGATGTTAAAGTCATAGACCATAGAAAAACATAAGCATTTATATCATAAAATACTTGATGGGACTTACGTAAATAAAATTAGTTTGCCTCAAAATCCAACAGTAGCCCCGTAGCAGTGATCAGAATATTCAATTTTTGCAACCTGCACAACATTTTCATACTAATTTTTACATATTTCTGACGTTATAAACATGAATTTTTAAGCAAATTTACAGTATAATATTTACAGTATTTATAGCTCTCTCTTGGGGCTATATTCTGGTAAAAATTATCATCAGTTTTAAAGATACCATTTCATGTTTAATAATTAAACAGCACATGTTGTTTTATGTGGTCTATGGCTTTAATATCAATATCATTGTAGGTCTTGTAATATTTTATACAAGTTAAAGAAAATAATGAAACTACTTTGATCTTATCTTGTTTTAAATATTCTATGAATAAATTATAAGAATGTATTTTTGTTTGTTGAAATAACTTCTATTATTCACTTCTAAGTGTGATAAATATCATTTGTTTTACTTGTTAAAGATATAACAAAAATATGATTTGCTAATTTAATGAGCTCTCGTAATTTCCATAAAACTTTTTTGTTTACATTGTCTACATTGAATTTTACCATGTTTATTTTATACTTGTTATATCATTATGTTTGATAAAACGTTTGTAAAACGTTATTTTTATCTCTCTCTCTTATCTATTCGTCTCGTCTCCGTAGTTGTGAAAATATACTTGCATCTCTACGTTATTCAACTTTTTCACATATATTATATTTAACTTATTAATCAGGCTAATGCATGTAGATTTTACTTATTTCTTGTCAAAGAAAATATAGTAATGCACAATATTTTATATTCTTAAAACTTGTCCTTAATAAAATTGCAATGAAAAACGGCTTTAAAAAAATACTTATTTTATATGTTATGTAAAGTGTATGGAATGATGACATATTTAATGCGATTGGAGGGGAGGCCATACTGGAGTAGTGAATAACATTGTTCAGCATAGGACAGCCTTAATATTTAACTATATTCTTTCTGAAATCATTTAATTTTTTGTTATTATTATGTTTTCACGCACTTGTAATTCAAGCTATTAACAACATCAATGCTCTCAAAAATATTATTTAGTATTTTTAAACTGTCAAAATGTGTTATTTCTATTGCTGCCCATGTTATTGAGTGCTCCAAGATAGCGTTAACTTTAACATGAATGCAAACACTCCATTGGGAGATGTTCGGCAAGGCAATATAAATATTTAAAGTGACGAAATTTTTATGTTTAGTAAGTCTCTCACTTATCAAATCTGATCATGTTTCAATATCTTAGTCAATTTTTTTACTATTTATTTTCACATTACGTATTACTCTCATTCAAGTCAGTAAAAATACAATTTTAACGTAAGGTATTAACTGCGGATTTCATGCGCCATCTGCAAGATTTACATCTTTACTTCCGGTATTTTTCACGTTCTAATGGTGGGAAACTATTTTCATGTGTAATTTCTTTTTAAAAGTTAAAATTTTACCAAAATTGCATCTCGGCAATCGGGCAAATTCGGAAAACGTGCACAAAATGCGCAATAGATGCCTTACGTTAACTTCACCTTTATTGGTATGTATGTAAGAAAAATGTACTTTATACTTATATTCATTGCAGTAAAATTGATTATTTGGTATATTTCTTGTACATATGAAAGTTTAGTTTTCACAACTTTGAAATATTGTTCGGGGGGCGGCGGGGGGTGGGGGGAGAAGTTATAACCTATCCCACAGAGGCTTGCATCTAACTAATAAAGTTTCTACCAATCCATCAGTTGCCCGCTCGAATGATAATAATAAATAAAAATTTTTTGATTTGCTATATATATATATATGGTCTAAAAAATCCGATTTTTAAAATAAATTTTCATATTGCTCTACATTTATCAACTGCACTATGAAAATAATCAGAACAAATGAAAATACTTACAAAAAAATCCTTATCCTTAAACGTTTTTAAGCATCTTTAAATTATCTTCTTGTTCATTTTTTTTTGTTACTTTGATCCTAATTTTTTGAATTATTAAATGATTTAATGAGTAGTCAGTATTGAATCTAAAGTAATGACAATAAACTTAAGTTGAGCATTATAGTTGAAATGCCCATGATATTAATGAAGTATATTTCGTAGTTTTTCGTATTGACAAGATTTAAAAAAATGCAATAACAATCACAAATTAAACGCAAAATAAAGTCAATTACTTTTATTAAAACCATTATAAGTGATAGATGAAAAGTACTTTTTTTTAACAAAATTAATTTTTGATATATTATTTATAGATGTTATTTTACTTTCAATGAGTTGAAAGAAATTTTGAAATTACACTCAACATTGTATAGGGTGTATGCAGATGACGTCATATTTATTGCGCTTGGAGTCCATACTGGAGTAGTGCATCACATTGCTCAGCATAGGACAAACTTCATTTACGCCAAATGTTTTTAGAAATCGGCTAATTTGTTGTTATTGTTATTTTTCTCACATACTTGAGATACTAATTCAACATAATTACAAAATCAATGCTCTCAAAAATATTTTGTGGTGTTTTCAAACTGGCAAATGTTTTTTTTCCAATGCCACCCATGTTATTGAGTTATCCAACATAGCGTTGACTTTAACATGAATGCTTACACCCTATACACGTTGTATTTGAGTATTTTAAGTATTTATTACACATATCAAATTGAATTCTGCATTTATGCCACTGATTGTAACAACAAATTAAAAAAATAAATCTACTAAGTATAATTATAGTACAAAAACTTTTATAAATCGTATAAGTATTATTCCTATATACAACTGATATCGAATACGTACTATGTTATAAAGTTTTTACATTGCAGTTGATAAAAATAGAGCAATATTAAATTATTTTAAGAATCGGAGTTTTTTAGTACATAGCACATCACGAACAAAATTATTAGTATTATCGTTCAAGTGGGTCTATGATGAATTAGTAGACACTTTATTAGTCAGATGCAAGCCTCTGAAGGTTTGGGTATATCACCCTCCACCCCTCGAAAAATATTTTAAACTTGTGAAAACTAAAATTTCATATGCACAGGAAATATACCAAAATATCAACTTTACTGCAATAAATATAATATAAAACAAATTTTTTATATACATACATACATAATCCCCCCATCCGCCAAAATTATGTTGTTGTGATGTTACGGTTAGGGTTAAAAAAAAACGAAGTGGGATTGACTGAAAATATTCAGGAGTTGTCTATTTCTAATTTTTAATTACATAATTATCTATGAACTTGATAACGTTATATACCATTTTACTTGTTTTATAATCAAATTTATATAGAAATGGCATAATTTTATTGCCCATAATCAGCAAATTTCCCTTAATTAGGTCCCTAATAAAGATAGACGAGTGAAATTTTTTCTGTTATAGATTGTGTGCTGATAATTACTTAAAATCCTTATAATTTTTTTCTTAAAACGAACGATTATACTAGAAAATCTAAAAAGCCTTAGCAAGGTCCAGGGGGGTTGCCAGGGTCTCCTATGGGAATGCCATCTTCGAATCAGGTTATTTTATGTTGGACCAAGTAATCTGTACAATAAATCCTGAAATTTTGGCGCTTACCTTATAAATGGCGCATCTTGGATACATTTTTGAGTTTGGTTCCTTCACTATTTTAAGAGTAAATGGGCATGACGTCATACTAAATGCGCTTGGAATAAGCCATACAGTGGTAATTAACATAACTGCTCATCATAGGACAAATTATTTTGGATATTTTCTTTGGAAAATCAGTTGTTCTTTATTGTTATTATAAATTCTCTCAAATATTTAAAATGCTAGCTTTAAACAACATCAATGCTACTTAAAATATTGCTCTTTGTGTAATATGACAAAATATGTTATTATCTTCTATAAACACATGTTATTTAGTGCTCACATATGGCGTCAACTATAATATGAGTGCGACCATCGTATACATATTCTAATAATAATGTTTTTATTACAGTTAACGAATTTGGTCAACACTGTATTGTTTAGAAACACATTGCACGAATTCAAAGAAAACAATAAATCGTTAATTTAATTATGTATTTTGAACCTTTAATGTTGAGCACTTATTTGTTTGTTTAAGTTTTGTTTGTTAATTTTGTTCTAATTTCTACGATAAAATATGTCAAGATTACTCAAGTAAAATATTTCAAATTAAAATAACTGAATAATGTTTAATGATATAAAATCATAACTAAGTCGATTATAGTGATTCTAACTAACTTACGTTTATATACTTCTGTAAACTGCAATTTATATCATGTACTTCAAAGTATTTTACTACATATACAACGTATATGTTTCGTTCTCAGTTTCTGTTCTAGGTGTATGTGACCTAAATTATCTACGTTAATTTCTCCTAATAAAGTGACTTAACCTGACTTTGTTAAAAATAATTATAACTTAACTCAAAAAGTAAAAATAAGTATTTTATTTGGAAATATTTGAATAATATGATTTATGCGAAAAAATTATGTTTTAAGGAGTTAGGTTAGTACATGAGTTAGTACATGTTTAACTTACTAACTAAATATTTTTAGTTAATATTTTTAGTTACTAAAATATGTTTACTACTTACTAAATTATTATGCTAAATTAAGTATATTATTTAACAAAAAATGTTTCATTGTATGCGAACCATATAAAGAATCCGATCAAGCCCTATATCGATGCTTCCGCGTCAAAAGCGAGCATCTACACTTTCCAGATTTCCGACCAAACGACTATCTACACTTTCCGAGCAGCACTGTAACTCGACTACCTGCCATAAGCTTAACATTGCAGATGCTCGGCGGCGGAAAGTGTAGATAGTCGTTTGGTCGGAAATCTGGAAAGTGTAGATGCTCGCTTTTGACGCGGAGGCATCGATATGTTATATCATATAGCATATGACTATAAGTTATTGAACAAATTGTGATGAAAATAAGCTACCAAATTTGTATGAAGCTTATTTTTTCTGTGACATTCTTTTTACTAAATTTGGATTTTTTTATTGAAAACAATCCAATTCTACGTAGATAATCTCATCTATATGAAATTATTTATTTTATTATTTGTAATTTGCAGCATGATTTTTTCTCTGTGAATTTAAGTTTTATCCTAATTGTCAATTTGTAGTGAAAAATACTTCACACAAAATAATAATACAATTAATAATTCTCAACTACTTCTTAATTGCAATGTAGTATAGTATTTGATATTATGTTTTATTTTACTTAATATGTAAATCTAAATGTTCCCAATGTTTTAAATGTAAATTTTTAAAACACTTAAATTTAACAATTATTGTTTTATAATATTTCTCTAATACTTCTCGATCGCAATATAGTATGTTTATTTTTATATTATTGTTATATCCTCACATATCTATGTTGTTTAAAACAATAAAAGTAACTCGATTTTTGAAAAACCAAGAAAAACGTTTATCTCGTTATATTTCAACTCGATATTTTGCTTCGCGTGAACAAAATATAAATGTTGCAAATAAACTATTTGCAACAAAATAGATATGTTCTAAATGCTATAAATAAAAAAGAGAGCTGCCAATGTAATAAACTAGGTTATTTACAATTAAAGTACCTATTAACTTATTAACGTAATTGTAATAAAGTAATCACGTATATTATTTAAAATTATGTTAGTAATAAAAACTATATACAAATATGAACCTTGAATATATAGAAAATATCTTGAAAGAGAGTTATTGTCTTTTTATGACTGTGAAATTTGTAATTTCTAACTAAAATCATCTTCTAAAAAAATACATGTAATATACAATACTCAAAGAAGATAATATTTTAGTTTGTGTCTTGATATTAAAGGCATAAAATATATTGAACAAAATTTTTTTTATAACCCATAACTAAATATAAATTTTAATTTGGCCAAACTCATTGATTTATCATTATTTTAAAATTTACAAAATGACAGATGAAAGTTTCGGACGTTAAAGTTCACCTGTTTTCACATGCGTCGACAAGCGAGCTGCAAGTCTCTAAACTCGCATGTGCCATTTCGTACTTGGAAAATAAATTAGAAATCAATGATTCCGGTCAAATAAACGATGATACTTAGGTATGTTGGGATTTTTATAAAAAATATTCCGTTCAACAAATTTATTGATTGAATAATTTGTGTTTGTATTAAAGAAAATGTTTTTAATGTTTTAATTATCTTTTTAGGTTCTATAAACTTATTATATAATAATAATGATAATAATAATAAGCAATATTATTTACTCTTTGAATCTTCTAATAACTTTAAGGAATTGATATATAGTTTTAATTATACTTTCAAGCAACCATTTATACATTGTAATAAAAATGTTTGCTCTTGAAAAATACTTAATACACGTCTGGTTATATCAAATGGTTATTATTGTTATATCAGTTATATGGATATTAGTAATAAACTTGCACATAAGCGTATTTATCTCTATATAATGTATTAAAAAATAGGAAATTCTCTTAATAATAAGTTTGATGAACCTAGGTGGAACTATGTAAGGTCAAAATTTCATGCAAACAGTGATCATTTGTAGTAAAAATATACTTGCATCTCTACGCTATTCTTCCATGTCACATATATTATATTTGACTTAGTAATAAGGCTAATGCATATAGTTTTCACTTATTTCTTGTCTAAGAAAATATACCAATAACACGAAAATATTGAAATTTTTTCAAACTTGTCTTGAATAAAATTGCAATGAAAAACGTCTTCAAAAATACTTATTTTATATTTTATGTAAAATGTATGGCATGACGTCATATTTAATGCGCTTGGAGGGGACACCATATTGGAGTAGTGAATTACATTGTTCAGTATAGGACACACTTTCTATTTATATAATTTCTTTCTGAAATCAGTTTTTTTGGTTGTTATTATATTTTTACGCACTTCATTCAAGCTATTAACAACATCAATGCTCTCAAAAATATTGCTTAGTATTCTTAAACTGTCAAAATGTGTTACTTTCAAATTTGGCCCATGTTATTGAGTGCTCCAACGTGATGTTAACTTTAACATGAATGTAAACACTCTATAAGAGATGTTTGGCAAGGCACTATAAATATTTAATGTGACGAAATTTGTGTGTTGAGTAGGTCACTCAGTCTTTAAATTTCAATATGTTTAAAGGAATAGACCATAGAAAAACATAAGCATTTATATCACAAAACACTTGATGGGATTCACAAAAATAACTTTACTTTGTCTCAAAAGTCAAAACCAAAAAGTAGCCCCGTAGCAGTGATCAGAAAATTAGATTTATGCAACCTGCATAACATTTACATACTAATTTTTGCATGTTTCTGACGTCATAAATATGAATTTTTATGCAAATAGCATACTTTACAGTTTTTTCACGCTCTCTCGTGGGGCTACATTAACATTCTGTTAAATATTGTTGTCAGTTTTGAAGATCCCATTTTGTGTTAATTTATTAAAAGCACATGTTGTTTTATTTGGTCTAAGGCTTTAATTATCTTACTTAACTTCTACTATTTGTTTTCACAACATCATACATGTAAGTAAAAGTACAATTTTTATTGATATGTATATTATAACAAATAAATAGGAAGAACATAAGAAAGTTCTTACTCATAAACATAAAACTATTAGAATTAGTAACAAAATAAACTTTAATCACTACATTTTTATTCTGAAATAATTTCTAATTTAAGATCAGTTTTGGGATTATAAAATAACATATTTTACATATTATAAAATATGTTATATATAATTTATAGAAACCGGATTTAAAATATTTCAACATTTTTTCTTTCATATTTAGGTCACTTTTAATGAAAAATGAGTGCGAATTGCGCAATTTTAAGTCGTTTAATACCGATTTATTTTCAACATTTTTAACATTTTTTAATATTTTCAACATTTTTAATGTTTTTTCAACATTTTTCAACATTTTTGCATATTATTGCATCAAAAAAAAAAAAAAAAAAAAAAAAAAACAAAAAAAAAACCAAACGAAAACATCAAAATGTTAGGGTGAAATTTTAAATTACTACATAACTTAGCTTAAGGCGGGAAATCAGCTACTACGGTGGGCTTTACGGAAACTAAACATGTGATAGTACTACTTTTTCCCGCCTTTTTTGGTGCCGCGTATTTTGAATGACAAATGCAGAAATAAGGCTAATGGGACGACTAAAGACCCCAAAGACATGTCAAAATCATCGCTAAAGACGCTAGATAATTTATTGAAGGTATTTCACGCAAGAAAACATCAAATTACGAGGAAAAAGTGCAGTAAATTGAAATTATACGTCTTAAAATTTGTATGGTCACTGAATACTTTGGCGCAATTTTATCCATGGCACGTGACTTAAATAGTGAGAAAGAAAACAGTCCAAAAGGGTTTATTTAGCTACACTCAAACATATTAGTGTAACAAACTAAAGAAACAGACACCGAAATGTATTTATCAACGTAATAAAAACATTTAAGATGAATTTTAGGTGTAATATTATGATTATTGCTGCACAGCTATCGCTTTGCCGAGACGGTCGTGCTTCTCTAAATGGCCGATAGGTGGCAGTAATAAAGTAGAAGCTACAACCATCTATCGGCCATTTAGAGAGGCATTTGATCAAACAGATAGCTGTGCAGCAATAATCATAATAATACACCTAAAATTCATCTTAAATGTTTTTATTTTACGTTGATAAATACATTTCAGTGTCTGTTTCTTTAGTTTGTTACACTAATATGTTTGAGTGTAGCTAAATAAACCCTTCTGGACTGTTTTCTTTCTCACTATTTAAGTCACGCGCCATGGATAAAATTGCGCCAAAGTATTCAGTGACGATACAAATTTTAAGACGTATATTTTCAATTTAATGCACGTTTTTCCTCGTAATTTGATGTTTTCTGGCGTGAAATACCTTCAATAAAATATTTTGCGTCTTCAGTAATGATTCTGATATGTTTTAAAGATCTTTGGTCACCCCAATAGCCTTATTTCTGCCTTACCCATTTAAACTACGCGGCACAAAAAAAAGTGGCAAAAGTTCGCGCCATCTATATGTTTACTTTCCGTAAAGCCCACGGGATTTGACTAAAAAGTCGTAAAGAAGGAAAAATCTGAAATTTTGCATGGTGATACATTAGGTTAAGGAAACTTAGAAAATGTAAAAATTTTGGGGGGTCACCATGTTAGATATTAAATTATGATTTTTTGAAGATTTCTTCCTATAAGAGGCCATGTTAATTTTAGTAAATTTCAGAAATTATTTTCTCTCTAATCTGATGGTTACGGGTATTATAAATTTTATTATGGGTAGCTGTTATCATTAAGTTTCAGGCGACGTGAAAAAAATAGGAGTTTTTCTTTTTAGATTTTGAGATACAAGCCAACTAAAGACAACTCTTAACATTGGAATAAGTTGGTGCCATTAAAATTTGATTTTTTTTGTATGGTTGCTAAAATTTCAAAAAAAATAAATGTTAAAAATACATTAAATAATAATAATTGACTTGTAGAAATCCAGGATTAAAGATATTTTTCTATAACTATACTAAAATTCTCAGTTTACAATATTTTTCAACGTTTAGATAAAAAGTCCATATCTCTCAAATTCAAATTTTATCCCAAAGAGTTTCGTTGTTATTCAATGTATAACAACTACCGAAAATACTACTGAATATTTTCAGACCTCATCGTAGTTGTCAGATGAGGGATTTTTTTTATTTAAATTATCATATAGGGTATCATGAGTTAATTTTTTTTTTATATTCACTCTGTTTTTAATTTTGAGTTAGCATTATTACATGCGACGTCATCAAAAAAAAATAAAATAATTAGCTTATTAAAATCTCAAAATTTCGTAATTCAAAATATTTAATGCTCTTCCCCCCCCCCTATATTTTGTATTAATTTTATTCTACGATTTCATTAATAAAACAATTAAAATTGTTGTTTGTTAGCTTTTGTCATGCGTTGACCTCTATGGTGAAAAAAAATAGTACATAAACTTTGATTTTAGTTGAAATTTTTTTTCACCATATAGGACAACGCATGACAAAAGCTAACAAACAACAATTTTAATTGTTTTATTAATGCAATCGTAGAATAAGATTAAGACAAATTATAGAGGGGGGAAGCATTAATTATTTTGAGTTACGAAATTTTGAGATTTTAATAAGCCAATTATTTTATTTTTTTTATTATTTTTCTTTTTTTTTTGATGACGTCGCATGTAATAATGTTAATTTAAAATTAGAAACTGAGTGAATATAAAAAAAAAATTAACTCATGATACCCTATATGGTAATTATAAAAAATATCCCTCATCTGACAACTACGATGAGCTCTGAAAATATTCAGTAGTATTTTCGGTAGTTGTTATACATTGAATAACAACGTAAATCTTTGGGATAAAAATTTGAATTTGAGAGATATGGCCTTTTTATCTTAACTTTGAAAAATATTGTAAACTGAAAATTTTAGTAGATATAGAAAAATATCTAAAAACCTGGATTTCTAGAAGTCAATTATTATTATTTAATGTATTTTTAACATTTATTTTTTCTGAAATTTTAGCAACCATAAAAAAACTTGTAAAAATTTGTATAATCATTGCGGAAGCATAAATAAACAAATTTTTTGCTATTTTATTACTTTCAACATTTTCAACATTTTCCAACATTTTTCCAAAAATTCAACATTTTTTAACATTTTGCCAACATTTTGGCTCAAAAAATCACCTTTTTTTGTGACATTTTTGTCAAAAAAATCAACATTAAATCCGGTCTCTATAATTTATTACAATGAATAACTTTAAAGTCATTGAACTGACTGATCTGAATATGCTTTTGCTGTCTTATGTACAGTGTACTTATAATAAAAAATTACCATTCAAACTTGGTCCATTTTTGCGTGGCATAAAATGTGAAGAGTGAAATAGGCGATCTCGTGTCTACCGTGAGCAAATATGCTTGTAAAAAAATTACTAGAGGCCGCTCCGTGCGTTGGTCAGGTAAGCTGCAGTTAGCCAGCACAATCTGCCCAACACTCCGATAATGCATCTTTACCTCAACTTCTCTCTCTCTCTCTCTCATTCTGTCTCTGCCACTTTTTTTTTGTTACCGTCAATAAAAATAATGCAGGTTTCTACTCGTCAGTTATTGCATAAAAATACAATTTACACAAAATAACTTTGATTTTTAAATTTCAAATGATAAATAATAATAATAATAACTAATTAATTAGTATAATAACCCTAATAATAGTTTTAAATAATAAATATTAATAATAACTAATAACACTAGTAATATTACTGTTTTTATTTTAATCTTTCTTATTTAAATTTAATTCATTTAATAAATACATTTTACTTTGAAATTGTATTTTTTTACAGTTTTTCTAAACTGACTATTTTACAATAACATAAAATTTTCATTTATTTTTCTATTATAATTTTTAAAAGACAAATATTTAACTAAATAATTTGCAATATTTTTTGTAATATGACAAAAAGAGTTATTTTCCTCCATAGGCTTATGTTATTTAGTGCTCACATATGGCGTCGACTATAATATGACAGACACTAGCGTATACATCTTCTTTGAAAAATGTTTTTATTAGAGTCTATATATTAAGTAAGTTTCAACACTGAATAATTTAATAATTCATTGCACGAATTTCAAAATAAAAAATGTAATTCACATTACAGAATAAACATAAGTCCTTGACCGTTCTAATTAAAATGCAAATTGATAACTGAAACATGATATGCTACGTTTTTCTTCTATATTATTACTTATTTAGCCTATTGAGTATTATATCTATTAATTTTTTGTATTGGTAATATGGTAGGGGAAATAGCGTAAAATACAGGTTCAATGAAATTTTAAATTGAAAAAAAAAGAAAGTTTATTATTATAAGACTGAACTTCTTAAATAAATACACGAGTTATATATTACATACATAGTTACATATTTTTAATATAACATTTCATAGGTTAACACTGAATTATATAATAGTAAAACATTATATAGCCATAAGTTCTTTTAATATGTTACTATTTTAAGAGCTTTTTCTTCTTCATTGAAAAAAATTAAATACACTTAATTTCCTCCAAGAAAATCTATATTATTTCATATCTATATCTGTTATGTAGATAAAATGTGGTTAAATTAACCCACAACAATTTTAGATACGAGTTCTAATAAACGTAAAAATATAAAACTAGCTTATCTATAAAATATGATGTATATTTTTAAGCTTAATTTTAAATACGTACATTCTCGTAAAATATTACTATGAAATGATTCTACATATAATAAGGTTCTGAAAAAAACTAGGATAACATGATTTGTTATATTGTATGTAAAGTTTTGTATGTACTTGAAAACTGTTCTAAATATTTTAATTCTCGGTTTCTCTAAATTATATTTAACGATGTAAAATCATAACAATGTTGATTATCATGATATTAACTAACTTACGTATATACTTTATAAACTGTAATTTTTATCAAGTTAGTAAATGTACTTTACTACATACATATATAACGTTTGTATTTAGTTTTTTATTATTTTAGCTTTTTATTTGTTTTAAATAAACAAATTTTCTTCGTCAATTTGTGTTCTAGGTCTATGTAACCTAAACTATCAACGTAATAAACTTCTACTAATGATGTTGCTTAACCTGAATTTGTTAAAATTAATGTTAACTTAACTCAAAAAGTAAAAATAAGTATTTTATTTGGAAATATTTTGAAATATATGATTTATGCGAATAAATTATGAATTACGTTAGTGAGTTAAGTTATGAGTTAGCACATATTTATCTTTACATTTTATTCAACGTAACTATCTTATATTTATAATTATTTGTTTAAGGAAAGCAAAGAAGCACTAACGTGTTTATTTTTTAACTTTGCTGTTGAGCACTAATATTTTATTTATGTTTTGTTCTATACTTCTACGATAAAATATGTAAAGTTTACTCAAACTATTGAACTTGAAAATTGTTCTAAATCTTTCAATTCTAATTTTATCTACTTAATATTTAATGATGTAAAATTATAACGAAGTGTGATTTTAGTATTAACAACTAATTTACGTATAGATACTTCATTTAACTTCAATTGTTATAATGTAAACAAATATATTTTTTTATAACATTTTTACATAGGTTTTTAATATTTTACCTATATATCTAATTGTTTAAAAAACAAATATTGTGCATTTTTAGGTTTATGTTACCTGACGAATCTACTCAATATTCTTCTATTTATGATGTTTCTTAACTTTATTTTGTTAAACAGAATGTTAACTAAACGAAAATAGTAAAAATATTTATTTTACTTGGAAATATTTTAAATAATGTTACGTATCTAACAATATTTAATGTCAATTATTTTAGTATTTTTTTAAACTCTAATATTACTTTTTTTAAAATTTTACTTCTCTTCAACTAGAAATAATTAACAAAAAAAAGTTAAGTTTTGAAGACTATCAATTGTAAAATGTATTTATTTTGCATATGTCTAGAGCTTGAACGGTCAAATGGTGATGGCAGCTTTCTCGTAACTTTGTACTCCTCACCGAGTATAGGTTCAAGCTACTGCTGGATGCGTACGTGAAGTGTGAGAGCACAACACGTTGCACGATGCATGTTTCATGCATTCCAGGACGACGCATATTATTCGGGAGGTGCATGATTGATGTGATTGCGACGTCCAGCCTGCTTAGATGTTTCCACCATTTCTCTAGGCTGTCATGGCGAATGCAGACTGTATACTTAGGACGTGGCTGCCCCGTGTGTGCTTTTCAATTTATTGGAAAGTCCTTATCTGTCGATAAGACAAAGTCTTGACTTTGACTGGGATTGGTGTATAGCACGATAACACAATATAACAAGCAAAAAAAAAAAAAAAAAAGAGAGCGAGAGAGATGTATACTCACAAGACAATAAAAATGTTTCACTGTGTTAGTTTTATTATAGATGTTGTAATTATAGAAAGGACATAATAAACTATTATTGTTGAAAGTATGTTATATGTTGTGATTCATAACTCATTACATGCAAGTTATTTTTACGCAATGCTCTAACAATTATTACACGTACTTTGTTATACTTTGGTTATTTTTAAGTTGTAAGACTAAGGCTTTCTTCAAATCATAAAATATATTGAAACTTAAATATGGTTTAGGAATCTAGTTACAATTTTAACGATTAAAATTGATTTTCTAAATAACGTCTTATAAAAATTATGTAAAATATATAATTAGGTTTCTATATGAATAACTAATTTGTAAATAGAATGGCTAGTGATTTCTTGTCGACATTTTTGTTAAAGTAAATAATTTTTAAAAAAATAAACATCTGCATTAGTATTTTTCTTCTCTTTTAATATTAAATTAATAATTATCTTATTTAGTGTGTATGAGATTAAAAAGCCACGCTATTTACTTGCGATAATAAATTTGTCATAACTCATTCATTTGTGTTTACGTTAAGTTATTATTACTCCATTTCGCAATCTATATGCAGCATTACGATGAAAATGACAAATATACTTCTTTGTATTTTTAGTAATTATTATAGCCACGTCATTAATACTAAGTTTTTTATTTCGTATGGCGTATGTACGGATTCTTCAATTAATTTGCAAAATCTGTCTGTATCGGAATAGAATATATATTTCTCATACTGTTCAATGTTAGAGGTTATCGTTTTACAAATATTCTTAACAGTTTTTAATGTTTTAAAACTGGTAAATGTACGTCTAGCATATCTTATTTATATATCTTTGAAATCAGTGAACAAATTTTCTTAAAAATTTCAAATAATGTGTTTTCCCCATAAGCGTAATGTAAAGTTAGGGTACATTTAGAAGCCCAATTAATTTAATAAATTAATATTTATTTAATATTAGAACAATATGATATATTTTTTTGTATTGTTTATCGATTTAAACTCTCTTCAGTTAAAATGAGAAATTTTTTTTAACGCTATATTTGTTATTTTTAAGAAAAATTTCTAAGAAAATTAGTATCCATTACTAATGTAACTGTTACTTAAGAACCATAAATGTATAATTATCTATCTCACATGCATAACTATAACTTAAGTTATTATAGTTTTCTAATAACACGTCTTACTGTATGATGAAATTACGTAATACTTCTGTTAGTTCATACTTTTATATAAAAATAGATCAATATATATTTTCATATATAATTTTACACTCTAAGTTAAAGCTATGTTAGTGTATAATAATAGTTGAAACTACATGTATTTTCTTATTTAATTTGCATAATTGCAATTCCATTGGTCCATTCATACAATCCGATAAACGATTGTAACACAATAACAACTAAACTTTTACGTCTTATAAGTATAGTTTAGATTTTACTCATTTACTTTATAAGTAAATTAAGAAATAATTATTATAGTAGTTTTTTAATTTATTAAAAATTTAAAAAAAAAATCTTAACAGAAAATCACAACAAGTTGTAAACAGTTTGATTTATAAAAAACCACTAGTTGAAATATTTGTACGTTTCCACGTCTTATTTGTTTTAATATGTCTAAACGATAGTATAATGACTTATACTTGTGAATATCTCTTAATATGAATAAAAATTGTTTCTATTTTATACAAACTGAAACATTGCAAGCTTTATTTAAAAATAAACAAAGAATAACTTCTAATTTGTAGGGTGTATGAAACTTCGTGTAATAAATTTCGCTCTTATGACTTCTTTATTTCCTTTATGTCTATATATATATATATATTTAGGCACAATGAAATGCCAAATAACGTCTTATTGTCTCTTATGCTTTTCAAAGTAGTGAAATAGTCTATTTTAACTGAAAAAAAAAACAAGTCGTTAACTGCATTACGTAATGATTATTTATCCACAAACAAAAAAAGTATTACAAAATTGTTCTTGAAGATAAATTATAAAATTAAATGTCATGCAGTTACTTATTTCTGTTTTTTGCAAATTATTTGCAATTTCTAAAAATACTTATTATTGAAATATTTCTATATTTCTTTTTTGTATGTTGTGTAAATTAAGTTGTTGAAAACTAAAATATTGTCTTTGTTTGTTTTTCTGATCGAAAGTAGTTATTTCGTCTGATATATTCTTTTATATCGATAAAAAAATGTAATTTTTATGTATTGGATATTTTACTCTTATTAATATGTCTTATTTTGCTTTAGAGCATAATAATTTTGCGCTATCTGTTTCATTATTTTAAACATTTATTTTATTATCTTTTATAACGATATGAAGCAAAATCTTATTATTATGCGTTGGATTTTACTGAAATAATAACGTCTTATTTTATTGTGGAGCATAATAATTATGCAATATATCTTTTGTCATTTAAAAGTTCTAATGTTATGCTGACAATTATTTTATGTTATATCATGCTGATAATGATATATATAATAATGTCTAATTTTTGTAGAATCTTCAAAAAGGCTCTACCAAAATTCTTTGAATTTAATATGTGTCTTACATTAATAAATCATGAAAAATCAAAGACAACTAATTGTTATTATAATAATTTAATTTTATAAAGATTTATCCTTAATAAATCCTATAAGAGATTGAAACACAATTAAACTAAAACTTTACGTCTTATAAGTATAGTTTAGATTTTACTCATCTTCTTTAAACGTTGATTAGGAAATATATATAATAGTGTTTTTTGTTTTAATAAAAATTTTTAAAAAAATTCTTAACAGAAAATCACAATAAATTGTAAACAGTTTGATTTATAAAAAACATATAGTTGAAATATTTGTACGTTTCCACGTCTTATTTGTTTTAATATGTCTAAACGATGATATAATGACTTATACTTGTGAATATCGCTTAATATGAATAAAAATTGTTACTGTTTTATACAAACTGAAACATTGCAAAGCTTTATTTATAAATAAACAAAGAAAAACTTCTAATTTGTAGGGTGTATGAAACTTCGTGTTATAAATTTCGCTCTTATGACTTCTTATAAAATGTTTTATTATTTAAAGTGAAGAATTGTAATACTTCTGTACGTTTATACATTTATATGAAAATAGATCAATATATATTTTCATATATAATTTAATTTTCTAAAGATTTATCCTTAATAAAAAAACATTAAAAATGGGTAAATCTTTATAATGCATAAATAGTGTATGGATGAATGTAATTTTAATATAAGTGTACGATTTTTTTGTTTCTGTCATCGTGCTAAACCAATCTTATTCTGAGTCAAATAATTGTCGAATTGACTGGTGAGGACTTTTCAAATTATGAAAGAAACACAGGCTTGGTACATATTATATATTTAATATATCTCTACTTTCACTCAACGTCTTATTATTAAAGTAAATTATTTTTATTCTTAAACTTAACGCTACGTTTAAAATACTACAATAGTAGCAAAGCAAAAAGATTGAAAATCTTAATATTGATTTGTTGGATTTCTAGTCGATAAAACTATTTACTTTTACACTTCTTTTAATGTAAATTAATTACTTTATAAATGTTTTTTATCTGAATCTGTTACAAAAAAGTAATGGTTTTAAGATATTCAGGATAGAATCTCTCTTTAAATCGAAATGGAACCATAACTTCTAAATATTATGTCATTTTTTATTGACTATGTTTTTATACATAGCAATATGACATGTATTTTTAAATTGTTTTCAAGTAATTGAAAATTGGTGACACTGGTTGATGTTTTGTATGTTACTTCTTTTTAAACGTCTATAGTGTTAATGTACTTTTAAAAAGCTTTATATTTTAATCTATATGAAATTTGTTCTATTTTTTTGTTTTTCTTGCATGTTTGCTTAGAAGTAAATTGGACTATATGCATATTTAATAAATTGTTATTAATAAAATTTAAATAGCTATTCATGAAATGTTACCTAAGAAGCAAATTTGATTATGTGTTGTGTAAAGTGATTACAAATATCAAAATTAGCAAACTTCTAAATTAACATCTAAAAGAAAAACGAGAATTTAAAATAAAATATTATACAATTAGTTTCTTTTCTAACGATAGAAAATACAATAGATTAAATTTTCTCTTAAATATATATTTGTAAGCCTATAAAGGCAATTTTTTTTATTTGTTATAACTGTCTCTAAGTTTTCTTTGTCCACGTCTATCGTATTAAAGCACAATGAAAATCAAAGTACGTCAAATGGTTTTTTTATGCTTCTTAAGTTGATAAAATATTCTTTTTTCATTTAAAATAATGAAACAAGCCGATAACTGCATTAGGTTATTGATTACTTATACACAATCAAAATTAGTATTAAGAAATTGTTCGTGTAAATAAATTAATAAATTAAATGCAAAGCAGATACTTTGCAAGATCTGAAAATCTTGTAAACAAAATATATTTTGTATTGTTTATTTTGTATGTTGTGTAAGTTTAGTTGTAAAAAACTAAAATGATATATTTTTTAGTTTTGTTTCTATTTCATAATAGCTATGAAAAATTACTAATAATTCTTCTATTACGATATAAAAACAAATCTACTAAATATGCATTGGATATTTTATATATATTTAAATAATGTTACATTTGAAATCTGTTGGCCAGAAATAATTAATAAACCTTTAATTTTTTATTGTCTTGACTCAACACACTGTGTAAAATGTGATGTTTTTTGTCTAACTTGTCTCTAAGTTTATTTTCTTTATGTCTATATGTATATTTAGGCATAAAGAAATGCCAAAGTATGTCCAATTGTCTGTTATGCTTTTCAAAGCAGTAAAATATACTATTTTTACTGAAAAAAAAAAGAAACAAGTCGTTAACTGCATTAAGTAAATGATTATTTATGCACAAAAAAGATAATTATCACAAAATTGTTCTTGAAGATAAATTATTAAATTAAATGTCATGCATCTACTTACTTCTGTTTTTGCAAAATATTTGCAATTTCTAAAAATACTTATTATTGAAATGTTTCTATATTTTTATTTTGTATGCTGTGTAATTTAGTTATTGTAAACTAAAATATTGTCTTTGTTTCTTTTTCTGATCCAAAATAGCTATTTCGTCTAATATATTCTTTTATATCGATAAAAAAAATGTAATTTTTATGTGTTGGATATTTTACTCATATTATTATGTCTTATTTTGCTGTAGAGCATAATAATTATGCACTATCTGTTTCATAATTTTGAACATATAATTTTCTTATCTTCTATATCGATATGAAGCAAAATCTTATTATTATGCGTTGGACTTTATTGAAATAATAACGTCTTATTTTATTGTGGAGCATAATAATTATGCAATATATCTTTTGTTATTTAAAAGTTCTAATGTTATGCTGACAATTATTTTATGTTATTTCATGCTGATAATGATATATATAATAATGTCTAATTTTTGTAGAACCTTTGAAATGGTTCTACCAAAATTCTTTGAATTTAATATGTGTCTTACATTATTAAATCATGAAAAATCAAAGACAACTAATTGTTATTATAATAATTTAATTTTATAAAGATTTATCCTTAATAAATCCTATAAGAGATTGTAACACAATTATAACTAAAACTTTACGTCTTATAAGTATAGTTTAGATATTACTCATCTTCTTTAAACGTTAATTAGGAAATATATATTATACTTTTTTTTTTATTTCAATAAAAATTAAAAAAAAAATCTTAACAGAAAATCAGAATAAATTTTAAACAGTTTGATTTATAAAAAACAACTAGTTGAAATATTTGTACGTTTCCACGTCTTATTTGTTTTAATATGTCTAAACGATAGTATAATGACTTATACTTGTGAATATCTCTTAATATGAATAAAAATTGTTTCTATTTTATACAAACTGAAACATTGCAAGCTTTATTTTAAAATAAACAAAGAATAACTTATAATTTGTAGGGTGTATGAAACTTCGTGTTATAATTTTCGCACTTATGACTTCTTTATTGTCTTTATGTCTATATATAAACTAAGGCATAAAGAAATGCCAAATTACGTCTTATTGTCTCTTATGCTTTTCAAAGTAGGGAAATAGTCTATTTTAACTGAAAAAGAAACAAGTCGTTAACTGCATTAAGTAATGATTATTTATCCAAAAACAAGAAAAGTATTACAAAATTGTTCTTAAAGATAAATTAAAAAATTGAATATCATGCAGTTACTTATTTCTGTATTTTGCAAATTATTTGAAATTTCTACAAATACTTATTATTGAAATATTTTTATATTTCTTTTTTGTATGTTGTGTAAATTTAGTTGTTGAAAACTAAAATATTGTCTTTGTTTGTTTTTCTGATCGAAAGTAGCTATTTCGTCTGATATATTCTTTTATATCGATAAAAAAATGTAATTTTTATGTATTGGATATTTTACTCTTATTAATATGTCTTATTTTGCTTTAGAGCATAATAATTATTTACTATCTGTTTCAATATTTTGAACATCTAATTTTATAATCTTTTATAACGATATGAAGCAAAATCTTATTATTATGCGTTGGATTTTACTGAAATAATAACGTCTTATTTTATTGTGGAGCAAAATAATTATGCAATATATCTTTTGTCATTTAAAAGTTCTAATGTTATGCTGACAATTATTTTATGTTATTTCATGCTGATAATGATATATATAATAATGTCTAGTTTTTGTAGAACCTTCAAATTGGCTCTACCAAAATTCTTTGAATTTAATATGTGTCTTACATTATTAAATCATGAAAAATCAAAGACAACTAATTGTTATTATAATAATATAATTTTATAAACATTCATCCTTACTAAGTCCTATAAGAGATTGTAACACAATTATAACTAAAACTTTACGTCTTATAAGTATAGTTTAGATTTTACTCATCTTCTTTAAACGTTAATTAGGAAATATATATTATAGTGTTTTTTTATTTTAATAAAAATTTAAAATAAAAATCTTAACAGAAAATCACAATAAATTTTAAACAGTTTGATTTATAAAAAACAACTAGTTGAAATATTTGTACGTTTCCACGTCTTATTTGTTTTAATATGTCTAAACGATAGTATATTGACTTACACTTGTGAATATCTCTTAATATGAATAAAAATTGTTTCTATTTTATACAAACTGAAACATTGCAAGCTTTATTTTAAAATAAACAAAGAATAACTTCTAATTTGTAGGGTGTATGAAACTTCGTGTTATAAATTTCGCTCTTATGGCTTCTTTATTTTCTTTATGTCTATATATAAATTTAGGAATAAAGAAATGCCAAATTACGTCTTATTGTCTCTTATGGTTTTCAAAGTAGTGAAATAGTCTATTTTAACTGAAAAAAAAACAAGTCGTTAACTGCATTACGTAATGATTATTTATCCACAAACAAGAAAAGTATTACAAAATTGTTCTTGAAGATAAATTATAAAATTAAATGTCATGCAGTTACTTATTTCTGTTTTTTGCAAATCATTTGAAATTTCTAAAAATAATTATTATTGAAATATTTCTATATTTCTTTTTTTGTATGTTGTGTAAATTTAGTTGTTGAAAACTAAAATATTGTCTTTGTTTGTTTTTCTGATCGAAAGTAGCTATTTCGTCTGATATATTCTTTTATATCGATAAAAAAGTGTAATTTTTATGTGTTGGATATTTTACTCTTATTAATATGTCTTATTTTGCTTTAGAGCATAATAATTATTCACTATCTGTTTCAATATTTTGAACATCTAATTTTATTATCTTTTATAACGATATGAAGCAAAATCTTATTATTATGCGTTGGATTTTACTGAAATAATAACGTCTTATTTTATTGTGCAGCAAAATAATTATGCAATATATCTTTTGTCATTTAAAAGTTCTAATGTTATGCTGACAATTATTTTATGTTATTTCATGCTGATAATGATATATATAATAATGTCTAGTTTTTGTAGAACCTTCAAATTGGCTCTACCAAAATTCTTTTAATTTAATATGTGTCTTACATTATTAAATCATGAAAAATCAAAGACAACTAATTGTTATTATAATAATATAATTTTATAAACATTCATCCTTACTAAGTCCTATAAGAGATTGTAACACAATTATAACTAAAACTTTACGTCTTATAAGTATAGTTTAGATTTTACTCATCTTCTTTAAACGTTAATTAGGAAATATATATTATAGTGTTTTTTTATTTTAATAAAAATTTAAAATAAAAATCTTAACAGAAAATCACAATAAATTTTAAACAGTTTGATTTATAAAAAACAACTAGTTGAAATATTTGTACGTTTCCACGTCTTATTTGTTTTAATATGTCTAAACGATAGTATATTGACTTACACTTGTGAATATCTCTTAATATGAATAAAAATTGTTTCTATTTTATACAAACTGAAACATTGCAAGCTTTATTTTAAAATAAACAAAGAATAACTTCTAATTTGTAGGGTGTATGAAACTTCGTGTTATAAATTTCGCTCTTATGGCTTCTTTATTTTCTTTATGTCTATATATAAATTTAGGAATAAAGAAATGCCAAATTACGTCTTATTGTCTCTTATGGTTTTCAAAGTAGTGAAATAGTCTATTTTAACTGAAAAAAAAACAAGTCGTTAACTGCATTACGTAATGATTATTTATCCACAAACAAGAAAAGTATTACAAAATTGTTCTTGAAGATAAATTATAAAATTAAATGTCATGCAGTTACTTATTTCTGTTTTTTGCAAATCATTTGAAATTTCTAAAAATTATTATTATTGAAATATTTCTATATTTCTTTTTTGTATGTTGTGTAAATTTAGTTGTTGAAAACTAAAATATTGTCTTTGTTTGTTTTTCTGATCGAAAAAAGCTATTTCGTCTGATATATTCTTTTATATCGATAAAAAAGTGTAATTTTTATGTGTTGGATATTTTACTCTTATTAATATGTCTTATTTTGCTTTAGAGCATAATAATTATGCACTATCTGTTTCATTATTTTGAACATCTAATTTTATTATCTTCTATAACGATATGAAGCAAAATCTTATTACTATGCGTTGGATTTTACTGAAATAATAACGTCTTATTTTATTGTGGAGCATAATAATTATGCAATATATCTTTTGTTATTTAAAAGTTCTAATGTTATGCTGACAATTATTTTATGTTATATCATGCTGATAATGATATATATAATAATGTCTAATTTTTGTAGAATCTTCAAAAAGGCTCTACCAAAGTTCTTTAAATTTAATATGTGTCTTACATTAATAAATCATGAAAAATCAAAGACAACTAATTGTTATTATAATAATTTAATTTTATAAAGATTTATCCTTCATAAATCCTATAAGAGATTGAAACACAATTAAACTAAAACTTTACGTCTTATAAGTATAGTTTAGATTTTACTCATCTTCTTTAAACGTTGATGAGGAAATATATATAATAGTGTTTTTTGTTTTAATAAAATATTTTAAAAAAATTCTTAACAGAAAATCACAATAAATTGTAAACAGTTTGATTTATAAAAAACATATAGTTGAAATATTTGTACGTTTCCACGTCTTATTTGTTTTAATATGTCTAAACGATGATATAATGACTTATACTTGTGAATATCGCTTAATATGAATAAAAATTGTTACTGTTTTATACAAACTGAAACATTGCAAAGCTTTATTTATAAATAAACAAAGAAAAACTTCTAATTTGTAGGGTGTATGAAACTTCGTGTTATAAATTTCGCTCTTATGACTTCTTATAAAATGTTTTATTATTTAAAGTGAAGAATTGTAATACTTCTGTACGTTTATACATTTATATGAAAATAGATCAATATATATTTTCATATATAATTTAATTTTCTAAAGATTTATCCTTATTAAAAAAACATTAAAAATGGGTAAATCTTTAACATGCATAAATAGTGTATGGATGAATGTAATTTTAATATAAGTGTACGATTTTTTTGTTTCTGTCATCGTGCTAAACCAATCTTATTCTGAGTCAAATAATTGTCGAATTGACTGGTGAGGACTTTTCAAATTATGAAAGAAACACAGGCTTGGTACATATTATATATTTAATATATCTCTACTTTCACTCAACGTCTTATTATTAAAGTAAATTATTTTTATTCTTAAACTTAACGCTACGTTTAAAATACTACAATAGTAGCAAAGCAAAAAGATTGAAAATCTTAATATTGATTTGTTGGATTTCTAGTCGTTAAAACTATTTACTTTTACACTTCTTTTAATGTAAATTAATTACTTTATAAATGTTTTTTATCTGAATCTGTTACAAAAAAGTAATGGTTTTAAGATATTCAGGATAGAATCTCTCTTTAAATCGAAATGGAACCATAACTTCTAAATATTATGTCATTTTTTATTGACTATGTTTTTATACATAGCAATATGACATGTATTTTTAAATTGTTTTCAAGTAATTGAAAATTGGTGACACTGGTTGATGTTTTGTATGTTACTTCTTTTTAAACGTCTATAGTGTTAATGTACTTTTAAAAAGCTTTATATTTTAATCTATATGAAATTTGTTCTATTTTTTTGTTTTTCTTGCATGTTTGCTTAGAAGTAAATTGGACTATATGCATATTTAATAAATTGTTATTAATAAAATTTAAATAGCTATTCATGAAATGTTACCTAAGAAGCAAATTTGATTATGTGTTGTGTAAAGTGATTACAAATATCAAAATTAGCAAACTTCTAAATTAACATCTAAAAGAAAAACGAGAATTTAAAATAAAATATTATACAATTAGTTTCTTTTCTAACGATAGAAAATACAATAGATTAAATTTTCTCTTAAATATATATTTGTAAGCCTATAAAGGCAATTTTTTTTATTTGTTATAACTGTCTCTAAGTTTTCTTTGTCCACGTCTATCGTATTAAAGCACAATGAAAATCAAAGTACGTCAAATGGTTTTTTTATGCTTCTTAAGTTGATAAAATTTTCTTTTTTCATTTAAAATAATGAAACAAGCCGATAACTGCATTAGGTTATTGATTACTTATACACAATCAAAATTATTTTTAAGAAATTGTTCGTGTAAATAAATTAATAAATTAAATGCAAAGCAGATACTTTGCAAGATCTGAAAATCTTGTAAACAAAATATATTTTGTATTGTTTATTTTGTATGTTGTGTAAGTTTAGTTGTAAAAAACTAAAATGATATATTTTTTAGTTTTGTTTCTATTTCATAATAGCTATGAAAAATTACTAATAATTCTTCTATTACGATATAAAAACAAATCTACTAAATATGCATTGGATATTTTATATATATTTAAATAATGTTACATTTGAAATCTGTTGGCCAGAAATAATTAATAAACCTTTAATTTTTTATTGTCTTGACTCAACACACTGTGTAAAATTTGATGTTTTTTGTCTAACTTGTCTCTAAGTTTATTTTCTTTATGTCTATATGTATATTTAGGCATAAAGAAATGCCAAAGTATGTCCAATTGTCTGTTATGCTTTTCAAAGCAGTAAAATATACTATTTTTACTGAAAAAAAAAGAAACAAGTCGTTAACTGCATTAAGTAAATGATTATTTATGCACAAAAAAGATAATTATCACAAAATTGTTCTTGAAGATAAATTATTAAATTAAATGTCATGCAGCTACTTACTTCTGTTTTTGCAAAATATTTGCAATTTCTAAAAATACTTATTATTGAAATGTTTCTATATTTTTATTTTGTATGCTGTGTAATTTAGTTATTGTAAACTAAAATATTGTCTTTGTTTCTTTTTCTGATCCAAAATAGCTATTTCGTCTAATATATTCTTTTATATCGATAAAAAAAATGTAATTTTTATGTGTTGGATATTTTACTCATATTATTATGTCTTATTTTGCTGTAGAGCATAATAATTATGCACTATCTGTTTCATAATTTTGAACATATAATTTTCTTATCTTCTATATCGATATGAAGCAAAATCTTATTATTATGCGTTGGACTTTACTAAAATAATAACGTCTTATTTTATTGTGGAGCATAATAATTATGCAATATATCTTTTGTTATTTAAAAGTTCTAATGTTATGCTGACAATTATTTTATGTTATTTCATGCTGATAATGATATATATAATAATGTCTAATTTTTGTAGAACCTTTGAAATGGTTCTACCAAAATTCTTTGAATTTAATATGTGTCTTACATTATTAAATCATGAAAAATCAAAGACAACTAATTGTTATTATAATAATTTAATTTTATAAAGATTTATCCTTAATAAATCCTATAAGAGATTGTAACACAATTATAACTAAAACTTTACGTCTTATAAGTATAGTTTAGATATTACTCATCTTCTTTAAACGTTAATTAGGAAATATATATTATACTTTTTTTTTTATTTCAATAAAAATTAAAAAAAAAATCTTAACAGAAAATCAGAATAAATTTTAAACAGTTTGATTTATAAAAAACAACTAGTTGAAATATTTGTACGTTTCCACGTCTTATTTGTTTTAATATGTCTAAACGATAGTATAATGACTTATACTTGTGAATATCTCTTAATATGAATAAAAATTGTTTCTATTTTATACAAACTGAAACATTGCAAGCTTTATTTTAAAATAAACAAATAATTACTTCTAATTTGTAAGGTGTATGAAACTTCGTGTTATAATTTTCGCTCTTATGACTTCTTTATTTTCTTTATGTCTATATATATATTTAGGCATAAACAAATGCCAAATTACGTCTTATTGTCAGTTATGCTTTTTAAAGTAGTGAAATAGTCTATTTTAACTGAAAAAGAAACAAGTCGTTAACTGCATTACGTAATGATAATTTATCCACTAACAACAAAAGTATTACAAAATTGTTCTTGAAGATAAATTATAAAATTAAATGTCATGCAGCTACTTATTTCTGTTTTTTGCAAATTATTTGCAATTTCTAAAAATAATTATTATTGAAATATTTCAATATTTCTTTTTTGTATGCTGTGTAAATTTAGTTGTTGTAAACTAAAATATTGTCTTTGTTTGTTTTTCTGATCGAAAGTAGCTATTTCGTCTGATATATTCTTTTATATCGATAAAAAAGTGTAATTTTTATGTATTGGATATTTTACTCTTATTAATATGTCTTATTTTGCTTTAGAGCATAATAATTATTCACTATCTGTTTTATTAATTTGAACATCTAATTTTATTATCTTTCATAACGATATGAAGCAAAATCTTATTATTATGCGTTGGATTTTACTGAAATAATAACGTCTTATTTTATTGTGGAGCAAAATAATTATGCAATATATCTTTTGTCATTTAAAAGTTCTAATGTTATGCTGACAATTATTTTATGTTATTTCATGCTGATAATGATATATATAATAATGTCTAGTTTTTGTAGAACCTTCAAATTGGCTCTACCAAAATTCTTTGAATTTACAATGTGTCTTACATTAATAAATCATGAAAAATCAAAGACAACTAATTGTTATTATAATAATTTAATTTTATAAAGATTTATCCTTAATAAATCCTATAAGAGATTGTAACACAATTATAACTAAAACTTTACGTCTTATAAGTATAGTTTAGATTTTACTCATCTTCTTTAAACGTTAATTAGGAAATATATATTATAGTGTTTTTTTATTTTAATAAAAATTTAAAATAAAAATCTTAACAGAAAATCACAATAAATTTTAAACAGTTTGATTTATAAAAAACAACTAGTTGAAATATTTGTACGTTTCCACGTCTTATTTGTTTTAATATGTCTAAACGATAGTATATTGACTTATACTTGTGAATATCTCTTAATATGAATAAAAATTGTTTCTATTTTATACAAACTGAAACATTGCAAGCTTTATTTTAAAATAAACAAAGAATAACTTCTAATTTGTAGGGTGTATGAAACTTCGTGTTATAAATTTCGCTCTTATGGCTTCTTTATTTTCTTTATGTCTATATATATATTTAGGCATAAAGAAATGCCAAATTACGTCTTATTGTCTCTTATGGTTTTCAAAGTATTGAAATAGTCTATTTTATCTGAAAAAAAAAACAAGTCGTTAACTGCATTACGTAATGATTAAAATCCACAAACAAGAAAAGTATTACAAAATTGTTCTTGAAGATAAATTATAAAATTAAATGTCATGCAGTTACTTATTTCTTTTTTTTGCAAATCATTTGCAATTTCTAAAAATAATTATTATTGAAATCTTTCTATATTTCTTTTTTGTATGTTGTGTAAATTTAGTTGTTGAAAACTAAAATATTGTCTTTGTTTGTTTTTCTGATCGAAAGTAGCTATTACGTCTGATATATTCTTTAATATTGATAAAAAAGTGTAATTCGTATGTGTTGGAAATTTTACTCTTATTAATATGTCTTATTTTGCTTTAGAGCATAATAATTATTCACTATCTGTTTTATTATTTTGAACATCTAATTTTATTATCTTTTATAACGATATGAAGCAAAATCTTATTATTATGCGTTGGATTTTACTGAAATAATAACGTCTTATTTTATTGTGGAGCAAAATAATTATGCAATATATCTTTTGTCATTTAAAAGTTCTAATGTTATGCTGACAATTATTTTATGTTATTTCATGCTGATAATGATATATATAATAATGTCTAGTTTTTGTAGAACCTTCAAATTGGCTCTACCAAAATTCTTTGAATTTACAATGTGTCTTACATTATTAAATCATGAAAAATCAAAGACAACTAATTGTTATTATAATAATTTAATTTTATAAAGATTTATCCTTAATAAATCCTATAAGAGATTGTAACACAATTATAACTAAAACTTTACGTCTTATAAGTATAGTTTAGATTTTACTCATCTTCTTTAAACGTTAATTAGGAAATATATATTATAGTGTTTTTTTATTTTAATAAAAATTTAAAATAAAAATCTTAACAGAAAATCACAATAAATTTTAAACAGTTTGATTTATAAAAAACAACTAGTTGAAATATTTGTACGTTTCCACGTCTTATTTGTTTTAATATGTCTAAACGATAGTATATTGACTTATACTTGTGAATATCTCTTAATATGAATAAAAATTGTTTCTATTTTATACAAACTGAAACATTGCAAGCTTTATTTTAAAATAAACAAAGAATAACTTCTAATTTGTAGGGTGTATGAAACTTCGTGTTATAAATTTCGCTCTTATGGCTTCTTTATTTTCTTTATGTCTATATATAAATTTAGGAATAAAGAAATGCCAAATTACGTCTTATTGTCTCTTATGGTTTTCAAATTAGTGAAATAGTCTATTTTAACTGAAAAAAAAAACAAGTCGTTAACTGCATTACGTAATGATTATTTATCCACAAACAAGAAAAGTATTACAAAATTGTTCTTGAAGATAAATTATAAAATTAAATGTCATGCAGTTACTTATTTCTGTTTTTTGCAAATCATTTGAAATTTCTAAAAATAATTATTATTGAAATATTTCTATATTTCTTTTTTGTATGTTGTGTAAATTTAGTTGTTGAAAACTAAAATATTGTCTTTGTTTGTTTTTCTGATCGAAAGTAGCTATTTCGTCTGATATATTCTTTTATATCGATAAAAAAGTGTAATTTTTATGTGTTGGATATTTTACTCTTATTAATATGTCTTATTTTGCTTTAGAGCATAATAATTATTCACTATCTGTTTCAATATTTTGAACATCTAATTTTATTATCTTTTATAACGATATGAAGCAAAATCTTATTATTATGCGTTGGATTTTACTGAAATAATAACGTCTTATTTTATTGTGGAGCAAAATAATTATGCAATATATCTTTTGTCATTTAAAAGTTCTAATGTTATGCTGACAATTATTTTATGTTATTTCATGCTGATAATGATATATATAATAATGTCTAGTTTTTTTAGAACCTTCAAATTGGCTCTACCAAAATTCTTTGAATTTAATATGTGTCTTACATTATTAAATCATGAAAAATCAAAGACAACTAATTGTTATTATAATAATATAATTTTATAAACATTCATCCTTACTAAGTCCTATAAGAGATTGTAACACAATTATAACTAAAACTTTACGTCTTATAAGTATAGTTTAGATTTTACTCATCTTCTTTAAACGTTAATTAGGAAATATATATTATAGTGTTTTTTTATTTTAATAAAAATTTAAAATAAAAATCTTAACAGAAAATCACAATAAATTTTAAACAGTTTGATTTATAAAAAACAACTAGTTGAAATATTTGTACGTTTCCACGTCTTATTTGTTTTAATATGTCTAAACGATAGTATATTGACTTACACTTGTGAATATCTCTTAATATGAATAAAAATTGTTTCTATTTTATACAAACTGAAACATTGCAAGCTTTATTTTAAAATAAACAAAGAATAACTTCTAATTTGTAGGGTGTATGAAACTTCGTGTTATAAATTTCGCTCTTATGGCTTCTTTATTTTCTTTATGTCTATATATAAATTTAGGTATAAAGAAATGCCAAATTACGTCTTATTGTCTCTTATGGTTTTCAAAGTAGTGAAATAGTCTATTTTAACTGAAAAAAAAAACAAGTCGTTAACTGCATTACGTAATGATTATTTATCCACAAACAAGAAAAGTATTACAAAATTGTTCTTGAAGATAAATTATAAAATTAAATGTCATGCAGTTACTTATTTCTGTTTTTTGCAAATCATTTGAAATTTCTAAAAATAATTATTATTGAAATATTTCTATATTTCTTTTTTGTATGTTGTGTAAATTTAGTTGTTGAAAACTAAAATATTGTCTTTGTTTGTTTTTCTGATCGAAAGTAGCTATTTCGTCTGATATATTCTTTTATATCGATAAAAAAGTGTAATTTTTATGTGTTGGATATTTTACTCTTATTAATATGTCTTATTTTGCTTTAGAGCATAATAATTATGCACTATCTGTTTCATTATTTTGAACATCTAAATTTATTATCTTCTATAACGATATGAAGCAACATCTTATTACTATGCGTTGGATTTTACTGAAATAATAACGTCTTATTTTATTGTGGAGCATAATAATTATGCAATATATCTTTTGTTATTTAAAAGTTCTAATGTTATGCTGACAATTATTTTATGTTATATCATGGGTCAAGGATGGAAAAATATTGGCAAAGAAAACTGAAGATACAGGTACTATAAGAATAAAATGTGATGATGATTTTGATCGACGTATGCCAGGAGTTCCATTCTAATGTGAATTGAAATGTTAGTTTAATTTTGTTTTTTTATATGGAAGAGTCCCTAAATTTTAATTTTGATTATGTAAATTGTGAAGTAAAAAATGATTTAAATGATATTTTTATTGATAAGAAAAAGAAAAATAATAATGTTATTATTGTTCATCAAAACATACGTTCTATAAGAAAAAATTTTAATAATTTTTTAGCTTATGTTAATAAAAATGTTGAGAATATTGATATTATTGTGTTGACTGAAATTTATATTTTTGATCATGAAATAAAGGTTTATAATTTAATTAATTTTGATAAATTTGTAAAAAGTAGAGAAGAAAATAAAGGTGGTGGTGTTTTAGTGTTTGTTAATAAGAAATTTGATGCTAAAATTATTGATATAAAATTTATTAATGCGGAGGTTTTAAGTCTAAAGTTGAATAATAATTTAATGCTGTATAATATTTATAGACCTCCAGGTTCTAACAAACTTTTATTCATAAAAGAATTAAAAGATTGTATTTTAAAAAATAATGAAAGTAATTGTGTGATTTTAGGTGATATAAATTTAAATTTGTTAGATCAAAATGATAATATTGTACAAAAATATGAAAATAAAATGGCAAAATATGATTATCTAAAAATTGTTAATGATGTTACAAGGGAGGAATGTACAATACTAGGAAATTATTCAGCTACTTGTATTGATCATATTTTTGTTAAATTAAATAATTTGTTTGAAATTGATAATAGTTTTATAATTAAAAGTAAAATCACCGATCATTATATGACTGGTTGTATATTGAGTACTAATTTAATTAATAATAATTGTAATGAAAAAGTAAAAATTAAAAATTTAAAAAAATTCAGAAATATGATTTGTAATTATGATTGGAGTATATGTAATAATATTAATTGTCCAAATGAATTATATAATCATATTGTAACAGTTTTTCGAAATATAAGTGATAAATGTGAAAGTGAAAAATTATTAAATAGCAAGAATAGAAGATTAAATAATGTGTGGTGTACTGATGAAATAAAATTTCTTATGAAAGATAGAGACAATTATTTTCAAAAATTTAAAAACTCATTACATATGCCTGAATATAGAATTAGATATAAAAAATTAAGAAACAAAATAAATTTTTTAATAAATAAAGAAAAAAATAATTATTATCATTCTAAATTTGTTGAAATTGCTGGTGATATAAGAAAATCTTGGTGTTTTATTAATCAAATATTAGGGAAAGAAAATCTTAATATTGATAATATTATTATTAAATATATGTCTGATGTAAGTTCTATCAAAGATATTGCTAATAATTTTGTAAATCATTTTGTAAATTCAATTGAAGATGTAAAGATTAATTGTAATTTAATATTAAGTGAAATTTCGCTTAAATTTAATAGTAATTTACAATCAATGTATCTACCAAAATTAAATGAGAAACGAGCAGTTTATATTATTAATTTATTAAGTAAGAAAAAAGGACCAGGTCATGATAATATAGGTTTCCAGGATATTTTATTTGGTGGCGAATCATTAATTCAATATTTAATAAGATTAACAAATATGTGTATTGAAAGCTCAGTATATCCTGATAATCTAAAATTATCATTGATAAGGCCAATTTATAAAGGTGGGGATCATAAACTATATAATAATTTTAGACCAGTTGCTGTATCTGCTTTTGTTGATAAATTTATACAAAAACATATTGAATTATTATTGTCTGATTATTTAGAAGAATTCAATATTATAAATAAAAATCAATATGCCTATCAAAAAAAAAAAGGGTACAGCAAAATGTCTATATGATGTTTCCAATTTTATAAATGAAGAAATAAAAAAGGACATCATGTTCTTTGTTTATTTGTTGATTATTCCAAAGCATATGACACTATAGACCATGACTTATTGTTAAAAGATTTAGAAGAAATTGGAATACGAGGACCAACATTAATGTTAATTGCGAATATTATAAAAAATAGACAAGTTGCTGTCAAAATTAAAAATATTGTAAGTGAAATTAAAATAATAAAATGCGGTATAATACAAGGAGGGGTCTTAAGTGCTAAATTCTTTATAATTTATGTTAACAAAATTTTTAATTTACTAAAATATTGTAAAGCAAAAATGTTTGCCGATGATTTACTTATGATAGCGGCTCATAGTAACTTTGAAGTTGCAAATAAAATGTTACAAAATGATTTTGATTCAGTTTTGGAATGGTCGCATGATAGGAAAATATTAATTAATAGGAAAAAAACAAAAGTTATGCACATTTTTAATAAGTATACATATACTATGCAAAATATTCAATTAAGAGCTCATACTAATAAGTGTTTACATAATTTTACTTTAAATTGTAATTGTGAGTTTGTAGAACAAGTAAATAATTATAATTACTTAGGAGCTATTATTGATCAAACATTTGATTGGGATTTGCATATTATGCAACTGTTAAATAAATTGAGATCTGCAATTTTTAAATTAAAAACAGTAAGATCATATGTGAATGAACAGACGATGAGACAATTATATTTTTCTTTTGTACATCCACATATATTATACGGTTTATTATCTTATGGTTGTACTAAATCAGGTAAATTATGGGAATTGAAAAAAATGCAAATAAGAATATTAAAAATATTAAAAAAAGGAAATAAGCTAAAAAGTGATCTTGAATATTTTAAGTACTTTAAGATATTGCCAATAGAAGAAATGTTTAAATGTTCTTTTATTTGTGAAAATTATTTTGAAAATTCTCATGGTATACCGAGAACTCATATTTATAGTACCAGAACAGCAGTGACCAATCCTTTATTTGTACCAAGAATTGTAAATAGATTCAATGAAAGGACAAAAAAATTTTTACTTCCTAAATTATGGAATCAAATTCCATCAGAATTAAAAAGTTTTGCAAATAAAAATGAAACGAAATTTAATATGAAAAAATTCTTTCTTGATAATTTATAAAATGTTGAACAATTTTTTGCTGTTTGTATTGATTAATGATGATTAATTTTTGCTTCTTGTATTATAAAAATACTTCTCTTAAATGAAAAAAAAAAAAAAAAAAAAAAAAAAAAAATGTTTTTGTGTAAATACGTACTTTATTTGCTTTTGAAATATATATAATAAAAAATATGTATATGTAGTAATATAATATAATAAGACATGATTGTGTAACAATAAATGAACCAACCGATAAGGCTATGCCTTGGTTGGACTTTGTATATTTGTGTGTTTGAAATAATAAAAAAAAAAAAAAAAAAAAAAATGCTGATAATGATATATATAATAATGTCTAATTTTTGTAGAATCTTCAAAAAGGCTCTACCAAAGTTCTTTAAATTTAATATGTGTCTTACATTAATAAATCATGAAAAATCAAAGACAACTAATTGTTATTATAATAATTTAATTTTATAAAGATTTATCCTTCATAAATCCTATAAGAGATTGAAACACAATTAAACTAAAACTTTACGTCTTATAAGTATAGTTTAGATTTTACTCATCTTCTTTAAACGTTGATTAGGAAATATATATAATAGTGTTTTTTGTTTTAATAAAAATTTTTAAAAAAATTCTTAACAGAAAATCACAATAAATTGTAAACAGTTTGATTTATAAAAAACAACTAGTTGAAATATTTGTACGTTTTCACGTCTTATTTGTTTTAATATGTCTAAACGATGATATAATGACTTATACTTGTGAATATCGCTTAATATGAATAAAAATTGTTACTGTTTTATACAAACTGAAACATTGCAAAGCTTTATTTATAAATAAACAAAGAAAAACTTCTAATTTGTAGGGTGTATGAAACTTTGTGTTATAAATTTCGCTTTTATGACTTCTCATAAAATGTTTTATTATTTAAAGTAAAGAATTGTAATACTTCTGGACGTTTATACATTTATATGAAAATAGATCAATATATATTTTCATATATAATTTAATTTTCTATAGATTTATCCTTAATAAAAAAACATTAAAAATGGGTAAATCTTTATAATGCATAAATAGTGTATGGATGAATGTAATTTTAATATAAGTGTACGATTTTTTTGTTTCTGTAATCGTGCTAAACCAATCTTATTCTGAGTCAAATAATTGTCGAATTGACTGGTGAGGACTTTTCAAATTATGAAAGAAACACAGGCTTGGTACATATTATATATTTAATATATCTCTACTTTCACTCAACGTCTTATTATTAAAGTAAATTATTTTTATTCTTAAACTTAACGCTACGTTTAAAATACTACAATAGTAGCAAAGCAAAAAGATTGAAAATCTTAATATTGATTTGTTGGATTTCTAGTCGTTAAAACTATTTACTTTTACACTTCTTTTAATGTAAATTAATTACTTTATAAATGTTTTTTATCTGAATCTGTTACAAAAAAAGTAATGGTTTTAAGATATTCAGGATAGAATCTCTCTTTAAATCGAAATGGAACCATAACTTCTAAATATTATGTCATTTTTTATTGACTATGTTTTTATACATAGCAATATGACATGTATTTTTAAATTGTTTTCAAGTAATTGAAAATTGGTGACACTGGTTGATGTTTTGTATGTTACTTCTTTTTAAACGTCTATAGTGTTAATGTACTTTTAAAAAGCTTTATATTTTAATCTATATGAAATTTGTTCTATTTTTTTGTTTTTCTTGCATGTTTGCTTAGAAGTAAATTGGACTATATGCATATTTAATAAATTGTTATTAATAAAATTTAAATAGCTATTCATGAAATGTTACCTAAGAAGCAAATTTGATTATGTGTTGTGTAAAGTGATTACAAATATCAAAATTAGCAAACTTCTAAATTAACATCTAAAAGAAAAACGAGAATTTAAAATAAAATATTATACAATTAGTTTCTTTTCTAACGATAGAAAATACAATAGATTAAATTTTCTCTTAAATATATATTTGTAACCCTATAAAGGCAATTTTTTTTATTTGTTATAACTGTCTCTAAGTTTTCTTTGTCCACGTCTATCGTATTAAAGCACAATGAAAATCAAAGTACGTCAAATGGTTTTTTTATGCTTCTTAAGTTGATAAAATATTCTTTTTTCATTTAAAATAATGAAACAAGCCGATAACTGCATTAGGTTATTGATTACTTATACACAATCAAAATTAGTATTAAGAAATTGTTCGTGTAAATAAATTAATAAATTAAATGCAAAGCAGATACTTTGCAAGATCTGAAAATCTTGTAAACAAAATATATTTTGTATTGTTTATTTTGTATGTTGTGTAAGTTAAGTTGTAAAAAACTAAAATGATATATTTTTTAGTTTTGTTTCTATTTCATAATAGCTATGAAAAATTACTAATAATTCTTCTATTACGATATAAAAACAAATCTACTAAATATGCATTGGATATTTTATATATATTTAAATAATGTTACATTTGAAATCTGTTGGCCAGAAATAATTAATAAACCTTTAATTTTTTATTGTCTTGACTCAACACACTGTGTAAAATGTGATGTTTTTTGTCTAACTTGTCTCTAAGTTTATTTTCTTTATGTCTATATGTATATTTAGGCATAAAGAAATGCCAAAGTATGTCTAATTGTCTGTTATGCTTTTCAAAGCAGTAAAATATACTATTTTTACTGAAAAAAAAAGAAACAAGTCGTTAACTGCATTAAGTAAATGATTATTTATGCACAAAAAAGATAATTATCACAAAATTGTTCTTGAAGATAAACTATTAAATTAAATGTCATGCAGCTACTTACTTCTGTTTTTGCAAAATATTTGCAATTTCTAAAAATACTTATTATTGAAATGTTTCTATATTTTTATTTTGTATGCTGTGTAATTTAGTTATTGTAAACTAAAATATTGTCTTTGTTTCTTTTTCTGATCCAAAATAGCTATTTCGTCTAATATATTCTTTTATATCGATAAAAAAAATGTAATTTTTATGTGTTGGATATTTTACTCATATTATTATGTCTTATTTTGCTGTAGAGCATAATAATTATGCACTATCTGTTTCATAATTTTGAACATATAATTTTCTTATCTTCTATATCGATATGAAGCAAAATCTTATTATTATGCGTTGGACTTTACTGAAATAATAACGTCTTATTTTATTGTGGAGCATAATAATTGTGCAATATATCTTATGTTATTTAAAAGTTCTAATGTTATGCTGACAATTATTTTATGTTATTTCATGCTGATAATGATATATATAATAATGTCTAATTTTTGTAGAACCTTTGAAATGGTTCTACCAAAATTCTTTGAATTTAATATGTGTCTTACATTATTAAATCATGAAAAATCAAAGACAACTAATTGTTATTATAATAATTTAATTTTATAAAGATTTATCCTTAATAAATCCTATAAGAGATTGTAACACAATTATAACTAAAACTTTACGTCTTATAAGTATAGTTTAGATATTACTCATCTTCTTTAAACGTTAATTAGGAAATATATATTATACTTTTTTTTTTATTTCAATAAAAATTAAAAAAAAATCTTAACAGAAAATCAGAATAAATTTTAAACAGTTTGATTTATAAAAAACAACTAGTTGAAATATTTGTACGTTTCCACGTCTTATTTGTTTTAATATGTCTAAACGATAGTATAATGACTTATACTTGTGAATATCTCTTAATATGAATAAAAATTGTTTCTATTTTATACAAACTGAAACATTGCAAGCTTTATTTTAAAATAAACAAATAATTACTTCTTATTTGTAAATTGTATGAAACTTCGTGTTATAATTTTCGCTCTTATGACTTCTTTATTTTCTTTATGTCTATATATATATTTAGGCATAAACAAATGCCAAATTACGTCTTATTGTCTGTTATGCTTTTTAAAGTAGTGAAATAGTCTATTTTAACTGAAAAAGAAACAAGTCGTTAACTGCATTACGTAATGATAATTTATCCACTAACAACAAAAGTATTACAAAATTGTTCTTGAAGATAAATTATAAAATTAAATGTCATGCAGCTACTTATTTCTGTTTTTTGCAAATTATTTGCAATTTCTAAAAATAATTATTATTAAAATATTTCAATATTTCTTTTTTGTATGCTGTGTAAATTTAGTTGTTGTAAACTAAAATATTGTCTTTGTTTGTTTTTCTGATCGAAAGTAGCTATTTCGTCTGATATATTCTTTTATATCGATAAAAAAGTGTAATTTTTATGTATTGGATATTTTACTCTTATTAATATGTCTTATTTTGCTTTAGAGCATAATAATTATTCACTATCTGTTTTATTATTTTGAACATCTAATTTTATTATCTTTCATAACGATATGAAGCAAAATCTTATTATTATGCGTTGGATTTTACTGAAATAATAACGTCTTATTTTATTGTGGAGCAAAATAAGTATGCAATATATCTTTTGTCATTTAAAAGTTCTAATGTTATGCTGACAATTATTTTATGTTATTTCATGCTGATAATGATATATATAATAATGTCTAGTTTTTGTAGAACCTTCAAATTGGCTCTACCAAAATTCTTTGAATTTACAATGTGTCTTACATTATTAAATCATGAAAAATCAAAGACAACTAATTGTTATTACAATAATTTTATTTTATAAAGATTTATCCTTAATAAATCCTATAAGAGATTGTAACACAATTATAACTAAAACTTTACGTCTTATAAGTATAGTTTAGATTTTACTCATCTTCTTTAAACGTTAATTAGGAAATATATATTATACTGTTTTTTTTTTATTTCAATAAAAATTAAAAAAAAAATCTTAACAGAAAATCAGAATAAATTTTAAACAGTTTAATTTATAAAAAACAACTAGTTGAAATATTTGTACGTTTCCACGTCTTATTTGTTTTAATATGTCTAAACGATAGTATAATGACTTATACTTGTGAATATCTCTTAATATGAATAAAAATTGTTTCTATTTTATACAAACTGAAACATTGCAAGCTTTATTTTAAAATAAACAAATAATTACTTCTAATTTGTAAGGTGTATGAAACTTCGTGTTATAATTTTCGCTCTTAAGACTTCTTTATTTTCTTTATGTCTATATATAAACTAAGGCATAAAGAAATGCCAAATTACGTCTTATTGTCTCTTATGCTTTTCAAAGTAGGGAAATAGTCTATTTTAACTGAAAAAAAAACAAGTCGTTAACTGCATTAAGTAATGATTATTTATCCAAAAACAAGAAAAGTATTACAAAATTGTTCTTGAAGATAAATTAAAAAATTGAATGTCATGCAGTTACTTATTTCTGTATTTTGAAATTATTTGAAATTTCTAAAAATACTTATTATTGAAATATTTCTATATTTCTTTTTTGTATGTTGTGTAAATTTAGTTGTTGAAAACTAAAATATTGTCTTTGTTTGTTTTTCTGATCGAAAGTAGCTATTTCGTCTGATATATTCTTTTATATCGATAAAAAAAATGTAATTTTTATGTATTGGATATTTTACTCTTATTAATATGTCTTATTTTGCTTTAGAGCATAATAATTATTCACTATCTGTTTCATTATTTTGAACATCTAATATTATTATCTTTTATAACAATATGAAGCAAAATCTTATTATTATGCGTTGGATTTTACTGAAATAATAACGTCTTATTTTATTGTGGAGCAAAATAATTATGCAATATATCTTTTGTCATTTAAAAGTTCTAATGTTATGCTGACAATTATTTTATGTTATTTCATGCTGATAATGATATATATAATAATGTCTATTTTTTGTAGAACCTTCAAAATGGCTCTACCAAAATTCTTTGAATTTAATATGTGTCTTACATTATTAAATCATGAAAAATCAAAGACAACTAATTGTTATTATAATAATATAATTTTATAAACATTCATCCTTACTAAGTCCTATAAGAGATTGTAACACAATTATAACTAAAACTTTACGTCTTATAAGTATAGTTTAGATTTTACTCATCTTCTTTAAACGTTAATTAGGAAATATATATTATAGTGTTTTTTTATTTTAATAAAAATTTAAAATAAAAATCTTAACAGAAAATCACAATAAATTTTAAACAGTTTGATTTATAAAAACAACTAGTTGAAATATTTGTACGTTTCCACGTCTTATTTGTTTTAATATGTCTAAACGATAGTATATTGACTTATACTTGTGAATATCTCTTAATATGAATAAAAATTGTTTCTATTTTATACAAACTGAAACATTGCAAGCTTTATTTTAAAATAAACAAAGAATAACTTCTAGTTTGTAGGGTGTATGAATTTTCGTGTTATAAATTTCGCTCTTATGGCTTCTTTATTTTCTTTATGTCTATATATATATTTAGGCATAAAGAAATGCCAAATTACGTCTTATTGTCTCTTATGGTTTTCAAAGTAGTGAAATAGTCTATTTTAACTGAAAAAAAAACAAGTCGTTAACTGCATTACGTAATGATTATTTATCCACAAACAAGAAAAGTATTACAAAATTGTTCTTGAAGATAAATTATAAAATTAAATGTCATGCAGTTACTTATTTCTGTTTTTTGCAAATCATTTGCAATTTCTAAAAATAATTATTATTGAAATGTTTCTATATTTCTTTTTTGTATGTTGTGTAAATTTAGTTGTTGAAAACTAAAATATTGTCTTTGTTTGTTTTTCTGATCGAAAGTAGCTATTTCGTCTGATATATTCTTTTATATCGATAAAAAAGTGTAATTTTTATGTGTTGGGTATTTTACTCTTATTAATATGTCTTATTTTGCTTTAGAGCATAATAATTATGCACTATCTGTTTCATTATTTTGAACATCTAATTTTATTATCTTCTATAACGATATGAAGCATTATCTTATTATTATGCGTTGGATTTTACTGAAATAATAACGTCTTATTTTATTGTGGAGCATAATAATTATGCAATATATATTTTGTCATTTAAAAGTTCTAATGTTATGCTGACAATTATTTTATGTTATATCATGCTGATAATGATATATATAATAATGTCTAATTTTTGTAAAACCTTCAAAATGGCTTCACCAAAATTCTTTGAATTTAATATGTGTCTTACATAATTAAATCATGAAAAATCAAAGACAACTAATTGTTATTATAATAATATAATTTTATAAAGATTTATCCTTAATAAATCCTATAAGAGATTGTATCACAATTATAACTAAAACTTTACGTCTTATAAGTATAGTTTAGATTTTACTCATCTTTTTTAAACGTTAATTAGGAAATATATATTATAGTGTTTTTTTATTTTATTAAAAATTAAAAAAAAAATCTTAACTGAAAATCACAATAAATTTTAAACAGTTTGATTTATAAAAAACAACTAGTTGAAATATTTGTACGTTCCCACGTCTTATTTGTTTTAATTTGTCTAAACGATAGTATAATGACTTATACTTGTGAATGTCTCTTAATATGAATAAAAATTGTTAATGTTTTATACAAACTGAAACATTGCCGAGCTTTATTTATAAATAAACAAAGAAAATCTTCTAATTTGTAGGGTGTATGAAACTTCGTGTTATTAATTTCGCTCTTATGACTTCTTATAAAATGTTTTATTATTTAAAGTGAAGAATTGTAATACTTCTGTACGTTTATACATTTATATGAAAATAGATCAATATATATTTTCATATATAATTTAACTTTCTAAAGATTTATCCTTAATAAAAAAACATTAAAAATGGGTAAATTTTTATAATGCATAAATAGTGTATGGATGAATGTAATTTAAATATAAGTGTACGATTTTTTTGTTTCTGTCATCGTGCTAAACCAATCTTATTCTGAGTCAAATAATTGTCGAATTGACTGGTGAGGACTTTTCAAATTATGAAAGAAACACAGGCTTGGTACATATTATATATTTAATATATCTCTACTTTCACTCAACGTCTTATTATTAAAGTAAATTATTTTTATTCTTAAACTTAACGCTACGTTTAAAATACTACAATAGTAGCAAAGCAAAAAGATTGAAAATCTTAATATTGATTTGTTGGATTTCTAGTCGTTAAAACTATTTACTTTTACACTTCTTTTAATGTAAATTAATTACTTTATAAATGTTTTTTATCTGAATCTGTTACAAAAAAAGTAATGGTTTTAAGATATTCAGGATAGAATCTCTCTTTAAATCGAAATGGAACCATAACTTCTAAATATTATGTCATTTTTTATTGACTATGTTTTTATACATAGCAATATGACATGTATTTTTAAATTGTTTTCAAGTAATTGAAAATCGGTGACACTGGTCTATGTTTTGTATGTTACTTCTTTTTAAACGTCTATAGTGTTAATGTACTTTTAAAAAGCTTTATATTTTAATCTATATGAAATTTGTTCTATATTTTTTGTTTTTCTTGCATGTTTGCTTAGAAGTAAATTGGACTATATGCATATTTAATAAATTGTTATTAATAAAATTTAAATAGCTATTCATGAAATGTTACCTAAGAAGCAAATTTGATTATGTGTTGTGTAAAGTGATTACAAATATCAAAATTAGCAAACTTCTAAATTAACATCTAAAAGAAAAACAAGAATTTAAAATAAAATATTATACAATAAGTTTCTTTTCTTACGATAGAAAATACAATAGATTAAATTTTCTCTTAAATATATATTTGTAAGCCTATGAAGGCAATTTTTTTTATTTGTTATAACTGTCTCTAAGTTTTCTTTGTCCACGTCTATCGTATTAAAGCACAATGAAAAGCCAAAGTACAGTCGAAGACAAATAAAAGGTTACAATTTAAACGTTCTCTATATTTGCGCGCTTCAAAACTTTATGTGAAAACGAGATTCTCGTGCCACTAGAGGCCACCACAATCGGTTACGTTTAGAGTTCTCTTTCAGGTGAGCTGCTTGGCTGTCAAACCAAACAATCCTCGTGTTGCACGCGTATACGCACGTCGCTCCTCCGCACCTCCACAGCATTCTCTCTCTCTCTCTCTCTCTTTCTCTCTCTCTCTCTCTGCCGTTGTGACAGCAGACAATATTGAACACGTTTCTTCTCAAGCAAATGCGCAATTTCAGTTTTTAAAAAAAAGTAAAGAAATAAATCTTCTAGATTTGTTCTTGTATTTAATTGAACATTTCTAAGAAATCATGAAATATATGACTCATTTATACGTTACATTCGTAATATATGTATTTGTAATTTTACTATTCGAAAAAAAAGAAAAAATATTCCCAACTCAAACTCACTGCCAAGCAAGTTACATACTTTATAACGAACATGTTTGGACATAAAGTCTTGATATAATTCTATTTATTAGGTAGCCTTTACCTTAAATATCAACTTGATATTTTAATTTTCAAGCAAATATATAAAAAAAATCAACATACAAACAAAAAATTAAATATAATAAATAAATAAAACATATATTAGAAATTTATTTCATTATGATTTTAAATATTCATTGAAATGACTTTTTTCTATTTTTTTTTGTTCAATATATTTTTTTATTCTATGCATTTGATTGAGAAGAAGATATATTTAATATTGTCTGCTGTCGCAACGGCAGAGAAAGAGAGAGAGAGAGAGAGAGAGAGAGAGAGAGAGCATGATGTGGAGGTTAGGAGAGCAAAGTGCGTAAGGGTGCAACACGAGGATTGTCTAGCTTTTGCCAGCCAAGCAACCAAGAAGCTCACCTGAAAGAGAACTCTAAACGTAACCGATTGTGGTGGCCTCTAGTGGCACGAGAATCTCGTTTTCACATAAAGTTTTGAAGGGCGCAAATAAAGATCACGTTTAAATTGTAACCTTTTAGTTGTCTTCGACTGTACGTCAAATGGTTTTTTTATGCTTCTTAAGTTGATAAAATATTCTTTTTTCATTTAAAATAATGAAACAAGCCGATAACTGCATTAGGTTATTGATTACTATACACAATCAAAATTAGTATTACGAAATAATTCGTGTAAATAAATTAATAAATTAAATGCAAAGCAGATACTTTGCAAGATCTGAAATTCTTGTAAACAAAATATATTTTGTATTGTTTATTTTGTATGTTGTGTAAGTTTAGTTGTAAAAAACTAAAATGATATAATTTTTAGTTTTATTTCTATTTCATAATAGCTATGAAAAAAAACTAATAATTCTTCTATTACGATATGAAAACAAATCTACTAAATATGCATTGGATATTTTATATATATTAAATAATGTTACATTTGAAATCTGTTGGCCAGAAATAATTAATAAACCTTTAATTTTTTATTGTCTTGACTTTACACACTGTGTAAAATGTGATGTTTTTTTGTCATACTTGTCTCTAAGTTTATGTTCTTTATGTCTATATGTATATTTAGGCATAAAGAAATGCCAAAGTATGTCCAATTGTCTGTTATGCTTTTCAAAGTAGTGAAATATACTATTTTTACTGAAAAAAAAAGAAACAAGTCGTTAACTGCATTAAGTAAATGATTATTTATGCACAAAAAAGATAATTATCACAAAATTATGCTTGAAGATAAATTATTAAATTAAATGTCATGCAGCTACTTACTTCTGTTTTTGCAAAATATTTGCAATTTCTAAAAATACTTATTATTGAAATGTTTCTATATTTCTATTTTGTATGCTGTGTATATTTAGATGTTGTAAACTAAAATATTGTCTTTGTTTCTTTTTCTGATCCAAAATAGCTATTTCGTCTGATATATACTTTTATATCGATAAAAAAATGTAATTTTTATGTGTTGGATATTTTACTCATATTATTATGTCTTATTTTGCTGTAGAGCATAATAATTATGCACTATCTGTTTCATAATTTTGAACATCTAATTTTCTTATCTTCTATATCGATATGAAGCAAAATCTCATTATTATGCGTTGGACTTAACTGAAATAATAACGTCTTATTTTATTGTGGAGCATAATAATTATGCAATATATCTTTTGTTATTTAAAAGTTCTAATGTTATGCTGACAATTATTTTATATTATTTCATGCTGATAATGATATATATAATAATGTCTAACTTTTGTAGAACCTTTAAAATGGTTCTACCAAAATTCTTTGAATTTAATATGTGTCTTACATTATTAAATCATGAAAAATCAAAGACAACTAATTGTTATTATAATAATTTAATTTTATAAAGATTTATCCTTAATAAATCCTATAAGAGATTGTAACACAATTATAACTAAAACTTTACGTCTTGTAAGTATAGTTTAGATATTACTCATCTTCTTTAAACGTTAATTAGGAAATATATATTATACTGTTTTTTTTTATTTCAATAAAAATTAAAAAAAAAATCTTAACAGAAAATCAGAATAAATTTTAAACAGTTTGATTTATAAAAAACAACTAGTTGAAATATTTGTACGTTTCCACGTCTTATTTGTTTTAATATGTCTAAACGATAGTATAATGACTTATACTTGTGAATATCTCTTAATATGAATAAAAATTGTTTCTATTTTATACAAACTGAAACATTGCAAGCTTTATTTTAAAATAAACAAATAATTACTTCTAATTTGTAAGGTGTATGAAACTTCGTGTTATAATTTTCGCTCTTAAGACTTCTTTATTTTCTTTATGTCTATATATATATTTAGGCATAAACAAATGCCAAATTACGTCTTATTGTCTGTTATGCTTTTCAAAGTAGTGAAATAGTCTATTTTAACTGAAAAAAAAAAACAAGTCGTTAACTGCATTACGTAATGATTATTTATCCACAAACAAGAAAAGTATTACAAAATTGTTCTTGAAGATAAATTATAAAATTAAATGTCATGCAGTTACTTATTTCTGTTTTTTGCAAATTATTTGCAATTTTTAAAAATACTTATTATTGAAATATTTCTATATTTCTTTTTTGTATGCTGTGTAAGTCTAGTTGTTGTAAACTAAAATATTGTCTTTGTTTCTTTTTCTGATCGAGAATAGCTATTTCGTCTGATATATACTTTTATATCGATAAAAAAATGTAATTTTTATGTGTTGGATATTTTACTCATATTATTATGTCTTATTTAGCTGTAGAGCATAATAATTATGCACTATCTGTTTTATTATTTTGAACATCTAATTTTATTATCTTCTATAACGATATGAAGAAAAATCTTATTATTATGCGTTGGATTTTACTGAAATAATAACGTCTTATTTTATTGTGGAGCAAAATAATTATGCAATATATCTTTTGTCATTTAAAAGATCTAATGTTATGCTGAAAATTATTTTATGTTATTTCATGCTGATAATGATACATATAATAATGTCTAATTTTTGTAGAACCTTCTAAATGGCTCTACCAAAATTCTTTGAATTTAATATGTTTCTTACTTTATTAAATCATGAAAAATCAAAGACAACTCATTGTTATTATAATAATATAATTTTATAAAGATTTATCCTTAATAAATCCTATAAGAGATTGTAACACAATTATAACTAAAACTTTACGTCTTATAAGTATAGTTTTAATTTTACTCATCTTCTTTAAACGTTAATTAGGAAATATATATAATAGTGTTTTTTTTATTTTAATAAAAAATTTAAAAAAAAATCTTAACAGAAAATCACAATAAATTGTAAACAGTTTGATTTATAAAAAACAACTAGTTGAAATATTTGTACGTTTCCACGTCTTATTTGTTTTAATATGTCTAAACGATAGTATAATGACTTATACTTGTGAATATCTCGTAATATGAATAAAAATTCTTCTTATTCTAACAAACTGAAACATTGCAAGCTTTATTTTAAAATAAACAAAGAGTAACTTCTAATTTGTAGGGTGTATGAAACTTCGTGTTATAAATTTCGCTCTTATGACTTCTTTATTTTCTTTATGTCTATATATATATTTAGGCATAAAGAAATGCCAAATTACTTCTTATTTTCTCTTATGCTTTTCAAAGTAGTGAAATAGTCTATTTTAACTGAAAAAAAAACAAGTCGTTAACTGCATTACGTAATGATTATTTATCCACAAACAAGAAAAGTATTAGAAAATTGTTCTTGAAAATAAATTATAAAATTAAATGTCATGCAGTTACTTATTTCTGTTTTTTTGCAAATTATTTGCAATTTCTAAAAATACTTTTTATTGAAATATTTCTATATTTCTTTTTTGTATGTTGTGTAAATTTAGTTGTTGAAAACTAAAATATTGTCTTTGTTTGTTTTTCTGATCGAAAGTAGCTATTTCGTCTGATATATCCTTTTATATCGATAAAAAAATGTAATTTTAATGTGTTGGATATTTTTCTCTTATTAATATGTCTTATTTTGCTTTAGAGCATAATAATTATGCACTATATGTTTCATTATTTTGAACATTTAATTTTATTACCTTCTCTAACGATATGAAGCAAAATCTTATTATTTTGCGTTGGATTTTACTGCAATAATAACGTCTTAATTTATTGTGGAGCATAATAATTATGCAATATATCTTTTGTCATTTAAAAGTTCTAATGTTATGCTGACATTTATTTTATGTTATTTCATGCTGATAATGATATATATAATAATGTCTATTTTTTGTAGAACCTTCAAAATGGCTCTACCAAAATTCTTTGAATTTAATATGTGTCTTACATTATTAAATCATGAAAAATCAAAGACAACTAATTGTTATTATAATAATATAATTTTATAAAGATTTATCCTTAATAAATCCTATAAGAGATTGTAACACAATTATAACTAAAACTTAACGTCTTATAAGTATAGTTTAAATTTTACTCATCTTCTTTAAACGTTAATTAGGAAATATATATTATAGTGTTTTTATTTTAATAAAAATTAAAAAAAAAATCTTGACAGAAAATCACAATAAATTTTAAACAGTTTGATTTATAAAAAACAATTAGATGAAATATTTGTACGTTTCTACGTCTTATTTGTTTTAATATGTCTAAACGATGGTATAATGACTTATACTTGTGAATATCTCTTAATATTAATAAAAATTGTTTCTTTTTTATACAAACTGAAACATTGCAAGCTTTATTTTTAAATAAACAAAGAATAACTTCTTATTTGTAGGGTACATAATTACTTCGTGTTACAAACTTCTCTCTTATGACTTCTTGTAAATTTTTTATTATTTAAAGTGATAAATTGTAGTACTTCTGTTAGTTTATACATTTATATGAAAATAGATCAATATATATTTTCATATATAATTTAACTTTCTAAAAATTTATCCTTAATAAAAAAACATTAAAAATGGGTAAATCTTTATAATGCATATATAGTGTATGGATGAATGTAATTTTAATATAAGTGTACGATTTTTGTGTGTCTGTCATCGTGCTAAACCAATCTTATTCTGAGTCAAATAATTGTCGAATTGACTGGTGAGGACTTTTCAAATTATGAAAGAAACACAGGCTTGGTACATATTATATATTTAATATATCTCTACTTTCACTCAACGTCTTATTATTAAAGTAAATTATTTTTATTCTTAAACTTAACGCTACGTTTAAAATACTACAATAGTAGTAAAGCAAAAAGATTGAAAAAATTAATATGGATTTTGGTTCTCCCCCTTTCCTCCATGCTTTCACTTTGAAGACTGGCGTGTTGTCAGCAGCTCCCACACTTGCTGTAAAATAAATACACATTTAGATATGATGGCAACTTTTAGCACAGGCCGGCCACACACAAACAACAATCAGGAACAAGAAACAAAATCTAGGTGTTTAAAGTTCACGAAATATTTCTTATTAAAATTTGAAAATTGAAAATGATGTCACTGACTGCTTATGTTTACAAAAAATGCGGAAAAGGAAGTGGCAGGAAGAGGAAACCACGTGACGGTAAAGTGGGAGGTAGCTCAAGGTTAGCTTGCTGCTGGCACCAAGGTTTCTACCACTTTTAACGTCACGTGGTTTCCTTTTCCGTATTTTGAGTAAACATAAGCAATCAAATATGCATGTGGGCATAGGAAAAAGTTACTGATCGTAGTGATCCTGATGTCATTTTACGACTTTCAAATTTTGATAATGAACCCAAAATTTAGAAATTCACATATCTATAAATTTAGAATGATATACTCTTTTAGAATTTAAATAAAATTATCTCCTAAAAATTTTTGTTAGCCTTTCTAATTAAAGTATAATTCCCTTCCCCCCGCCCCTACAAACAACAAATAAATTGTTCAAGAAGAGTTGTAAGTCTACAGTGGAAGATGATGTAAAATTACGTTTAACTACTGAGTTTACACTGAAAAGTCTTGCCAAATTACAAGACAAACAGTAGAAACTGCAACTAGTAGTCTATAAAATTACATTTTCAAATATAACTTCAAATGCTTGCATGGGCAGCAAAATATAATAAACATAGCCATATGATGGTAAATTTTCCTGCCAACTAACCTTTGGATAACAGAGATTTGATATTCAAACCTATCTATTTTTATATAATATGCTTATTCATATTTACCTAAGGGATCTTCTCTGTTTCCTTTATCTGGAATCGTAAATACACCAACAATTTTATGACCATCTTTTTTCAAGAGTTTGTAAACTACTGCTGCAAAAGTACTCTGCCCAATCAATGCAATCTTCAACTTGCTCCACGCAGCCTGTAAATAAAAGTGTTCAATTTTTAACTCTAGAAAAGAGTAACATATTAAAATATGGTTTACGTGAACTATTGATTGTATAAAAGGATGGCTTATTGGATATGCAGGTCACTGCAAAAGTGCAGCAGCAGCAACTTTAATTATGTGTTTTATTTTTATATAATAATTGTTAATTACACATTACAAATATAATACATACATACATATCATGATGCTATACTCCTTTTCAGGGTAAGCCAACAACACAGATGTTTTATCCTGACCCAGTGATAGACCTCCACAACTTCCTATCCTGACATACTTCACTTGCTTCCGCCAGTCTCATACCTTGTTTCATACATTTCCTTTTATATTTCATACTGCGTACATTCTTATTTTTCAAACATCTTCCAACCACCTCAGACCATGAAGTTTTAGGCCTGCCTCTATCTCTCCTTCCATCCACTCTACTATGAAATACCTGTTTTGCTATTCTTTCATCACCCATTCTCTCAACATGACCAAACCACCATAATACACTGCTCTCACTTTGCTTCTGCTTTGTTTGATAAAGCATCACTCTTGGCCAATCCTGCCATGCTGCCAACTACTTTCCTACCTGCCGCCACTCTCTTCTCAATCTCAGCATCTATACTTCCATTCTCTTGATATAATCTTCCCAAATATACAAACTCTTTCACTCTTTCCAGCTTTTCTCCATTTAGTGTGAACATAAATACTGTATATGAAATATGTGTACGTACACACGACTTTGCATTCATGAAATTCGATGTTACAGTATAATATATTTATGTACTTTTAATGTAAATTAATTAATTTATAAATGTTTTTTATCTGAATCTGCTACAAAAAAGTAATGGTTTTAAGATATTCAGGAAAAAATCTCTCTTTAAATCGAAATGGAACCATAACTTCTAAATATTATGTCATTTTTTATTGACTATGTTTTTATACATAGCAATATGACATGTATTTTTAAATTGTTTTCAAGTAATTGAAAATCGGTGACACTGGTTGATGTTTTGTATGTTACTTCTTTTTAAACGTCTATAGTGGTAATGTACTTTTAAAAAGCTTTATATTTTAATCTATATGAAATTTGTTCTACTTTTTTGTTTTTCTTGCATGTTTGCTTAGAAGTAAATTGGACTATATGCATATTTAATAAATTGTTATTAATAAAATTTAAATAACTATTCATGAAATGTTACCTAAGAAGCAAATTTGATTATGTGTTGTGTAAAGTGATTACAAATATCAAAATTAGAAAACTTCTAAATTAACATCTAAAAGAAAAACGAGAATTTAAAATAAAATATTATACAATTAGTTTCTTTTCTAAAGATAGAAAATACAATAGATTAAATTTTCTCTTAAATATATATTTGTAAGCCTATGAAGGCAATTTTTTTTATGTATTTGTAATAACTGTCTCTAAGTTTTCTTTGTCCATGTCTATCGTATTAAAGCACAATGAAAAGCCAAAGTACGTCAAATGGTTTTTTATGCTTCTTAAGTTGGTAAAATATTCTTTTTTCATTTAAAATAATGAAACAAGCCGATAACTACATTAGGTTATTGATTACTTATACACAATCAAAATTAGTATTACGAAATTGTTCGTGTAAATAAATTAATAAATTAAATGCAAAGCAGATACTTTGCAAGATCTGAAAATTCTTGTAAACAAAATATATTTTGTATTGTTTATTTTGTATGTTGTGTAAGTTTAGTTGTAAAAAACTAAAATGATATATTTCTTTGTTTTATTTCTATTTCATAATAGCTATGAAAAATTACTAATAATTCTTCTATTACGATATAAAAACAAATCTACTAAATATGCATTGGATATTTTATATATATTTAAATAATGTTACATTTGAAATCTGTTGGCCAGAAATAATTAATAAACCTTTAATTTTTTATTGTCTTGACTTTACACACTGTGTAAAATGTGATGTTTTTTTGTCATACTTGTCTCTAAGTTTATGTTCTTTATGTCTATATGTATATTTAGGCATAAAGAAATGCCAAAGTATGTCCAATTGTCTGTTATGCTTTTCAAAGTAGTGAAATATACTATTTTAACTGAAAAAAAAACAAGTCGTTAACTGCATTACGTAAATGATTATTTATGCACAAAAAAGATAATTATTACAAAATTGTTCTTGAAGATAAATTATTAAATTAAATGTCATGCAGCTACTTACTCCTGTTTTTGCAAAATATTTGCAATTTCTAAAAATCTTTATTATTGAAATGTTTCTATATTTCTATTTTGTATGCTGTGTAAATTTAGTTGTTGTAAACTAAAATATTGTTTTTGTTTCTTTTTCTGATCCAAAATAGCTATTTCGTCTGATATATTCTTTTATATCGATAAAAAAATGTAATTGTTATGTGTTGGACATTTTACTCATATTATTATGTCTTATTTTGCTGTAGAGCATAATATTTATGCACTATCTGTTTCATAATTTTGAACATCTAATTTTCTTATCTTCTATATCGATATGAAGCAAAATCTCATTATTATGCGTTGGACTTTACTGAAATAATAACGTCTTTTTTTATTGTGGAGCATAATAATTATGCAATATATCTTTTGTTATTTAAAAGTTCTAATGTTGTTCTATTTGTTGATAAGACAAATAAACCAATAGAAATCCATATTTATTTTACTATCGGGCTAAAAGCAACAAGAATTTGACTGCTTTCCCGCGTTTTATATACCTCCTAATATTACAATCTTAAAAAAAATATATTTACCGACGTTTATTCATTTCTTACATCATAGTCACAACAAGCTTTTACGCTAGCTTGGCGCAGCCTGAACTTTAGCTCTCACCTTGTGATAATAAATTTTACATATTAAAAAGTTTTTTTTTTTTTTGCTTAAAATATAGAGTAAAAAAGTTTATGCAAGTTCAGTTACTCCAGCTCGCGCAAAAATAGTGTGAGAGCTAGTTGCATCAGTGACATAATTTCAAAGTTGTTTATCAGCGGTTGTTCTCAGAGCGTTAATATTAAAAAAATTATGATTTTGATTTCGGCAGATTAAGTAACACAAAAATTACTAATAAAAGATCCATTCTTGATAACCCTTTAAAAAAAGTATTGATTTATTAGATATTATTAAAATTGTGAATACATTTGCTATAAGAAAATTTAAACTGCATTATTTTCTGCTCACAATTTTAATAAAGAAATCAAGATATATACAAAAATAAAAATAATAGTTTAAAAAATTTTAATATGCAAATTCTTAATGTTAATCTTAAAAACTTATCAAGTATTGCTAAAACTCATCATCGAGAGATTTTGCTTGTTTTGACTGGAAATTTTCAGTTTTCTATATTTCTTCTCTATAAATTAAAAACTTAATTTAAAATACAACAAATAACTTCTTAATATTAAAAATGTATTTAAATTTACTTAAAAATACAATTCATTACAAATATATGTAATGATAAATATCTTAAAATTAAGGGATTATTGATAGAGTATTCAATATAAGTAAATTTTACATAGAAATTTTTTACTTAAAATGCTCTTCTTCTCAATTTTCTTCTTAATAAATTAAATGATAATATATTATATATTGCACCGTAAGTAGAAAAAATCAATATATATGTATAAGAGTTAACGTTTTAAAAAAATCTGTTACATTGTAGGTAAAATACTCAATATTAGCAAAATGTATGATTTTGTTTTTTATTTGTGACCTTTGTACATTTAAAAATGATATAAAAAAGCGGTTTCCAGCTTACTTTTCTATCATTTAGAATAAAAAATTGATAACTACCATATATTAACAAAATTAATAATAAAATTTGCTAAACAATATATGTTTTTTTAAATGTCAAAAAAATAAAACTACTAATTAACAATTAGTTGTTGTTTTTTTACTTAAATAGTTTGTTTCTTAATTCTTGTCTTCTATGTTTAATTTTAGTTACTTTAGAATGCAATGTGAACGAAGTCCTAATAATCATTAACATTTTAGCTTTGTTATTCAATGTTTAAAAATTTGTAAGGAAAACATAATAAGAAATTAACAAGTGATGTTTAAAATTATTCTCTTATTTATAACATAATTTCTTTTTGACGTCTAATATTTATCAATGCATGGCTTATATATGTTATACATACATATGTACGCTATAATTCTATGTTATAAAAATTATTCATTTTTTTTTAAACATCCTTTTATAGTAAGTTAAAACACTACTACAATATATAAAACAAGTATAAGATAAACTTATTATACGTATTTTCATCACATATTTTCTACTTTACTATTTGTAGTATTTTTGCAATTTTAAAACAAATCGAGTTGTTATTTACTTAATATATAAATGTATTTTCTGTGTAATTTTTCTCTGAAATTTAATATTTTTCAATAACAAGATATTTACAGCATGGAGAAAAAAATATAGTAACGCAACGAATATTCTACTACTTATTATCTATTAAAAACTCTTGAATAAGTTTCAAGAAAATATTGATTATATCTTATAATATAATCTATTTAATGTTTCTGTTATTAAATCTTCAACAAATTTAAGTGTTTTATTAGATACTATGTCTTTGGAAATATAACTAATTTATTAACATTTTTACCATTTTAATATCGTCTTTATTAATATTTTACGTAATGTCTCATTTTAAACCCATAAACTCTGTATGAATATGAAAAAATAAGAGAAAAAAACTTGTGGTTAGACCTGCATAAGTTTGATTTTTAATAGGTTTGATGGTTTACTTATAAATTATATTGTTTCGTATATGTATAAACCATGTAATTTAGTGTTATTTGTGTTATCACGTAATTATGGTTAAATTTTACGTTATTTCTTTTCATGTTATATTATTAATTTTATTTAAGGATAAAATCTGTATCCTTGTAAAATCGAATAATATAGTTTTATTCGTTATAGAGTAATAACGGTATCTTATTAAAAATATGATTAATTAAATTCCATATGTAAACATTTGATAAATAACTTATTTAATTGATTTTTGAAGCAATATTTACACACTTAGGTTTACATGTGCAATGTTCTACCAAAATTTGGTTTACTTCTCTTAGTTGTATTTAAATATTACATAACGTATTGTTATTAACTAAAATTATAACACTTGTATTTTTTAATTGTAAGTTTTAAAATAATAACGGTGATTTAGGTTATGTATGTTTTTCTATCTTACTTTTTATTTACTTCAAAGTAAATCTTTCCATATTGAAATTCTGCGTATTATCTACTCAAAATGCTCGTCTCCATTTTTTTAAACTATGATTTAATATATGTTGTATTATTAAAATTACTTAATTTTAATAAAATAATCTAAATAAAAATGTCTAATCTTATATTGTATTTCGTTTTTTTTTAATTGTTATAAAAAATATTGAATTTCTTTAAATATTATTTACATAAATAATTGTGTACTAACGTGTTAAAAAATTATGTAATAAAAATCTTATTAGCAAAGCGGATCTTTATTACACATGAAATTAATATTTAATTTAGTAAATAGGTTTAATATTACTATTGTTATATTATTAACGGTTAAACGAAAATTGCACCAATAAAATAAAAAGTTTCACAACGGAAAATATATAAAATGTTATTTGAACTGTTTTTTATTGTAGCTTCTATTCTTGCTAATAAGATTCTTGTTCCTAATATTTTATCTCAATATTAAAGGGAATATTTTTATTTTATATGAATGTATTTTGATATTTCAATGATAAAAAACATTGAAATCTAATTAAATGTCAAGTTAAGGTAGTTATGTTCTAATACTATATAGAACGTAGCGTTCTTTATTCTATTTTAATCACCTGTGCTTAAGTTTTGTTATGAACTTATATTTAATGATATTTACAAAACTTACCTACGAATAAAATTTAATGTAAATATTTAAATCCAAGTTATATATAAAATATTTGGATTAAAAACAGTTAGCAAATGTTACTGTTATTCGTTTCTTAGGTGTATTTTAAACCACACTAAGTGAGCTTGTAATGTCTATGTTGTCTTGGGACTGAATTAATTGAACTTTCTTCAATGAAAACAATTTTAAGTTGAACTAAAAAAGAAATTATTAAACATTCTTCAAGTATTTGGAGATGCAAATAAAATATGCAGAATTCAACGTTTTTGTTTACATTTTTATCGATTATCTGCATGTGTGTTATTATTTTTTTTATTTTATAAATATGTTAAAAGCATTCCTATAATTATTTAAAACTTTAATTATACCACATAATAATTCCACTATATTTTAATATTGTTTCTTTTTATAAACATATTTTGGTAATATTTATAGGATCTTAGAAAAAGGAACTCACACTCGTTTGAAACTATATTGTATAAAATATTTTCATGCTTAAATATACTTCCCTTATGATATGTAAAAAAATTAACAATATCTTTAAGTTTAATATACTCATTATTAAGTTTCATTAGTTGTTTATACTTTGCTTTTTCTAATTTGTTAATATTTCTGTTCCCAGGAATGTTTGCTGCAGTTGACTGAGAGATTTACTGGAGATATTCGTGGTAAAATATTATCTTGAGGAACGTCGATCAAAATCAAATATCAAGTGGTTTACTTGAAATCAATTTTTTTAAATTTTAAATACAACTAAAAGTCATTTTTAATTAAATAATTAAAGATCTGAAATAATAAAGCCATAGACCACATAAAACAACATGTGCTTTTTAATAAATAAACACGAAATAGCAATAACCAGAATGTTATTGCAGCCCCACGTCAGAGTATGAAATAAATGTTAAGTATGCAATGTGCGAGAAAATTTATATTAATGACTTCAGCAACATACCAAATATAGAATAAAAATGTTGTGCGGGTTGCATAAATCTAATATTCTGATAACTGCTACGTAGCTACTGTTGGGTTTTGAGACAAACTAATGTTATTTATGTAAATTTTATTAAGTGTTTTGTGAAATAAGTGCTTGTTTTTCTCTGGTCTATTCCTTTAAGAATATCTAAGTTTGGAATGTAAAAAGTAACATTTTTAGTGTACCTATACACATTGTAATTGAAATATTGATATTTCTATTTTTAAACTGCTGTTACAATTTTAAATTAATTTTGATTTGCGTTCCTTTAATAATTTAAAGGGAAATAAAACATTTTTATTATAAATGAAAGCTTACAATAGATAATAGAAAATATAACATTTGTAAAATAAATAGTGTGAAAATAGAAAATTATATGTAATTGTTTTAATTAGCTTTTGTTGGTTTAATATTATAAAATGTATTTGTAAGAATAATGGGGAAAAATCCCACGAATAACATGAAAATTCATGACTACTAGCTCGTTATAAAAACACTTTTTATTATAATGAAATGTAATATATATATATATATATATATATATATATATATATATATATATATATATATATATATATATATATATATATATATATATATATATATATATATATATATATATATATTATATATATATATATATATATATGTATGTATATATATATATATATATATATATATATATATATATATATATATATATATATATATATATATATATATATATATATATATATATATATATATATATATATATATATATATATAAAAGTTGGCGATGAATTAAATGTTCATTTTTTGAATCCTTCATATAAAATATTTGTATGAAGAGATAGAGATATAGAAAAAAATATGAAAATAATACTGTATCAATACTTTACAAACTATTTAGGTAGGCTTTCAGTTTTTAATATTTCAAAATCAATAATAATTCATAGCACTATAAAGTTTTTTTATTAAATTCTCTAATAATTCCTTGCTGATCAATTAGAACATAATATTTTACCACGACGTCTCCAGTAAATCTACTTCAAGATCTGCAAGACTTCGTGACATCTACTTTATCTTCGTAACATTTGTGCATCAATGTGCTTTACTGCGCGGTCATTGCACTGAAATATGACATTTTATTGCTATTTGTCAATAACATATATTTAGTAATAGTCAAATAAATTGTCCATGTCATTGCATTAAATAGCTATAAGCCAGAAAAATATATGTTACTAGGTTGTTTGTTGCTTGGGTCAATAAATATTCTTATTCTTATTCTTATTATTATGTTTATGTAATATTTCTTTACTTCTAATATATACTGTTTATTATAGGGTATATGCACATGACGTCATATTTAATGCGCTTCGACGCTGCACTGGTGTAATTATAACATTGCTAAGCATTTAACAAAAATTTAACAAAAAGTTAACATGTTTTTTTTTTTTTGCTTTTTTTTTAAATACCAAATAAATTTTTATCATTATTATTTTTCTTAAAATACCAGATAATTTTTAATTATTATTTTTTTACCTGAATTTAAGCTATTAACAACATCAATGCTGTCCAAAATAATGCAAAATATTTCTAATTTAGACAAAAAACATTTCCTATATGGCCTATGTTATAAATTACACCAACATTGCGTTGACTCTCATACACCCTATACTGTTCATCTTGTAGTGTTAAATTTTAATTTTTTAATATACTTTTTATAATGTGTTTTGTTTCATATGAGTTTTGTAAATTTTAATTGTTGAACTGTGCTCTGATAACAATAAAACAATAATAAGTTTATAGGGAACAAAAACTGTTTTAAAATTTTGCTATAATGTTAAATGTAAATTTATACGAAATTAAATATCTTATTAAAGGAGATCGCTAAATATAATAACATATATAAAGGTAATTGATTATACTACATAACATAATAATAAGTTAAAAAAATATAGAATAGAAAGAGAAATTATAAAAAAGTGGAAGAAAGGAAGAAAAATATATTTGTAAAATATTAACTTTTTTATTTAAAATATTACTCTTTTTAATAAAATAAAAACTAAGTGAAGTAAATGCACAAAGATGATACTGTAATGAGGGTCTTACATTTTCAGTTAAAAGTGTTTTAATTTTGTATTCTAGCAATTGGTCATAATTTTATTTATAAACTTGAATTTATTCTTCCTTTCTTTTTTGAAATTAGAAAGTAAATGTAAAAAATTACTTAATATGTTATTAATATGTATTCATTATTGTCCACTGTATTGACTAATATGCTGATGCATAATATTCTATAGCAGTTTAAGTATGTACATAATTTTAGGCTAATATAACTTGTAAACTTTTTTCTTAATCCTATAATATATACATATTATGAAATATAAGTTTATCACTTAAAAAATTGCTGCAAATTTTTAGTAACAAATACTTATTTTTTTAATATTTACACTTTAAAGTTATTCTAGAATCGAAAATAATGCACTTTAGTAAGTTATTAAAAGATTTAAAAAGATTTTTATGCTACTTTAAGTATAAAAAGCTATTGTTAAAATCCTGAATTTCATTATTTTAGCAACTCATAATAAATTAAAAATGTATAATACTAAATAAGTTAGTATTCGTTACTAAAGAAATAATGCACCAATTTTAAGAGTGTGCATGTGACCATAATTCTGCAAAAAAAAAATAATAATAATAATAATATCTTTAAATTAGATGAAATCAGGTTAAAAACCTTTTGATTTATTCTAACTGTTAAACAGTACAGTCAGTTACTTCTTTTAATTTAAAAAACAATAAGTACATTGTTATATAATGAATAAATAATAATAAATAAATACTTTATAAGTCATTTTTATAAAAAATGCAAATTGATAATTTTTAATTTATTAAAAAATAGTTAAATATTATAAATTTATAAAAGTGTTTTTCATAAATGCTAATGCAAGGTGTTAGTTGTGAATATATATATACATGATTAATTTTAATTTTTTTACACGTTGTTATAACTATTTTTATATCACTATGCTCTGTTTTAAAATCTAGTTTAACTTAACTTTACATTTGTTGCAATTATTAAAATAGTAATTTAACTATATACCATGTGACAAGTCAAATAGCATTGCAAATTTTACATGCAAATTAATAAATACATTATAATTATGCTTACTCAATGCAGCAAAACATTTAAATATAACAACATATCGTCGCTGTGGCGGATAAAGTGCCGATCTGCAAAATCAACAAGGCTCATTATCAATACAAAAACATAGAAAAATGACCTTTGTTGATTTTGCAGATCGGCACTTTAGCCGCCACAGCGACGATATGCAATGTTGCTAAGCATGCTATGCTATGTATGCTATATTGTTAGGTGATTGATTATACAACATAACATTATAGTTAGGATGTTCAACATAATTACTTATGTTATTACAAAATAACAATATTTGTGCTCTACACTGTAGCAAATGTTCAGTGTACTACATAATATTTTACTTAATATCTTCAGCATAGTAATGTTACTACAAAATAACAACAATTTTGAGCTACTTATAGCTACTTGCTATTTATAGCAAGTGTTCAATGTAGAACAAATTACGTAATTTTTTTTACGATTAAAATGTTTTCAATTTGTTAAAAATTCAATTGCATGCCATTTTAATTATTAGAAATTAAAATAATTAAAATGTTATTCTGTAATATTTAAATTATTTATGTAAATTAAATTAATAATTGCTATTCTGCCGATATAAAATTTATAACAAAGTTGTCTTTTATAATTAACAGAGAATTGTTGTTTTATGTTTAAGATATTGTACACTTAATGGACCACGTGCAAAATCATGTTTTTAAGTATGGTAACGTGTAAGTAAAAATGATTTTTATACATTAGAAATACATTAGGAATATTCAAATTTATTGTAAATTGCAATTGCTAGTTGGTTTATATTGTATTTCTATATTGTGATATTCTATATTTTACCATACAGATACAGCGCGTATTTTTCTCACAAGAATAATATTAACACTGTTCGTAAACTTTTCATGTTTTTTACTATTAAATTAAAGATCATCTATAGTCAATCAAGTGCAATGCGCTTTTTTTTTTAAATAAAACTGTCGGGTTTACGAACAACAGTAGTGCTTATTGGGAGTTACTTTTTGAATGGGAAAATATATTAACAAAATTCTGTATTTAAAAAAAAATGAAATAGTTAAGAGGAGTTTGACTGCATATTGGTCGTGTCTGTGTTAATTGTTATGTTTTTTTACATGCAATAATTTTAAAACGCTTAAACTTTGCAAAAACAAGATACTTAATGCATAAAAAATTTAATTATATTTTATATAATATTTTAAGTTTAATGATGTTATAGTTGAAGTTGGTTTTCTTTATATTTTTATTTCTTTCTAATTTTTTTTAGCAATTTATAATACTCTTATTGTGATTTTATAATATTGTCACTATATTTATCAGTTTTATTTTTGGAAATATTTGAAAGCCTTGGAAATATTTTTATAATATTTTGAGATTTGTTTAAAATATAAAATTGATTACATTTAAAATTACCTACTTTATTTTGCTATCATTTGAGTTATTTGTGCACTGAAAATAAATAATAGTTGCAACGCTTGAAGCTCAAAAACTATTTACATGCTCAAATGTTTACCGTCAGTTAAGCATTAAGATTTGAGAGGTAGAATAACAAGTCGACTAAATTTTGCCTCGCTCAAATTTTATGATTAAACCTAATAATATATTTTTTATTTGAGTTCTTAAAGATTAGAAATTCTGATTTGAGAGGTAAAATTACAACTTGTTCCAGGTTTAAATTTTGTCTCTTTCTGTCAGTCTAGTCTGCTCAAATTTTGTGTCGTCATTTGTGCTCTCAACTGCAAATTATAAAACTTGAGCTAAAATAGCAATGCTCAAATGGCAATTTTGCCTTCCCACACTTAACTCTACTTTTAGTTTGAGCACATAACAAGATCAGCAAATTTATGTTAATGCAGAACTTCAGCTGATCTGATAAATTATGTAGAGTTAAAATTAAAATAAATTATACAAAAAAAAAGGACTTAATATTTTTTCACTATCACAAATTTGATATGATTGCTTTTCTTATGAAATACCAAATTGATGTCTAAATTTGTAATAATGAAAATAATGTTAGTAAAAGTCACCTATTTCAATTTTTATAAAACTACTTCCAACCTTTTCTACATATTTTTAAAAATGATTTTTTTTTATCTTTTCAATAAAATGTTTTAAATATAAAAAAGATATAAAAATTATATTGAAAAATTCTTAAAAACTATTGCTTTTCAGCATTATAAATACCTCTAGCATTTTAATTTAGTCTGGAATACTAAGAAAATATAGATTTAGGTTGTTATCAGTAAGTATCTTGTTTAGTAAAGTTTTCGTATTCAAAAATTTGTGTTTCCTGTATTTAAATATCGTAATTATATAAGTTTTTATGACGGGATATTATGTAACAATGTGACAAATAATTGCAGGTGATCTAATTTACTGGTTTAATAAACTGATTTTACTACAAACTAAAACATTGTTTACTATTTTATTTATTACTTATATTTATCCTTTGTTACATATCTGTATATATAAATATATATATATATATATATATATATATATATCTATATATATATAAATATATATATATATATATATATATATGTATATATATATATATATATATATATATATATATATATATATATATGTGTGTGTGTGTGTGTGCAGTGGCGTAACTTCAACATTTTGGCCAGGGGAAAAAATCTGACACGGGCCCCCCAAATGGAAGACAGTCCCGGGGAGCGGGGGGGGGGATGCGCGCCGCAGACGAAAATTTTTGAAAAAGGGGGCGTGGCACTGAAATTTTAAGCTATTTTTTCTAATGAAAATTAAAAAGTGTCACTAACATGAAAAAAAAAAAAAAAAAAAAAACACGTTAATATGGCCTCATAAATACATGATTTTAATTTTTTGTCAATAAATAATTTTTGCTATAAAATAGAAAAAATACATATGATATTTCAAGAAGACATTTAATAGAAAGGTGGTGACAGTTAAAAATGTAGTTAATATTAATACCCTCTGTCACAAAATGCATATTATTTGATTTTTGATTGATCCACTTTAACTTTCAAATACTGTTTTTCAACATAAAATTTAATATTACCAAATTTTTTATTTTTTTATTTTTTTGCGCCAAGCATCAACGGGCCCCCCCAGAAGGCGACGGGCCCCCAAAAGTCGTCGGGCCCGGGGGAACTTCCCCCTCTTCCCCCCTGGTAGTTACGCCACTGTGTGTGTGTGTGTGTGTGTGTGTATTCACAATTGCATTACAGCAAAAAATTCAAATAGGAACACATAAAAAAATGTAATTATTTGGTACTATTTATTCTATTTGTCACTATAATATTTATATATAATATGTGTCTGGTTTTTATCTTTGATAGTATAAAGTACTAAAAATTATATTATAATTTTCATATTAAACTGGAATAATTAATATATATATATATATATATATATATATATATATATATATATATATATATATATATATATATATATATATATATATATATATATATATATATATATAATGTAATATTGTTGCTTAATAACAAAATAAGCAAATGTTTAGCACTATTTTTAATTACTATTTGAACACTTATTATAATATAGAGGTTAGAAATTACCAAGTAAAAAAAAAAAAAAACTTCTCTTCAGAAAAAATATCAGTAATAAAAGAAAAAAAATACTGTAAGAGTTTACAGTAACAATAAAAAAAAGTAACAATTTAGATACACCCTATAAAAGCCATAATACTAGACTAAATGAGAGGTTATTCCAAGTGGAAGCAAACAATTACATTCCATAATTATAAAATAATATTCCAAGTGGAAGCAATCACTTACATTGCAATAACATTTGATACTTGTTTACTTTAATATTATATACATTGATTACCTGGACAATTTTAGTTACCTACGGAAATTGTTTTGATCTTAGTTTTGGCCTCGGTGTAGATTTGCATAATCTATAGTCTTAAACAGCTTATATACTTACTCACAATAATTTAACTTTCTTAAAGGCATAGAACACCTTGAACCAAAAAAATAGTTTAATATCCTAACATTCCTATATTATATGAATATCAATGTTGATTTGGTCAGAATTATGGGTTACTAATTTATTTTCAAATCACAAACCCGCAGCTGTGATTTTGTGCATGGAAAATAAATTAGCAATCAGTGATTATTAGACCAAAACAACATTGATATTTAGGAATATGTTATATAGGATATTACATTACACATATATTTTTAATTTAACGTGTTCAATGCTTATAAGTACGAGTTTGATTTAGTTTATAATGTAGTTTATGTAAAAGTATGATTTCATTAATTTAATTTAATTCTGAAGTAACTTAAAGGCATAGAAAACATGAAACAACATGTTCGTTTTAAGCATTGAACACAAAATGTGATCTACAAAAGTGATGATAATTTTACCAAAATGTAAATATGGCGCTCCCAACAAGACAGCGTGAATATAACTGTAAAGTATGCAATTTGCGTGAATAGTTCTGTTTATGACGTCAAAAACAGGCAAAAACAGGTATGAAAAGTTGTGCGGGGGTTTTATAAATTGAAAATTTCTGATCAATTCTACGGCGCTACAGTTGGGTTTTCAGACCAATTAATGTTATTTATGTAAGTCCCTATCATGTGTTTTGTGATGTAAATGATAATGTTTTCATGTTGTCTATGACTTTAAGTTACATATTATAAAAATATAACTAAATCATCAATCCATCTGTGTAATTATTTGTTAAGAACCTTTTTTTTAATGAAAATAAATAAGAATAATTAGTGACTTAATTTTATAAATTAATATTTTAGATAAAATACTTTTAATATAATATAATAATAATAATAGACATTGTATTATTAAAATAATAATGTACACACAAATTTTAAGAATAATATTTTAAAAAATAATAATAAATAACAATACGATAAATATAATACAATTATACAATAATAACAATAAAAAAAAAGAAAGAAAGAAAGAAAGAAAGAAAGAAAGAAAGAAAGAAAGAAAGAAAGAAAGAAAGAAAAGAAAGAAAGAAGAAAGAAAGAAAGAAAGAAAGAAAAGAAAGAAAGAAAGAAAGAAGAAAGAAAGAAAGAAAGAAAGAAAGAAAGAAAGAAAGAAAGAAAGAAAGAAAGAAAGAAAGAAAGAAAGAAAGAAAGAAAGAAAGAAAGAAAGAAAGAAAGAAAGAAAGAAAGAAAGAAAGAAAGAAAGAAAGAAAGAAAAAACAAAGAAAGAAAGAAAGAAAGAAAGAAAGAAAGAAAGAAAGAAAGAAAGAAGAAAGAAAGAAAGAAAGAAAGAAAGAAAGAAAGAAAGAAAGAAAGAAAGAAAGAAAGAAAGAAAGAAAGAAAGAAAGAAAGAAAGAAAGAAAGAAAGAAAGAAAGAAAGAAAGAAAAAAGTACTGGACATTTTTTTAACATAACACTCACTTTGGTTGGAAAATATTAATTACATAATTTTTGTTGCATTAAATAATTACTATATTGTAGAACACAAATGTTGCTTTTTTGTAATAATATAAATAAGTATGCTGAATATCTTCATTCTTATGCTATTTAGTAAAATCATTTTACAATATAGCATAATTTATGTTGTTATGCATAAATGTTGCTGCATTGAGCTAGCATAATTATTATGCTTATTTTTGTAAGTGTTTATAATATTTTGGTTTCACTTTATTAAGAAGTGAATATTACTTTTTAATTATTTTTTTGCAATTTTTTATTAAAATTGCATAAAATTTACAATTTTAATAACTCATTTGAAAGTTCATTAATTTCATTAGAACATTCATTTAAAATTTTAAATTAATTGTAAAATTCTCAAATATGTTAAAAGTGATAATATTTTCTATGGAATTACATTGAGCTGTTTACTCCACTCACCTACTATACGCTAATGACGTCACAAACATATGCGTGCGCCTAAATGTAAGTAGACCAAGGCAGCCATATTTGTGTTAAAAATAATCCCCTCCAACTAAATTTGACAAATGGAGTAAAATTTGATACCTCAACCTTTCTGTTATAGTGAAAAATTGTATCTAAAAATTTTTTTTGTTGGTTATTTCACAAGCAAGACAAGTAAAATCCTTTAAGAGACTTGCAAAGTCATCAATTTTACTTAGGACAATATTTACCAACCTGATATAAAAACATCATTCATTTTGTCTTTTGCAATTGTCATTTTTTATTGTCACTGTCTGAAAAACACATTTTTTTAAAGCAATTTAAATCACATTGTTTTTTTAAACTAATAAAGTTTTCAAAAAAAGTTTACGTAACAAAAATTGTTTTAAATTTTAAAAACGATTTGCTAACTTCTTTTTTCGTGACTTTATGTTATAAAAAACAAGAGTATAAAGTTATTACTGAAGTTCATTTTTAAAATATCTATCTTATGAATTTTAATATATATTTTTTTCTTATATTGTAGAGAATATTTGAATCCATAAGAAAATACGTGTTACAAATTCATAAAATACTTTTAATGTGTTTTTAGTACGTGACGTTGATGTGAAAACTTTGTGAAGTTTTGTGTGGCGCGAGTGAAAGTAATTTTTCAAGTAAGAAAGTGTTTTGTGTCATCATCAGAACCACCAAATTACTTGGTTTTCTTTTACTTTGTTTTTTGAATTATTATGTTATCATAATCTCGTAAAGATACAGTCATATCAATAGGTGCAAAGAATCTGATAACAGATTCTAAATAAACTGTTTTGAATTGGTTGAGTTGTAATTTTATTTAATGCTGCATTATTCTTTTATTTGAGTATAATAGTTTCAAACCCCGCTTCTTCCGCTTTCAATAAATGTGATACCGTACCTGATACTGATAAGAACTCGCCTTTATTGAACATGGAAGAAGTTGATTTTGGAACTAGTAGACTCATTTAACTATTCACCTCTGTTATTATTTATCAATGAAAATAGTCAGTTTAAAAAATTCTTAAAAAATGTCTTAAAGCACTTAAAAGTATATATATTGTTCCTCATTTAAATATATCTGGAATCGGTGCAGCAGTTTTTACAAAAATCGCAAAAAAAAAAAAAAAAAAAAAAAAGTGTTTCTTTTCATGAGCGCAATGTTAAATAAGGGTGCCTTTAACTTTTCCCGCTTGTCGTACCGATAAGCTTCAAGTTTTTGAGAAGAATAATTCTCATTGTAACATTTTATGTTGATTTAAACTTCCTGGGTCAATAAGTATTGTCTAATTCTATTCAACATTTATTATACATATTATTCTATTTTATTTTAGCAAATAGTGCTTAATTATTAAAGGCATTATGATTAGCTTTAATTGTATTAAAATCGTTTTATTATTGTCAAATATTATTTAGTAAGATATTATCGAAATATCTACTCATTTTCACTTCATTGAATTGAAGTCATTAGAATTATATATAAAAAATAGAAACAATAAAGTTTTGAAATTTAAAATAAAATAAAAACATTTAAAATTAAACATTAAAAATAATATTATCATATTTATTAATAGCAATAAAAATATTTAATAAATATCTCACAACAATGAAATATGCCAAAGTTTGCAACCCAGATTGCAATAATTGTTGAAACTCTGCTCTGCATTGAAGATAAATTTGCACACAAAGGGATTCATATTGTTAATTTATATTTGATTTATTTCTGTAATAAAAAAATATATCATAAGTTACAATAATAACCGTTGCGTAATGATAAAAAAGGTAATATTTTAATTTAAATACCTTTATTCTTTTGTTTTGATAACTGAAGAATGATATTTTTTTATATCCCCGTGTATCTTTTGTGTTTGTAGCCATATAATAGCGTCGCTGCTTTTTTTTTTATTTATTATTATTTTTTTTTTTGCTTGGAATTTTTTTATTGTTCCTGCTACTTTAAATTAGCCATACCGAAACACTTCCGTTTTTTTTTTATATCTTTACCATTTTTCATTTTACTACTAAAACATCGTTAGTATAAAAACAAAAAAGAAACGTTTTCTCGATTTTACATTTTTATTTTTTGTTTCAACATTTAGCTAACGTACACACTAAAAAATTTCGTTAGTAATCAACGGAATAAGTGTTTTTTCAACGGTTATAAGTGTTGATAATTAACATTTCAAAACTCAACTCTTATTGTATTGAAAACTCAACGCTTAAGTACAATTTCACTTTAAACGTTGATTTATCAGCATAAATAGAGTTGATAAAAACCGTCAATTTTCAACGGAATAAACGTCCTTCTCCACCTAATTAGAAATAATATAAAAACTTACTTTACACAATTTCCTGTGTTCTATGCGAAAAATCAAAATATGCATGAGAATAAATAGTGTTTATTTTTTATTCTTTAACTAGAATCAAGGAAAAAAAATTTTTGAGTTTTTTTTTATTACTTCCCAAAAAGTGCGTTTTTTTCGAAAAGTTACCAACCCGTTAGAAATTTTATTGCATTTTTGGATGTAACGCGATTTTTCATACCCAAATCGGTCAGGCAAAAATTTATGATACAGTATATACTAATTATCAGTTGAGTTTGGTTCTTTTTCATCTAATTATAATTAATCGTTGATTATAAACGTTTGTGACGTCACACGTAAGCGTTAAATATCAACGTTTAAAGCATGACGAAACTGTGTACAAGCTTTTCAACGTTTAGAACGTCGATTATACACGTCTATTTTTTAGTGTGTAAGAGAACCAAATTAAGTGCATTTATATGTTTTTACTTTTTAAAACTTTAAGAGTTAAGGTTATTTTTAGCAAAAACAAAAAATTTAACCAAAAAATATTTTTTTTAACTCGTTTAACATAGAAAATTAAGTTAAAGATTTTTGTTTTTATTAAAAATTATTTTCAAAAAAAAAAAAAAAAAAATCATTAAAAATAATAATAATTATAAGTTTTATTACATTTATAATATCAATGAAACCACTAAAATAAAATCAAGATTAATACCACACAATATAGGGTGTATCTAAAACGTGAGATTTAATAGAAATAAATAAGATGAAGTAGATTGGTATACCTCTAGCTTGCCGTTTGCCACTATGACGTTTCAGATAACAAACACTAAAGCGGGAAATCAGGTACTGCGGTATTTGACTTAAAAGTTGTATAGAAAGTTGTCATCTTCAGAGATGACCGCAGTGATGGCAGAGAAGGAGGAGGTGCGCTGTTGGCAATTTCATCCTCGCTTAGCTCGCGGCCAGTACCATCGCCTGACGTGGCGGGCTGTGATCAAGTATGGGCTGACATCATGCTTACTAGAGGAGGAAGGCTTCGCGTGGGCGCTGTTTATATACCTCCTGACAAAGTTACCGCAGCAACAATGGAAGAACTTAGCGTATCAATAGCTACTGTTCGTTCTAGTCTTAAGGAGGTCGATGGCTTGGTATGTTTTGGAGATTTCAATTTACCTTATATTAAATGGGAAATTAACCAAGATGAAAGGAGTGTTTGTGAACCTTTGCTGCTATCACGCTCCACGGAGAATTTAACATTTCTAGAGCTCATGGCTGAAATGGACCTGCAGCAGAGGGTTAGTTTTCCTACCAGGGGACCCAATTATTTAGACCTAATTTTAACGTGTGGTCGTCTAAATATCAGTGCGTCTCCTACCCCTTCAGTTTTAAAAACAGACCACATTTCTATTGATGGAGTTATTAAATTGGATTTTCCTATCCAACGTCATGTTCCAGCACCACGAACTATGTTAAACTGGAAAAAAGTGGAAGTTTCTGTTTTCAGAGATGCTCTCTGTGCTGTACCCTGGTCTATCATGGAGGCTGCTACTGGTGTTGATGAATGTTGTGATATGTTTTATGATCTCTTAAATGCTGTGATTAGTGATAATGTGCCAGTTATGAAAGTTAACCCGCCCAAATTTCCAAGGTGGTATAATAAAGAGGTAATTTCGGCATATCATGATAAAAAAAGAGCTCATAAAAGGTGGAAGATCTCACAACGAGAGTGTGACTTCATAGAATTTTCTTGTAAAAGAAGTACATTTAAATTACTTGTTGACCAATCTTACCTTAATTATATGGAATCTATTGAATCCAACTTAAATGAGAATCCCAAACAGTTTTTTAAATTTGTACAATCTAAATGTAAAGCTAAAAGAACTCCTAATTCTATGAAATTAGGCAATGAAAAATTTGAAAATGATTCTGAAATTTCTAATGCTTTTTCTAAATTTTTTGAGGAGAATTTAATAACTGATCCTGAATCTTTTGACACAAATTGCCTTAAGGTTGATTTTAATTGTAAATATTCTATTAAGCGTGATGATATAATTAAAAAATTATGTGCTTTAAAAATTGGCAAATCAACAGGATCTGATCCTATTCCTACATCAGTGTTAAAACTATGTGCTAATGAAATATCTGAACCTTTATTTATATTATTTAATAAAATTATTCAGCTTAAAAATTTTCCCTTTCAATGGAAAACTGCTAGAATAACACCGGTGTTCAAAAAGGGCTGTAAGTCTGATGTTTCAAATTATAGACCCGTTTCTATTTTACCTGTTTTCTCCAAATTATTTGAGCAGTTTTTCTGTGAGTGGTTGTATGAAGAGGTGAAATATTTTCTCCCCGAGGAGCAACATGGCTTCCGACCCAATAGATCTACTGTTACTAATTTGTTGAGCTTTACTCAGGATATTACAGACAATATTAATAGTAAACATCAGACTGATGCAGTTTATTTAGATTTCAGTAAAGCCTTTGATTAAGTATCTCATTTTTTATTAATGAAAAAATTAAAATTGATGCAAGTAAATGATAATTTGTTATTTTTACTTAACAATTACTTAAGTAATAGAAAGCAAATAGTTGTTGTCAATAATACTATGTCATCCCCCGTACATGTTACATCATCTGTGTTACAGGGTAGTTTACTTGGTCCTCTTTTATTTAATGCATTTGTGTGGGACCTCCCTTCCTGTTTGAAGCATGTTAAATGTTCAATGTACGCTGATGATACTAAATTATATTATGTAATTAATTCTATTGCCGATTGCCTTCTTCTCCAAGCAGATTTAAATAACATTCTAGAATGGTGCTCTACTTGGAGATTGAATCTCAATTTCAAGAAATGTCAGTCAATTATATTCACTAATAAAATTAATGTCATTAATTTTCAGTACCAAATCGGGTCATTTTTAATTGAAAAGGTTAATGAAATAAATGATTTGGGTGTCATCTTATGTAATGACTTGTCTTACGATAAGCACATACAAAAAATATGCAAAAGTTCCTCGAGAGTGTTAGGTATGCTGCGACGATCGTGCTCGATGCAGTTCTCTGCGTCGACATATCGTCGCTTATATTGCTCTCTCGTGCGGCCGATCTTGGAGTACGCATCACCTTGTGTGGTCACCTCACTGTGCTTCCGCGATCGACCGCATTGAGAGGTTGCAGCGGACATTCTTGAGAACTTGGTGTTTTAAATCGGGAGTTGTATTTAATAAATGTGATTATGTAAAACATTGTAGAGAGGCTGGTATTCATTCGCTAGGGGTGCGTCGTGATATTAATGATTATCTGTTTTTATATAAGCTGGTGAATAACCTAGTCGATGCACCATCAGTTCTTCAATTACTTAATTTTAACGCACCTACTCGCATCAATAGACAACTCAACCTATTTAAGCCTAAATTTTGTCGTATCAATATTGCGCACTTTAGTTTTGGCAACAGAGTGCAAAGAAATTATACAAATCTTGTCAGCAGTTTGCAATGTAGTGAGCTTGACTTATTTCATATGTCACTGTCTATATTTAGGCACAATTTAAATCACAATCTTTTTTAAAATATGCTTTATATGCTGATTTTGTTTTATATCGTCCATGCCGTGGTCCGACCTCCCTCCAGACGTATCTTTGCATGCGTTTAGAGGAAGGTTTGATTGAGGCATGGACGATGTGTCTTTTATGTTTGTTTTGTCTTTTTGTATTGTTTTGACTCTATTATATTCAGTGTATTTGGACTTGCTCTGTTGCTGAATAAAGAACTAATTTGAATTTGAATTTGAATTTGATATTTTTTTCGATATCCTACTACATTAGGATAAGGTATCTTCAAAAATATAAATAAAATTGGGGGGTCACCACGCTAGATTTTAAATTATGATTTGAAATTTTAGTCCCATAAGAGCCCATGTTAATTTCATAAATTATTTTCTCTCTTATCTGATGGTCACAGTTAATAGTCAGTTGTTAGTATAAGTTTCAAACGGCATTATAAAGTTTGGAAGTTTTCTTTTTAGATTTGAGATGCAAGCCATCTGAATACAACCCTTAATTTTATTTTAGCATTGCAGGGCTTTCATTTAAGCAATGAAAAAGAAAATACTGCTGTTTTTAGAATGAAGAAATTTGAAAGAAAAGTATTTACAATAAATTTTATGTATTGTATTTAAATTAATAAATTAATCAATTTTGCGGTCATACACTATATATTTAAAATTAAATAGTACAAGTGAACTGGTTAAAGGCGGTAACCTCTACTACTTATTTTACATCGCAAGCACGAAATATTTACATCCCAAAAACTTTCATATATTTTTAATTATTTTTCATCTTAAACAACAAGTTTTATTTAAAAGTTTTTAATTAAAATTTAATTTATCTTCTTATATGAAAAACTTTTTTTTTTAAATATTAAAAAAACAAAAATCTAAAAAATTCATTATTATTTTTTTTTAAACTTTTTATAAGTCTTTATATTGTAATAAAATATACATCTAATTAAAGTTCTAAGCCAAGCTTCACATTGATTTATTTTAATTACTACCTTTGATTTATCTTGTTTTTATGTTGTTTTTCTTGCAGATTATTATTTTTAAGAAAGACGTTTTCTCGGCGTGCTTTTAAAATATTGAGACATTTATTACAACTAAAAGTATCAATTAATCAATTTTATAAAAGATTTATTGTTTTCAGGCTAAAAAAATAAAATACCAAGGGGATTTAAATAAGTTATTTAAGCAATACTGACATTATTTTCCCATATATCCTGTGACTTAGGCAATTTGTTGGTCATATGTGTTCTCCTGGTTACATACATTGCTAGTTTTCAGGGGCTGAAAATACCGACCTTGACATTGAAAGTAACTCTTTTAAGTTTTGTACTTGTATTATGTGTTTTTGAAATAAAACCCTTTCTAAATCTGAATCTGTATGACCTCTATGTATGACCTCTGTATGACCTTAATACGTTTCAAAACAATAGTCAACTTTAGACATTATACTTATTAATTATTTTGACCCCTTTTGCTTTAATTTGAAAAAATAATATGAAATTGTTGATTTTTTCTTGAAAATTGTAAAAAAAAAGGCAGAATAAAATTAAAAAATAAAGAAATCGTAAGAAAATGTTCTTTTTTTTTTTTTACCTACATGACTCAAATTGTTCAATTCATACTCATTTTTGGTTAAAAGTTACCTAATAATAATATAACAAAACTGGTGAATCTGGTTTGTAAGAATTACTGATAACTATTAAAATAAACAATTTTATTACTCTCATATGATTTTTAAACTCAATACATGTATGGAAATTACTTTAAAACTTGTGTATGTCTAGATGGGTGAAATTATAATTAAGAGAGCATAATAGTTTGTAACATTCATGTAACTTTGAAAACATAACATTGATGTGGCTCTCTTGTTACTTTAAGTACTCTCTTCAGAGAGTAACATTATTTTGTCATGTCTTCAACTTCATTTTTCACAAGAGAGAGAAAGACACAGAGGGAGGCACGTAATCGAACTTACGTCATACTCTCTCTCTCTCTCTCTCTCTCTCTCTCATCAACTCTATTGATCTCTCACGTGACCGATATATTTAGAAATTCCTTTCTAAACCAAAGATAATAACTTTAAACATTGAAAAACACTTTATAAACAATTTTGTGGCAATTTTAATAAAATATTTCAACAATTTTACAATAACTTTAAGATATTTTCTGACCGCTGAAAAGTAAAGATCTAGCACCAACTAACTTTGATATTTATTTCATGTAAGCCCTTAAGCTTGTGAGTTTACGTACATTTTTGTTGCTAGATTATTAAAGTTATAATTTTGATAATATAAAAACACTTAAAGGGATCCAGACTTCAAAACATTAAACTAAAAATGTAAAGTTTATAAGTTAGGACCATCATATTATGTCTCTTAACCCTTCTGTAGCCTCACAAAATGAGGTTAAAAAACTGTAAATCTGAAGACAACGTAAGAAATTCATGACGTCACGAATTGAAAGTCTACAATATAGATTATAGCTTGGGTTTCCTACTTTACAAGTTTTCTTCCTAGTTTGTGAGGCTACAGAAATGTTAAGTGACGTATTATGTGTATGTAATGTAAAATATTCACATCTCGTGAGTTATCATTAAAGGAATTTTTATTTTTTTGAGGTTAAAATATTTTAAACATTAAAAAAACTGTAGTTAATATATTGCTCCATAAAATAATCATAGTATTTCTATTACATAAAAGTGTAAAATTTTAAATTTTTTAAAATTTATAATACAATGTCTGCAACTAAATTTTAATTAAAATATTATTTCTATTGTAAAGTGACATTTTTAAATTACATTTCAATACGTAAGGTTGAAGCTCATTTCTCAATTTTTTTTTTTTTTTTTTAGATGCATGGTTTTGTATACTGATTGTAGAAGAAACAAATAAAAATAAATAATTTTCAATTTGTACAAATATTTCAAATAATTTTTATATTAAAGTGTGACCACACATTTCAACCATACAAAAATGCGGTCACTGTTGAAAATTAAAATCGTAAATAATGACGTTAAAACCAGAAAATTGTTGCAAATTGGAGTTCTGCAGTGGCATAAATATTTTTTTATTAAACATCCCCCGTTGAAAAGCTTTGTTAAAAATACACTAACAAAAATAATAATAACAATAAAAAAGATAAAAAAAAAAAAGCTGTGAGAAGCTCATTAGTTTAATGGGGCGAGGAGAGAGAAGACAGAACAGTGTCGGTTTAATTTTAATAAAAGCTTTCAAAGAAAAATCTATACTTAAATATTCAATTTTTTAATTAATGAGGAAAAGTTAAAAATTTTACTTCAAAGTTTCAATAAAGAAATAAACTTTTTTATTAGCAATAGGTCTTTTTTGAAATTTTTAAATCAGTATGATTAAAAAAAATCTTCGATATTGCAAATTGTACGGGACATATTCTTTAGCTTTTTTTTTTTTTCTTTTTTCTTTTTTTTTTTTAAGTACAAAAAAGGTAATTTTTAATCTCACATTTTTGAACAAATAAAATGCTACTTGCACTTTGTTTTTTGTAAGTGCTTTTTTTTTTTTTTTTTTTTTTTTTTTTTTTTTTTTTAGAATATTCGTGCATAAAAATATCAATGCACACAAATATTAATGAAATACCAAAAAAAAAAAAATTTTAGCTAAAGTACTTATAGAAACTTAAAATGCTTCCCTTAAACACAATTTTTGCATCAAAAAAGTAAAGTATCCGACACTTTAAGGTTAAAATCAAGCTCAGCGTTTTATATTTTATATTTTAGAACAGGGCTCGCTAATGTAAAAACAATAATTAATAATTCATTTATTAATGTACTTAATAATGCAGCAAACGGGGAAAAAACATTTGAAAATTTATTGACTGCTAGTGGGTCAGCTATGTTGTTCATTGATATGCTAACAACTGACGTAGTAGTTAAGAACTAAAGTTTTTACCTCAACAAAACTTGATTGATTTTTAAGTTACAAAATGTGTCACTGTACACTGAAAAAAAATTCTTTCGGTTAGTTTAGTCAGCTATTTGTGAGTAAAAAAGTGAATATTATAAAAATGATAATTGCAGGTGAAGTAGCTAGCCAGGTAGAACAAAGGTACATCTTATAAAAATGATAACTACAGGTGAAATAGCTATACTTGTAGTGCAAAGGTAAATCTTATAATATTGATAATTACAGGTGAAATAGCTATCCAGGTAGTACAAAGGTAAATCTTTTAATAATGATAACTACAGGTGAAGTAGCTAGCCAGGTAGAACATGATTTGTTTACTTGAAAGTCATATTAAATATATTCCTGCATTAAATATTGTATTACGTTCCATGTATTTTACATTGTAAAGTTAAAGACGGTAGATATTTGTTTTCTCGGTGTATAAATGCGTGTGTCGTGGTATTTACTGTAACGTTGTAAATATTTCAGTTGTGCTCCGAGAAAATGGTGACGTGACCAAAACAAGATAAATATTGGCGTCTCTTTTAATAGGCAACAATTCGATGTTTGCTCGGACAGAAAACACGATGAATATGACGTATAGATAAAGTTGACAACTAGATTTGACGTGACATCATTTACTGAAACTAAAAATGAAATTTAAAATTACTGATCAGTTTTATATAATTTTAGATATGATTTTTTTTTTTTTTAACATCATAGATTTAAGAATAATAAACAGGAGCAAATTTTTTTTTTCGTTGAAATCAAATTATTGTTGCTTAAACGCATTTGCCGTAATTGTAGAATCATAAATGTTTTCTGAATCCTTTACCTTACCCCTTTTGTAAGCGAGTCTGCTCAATATATGTAAAATGCGACACTAAAATGTTCATTAAAATTTAATGAAACTTTGTGCGGGATTAAAAGTTTTGTCTCACAAGCAAAATAATTTTTGTCAGATTTTTTTAATCTTTTTTTTAAATATTTTAATCTTTTTTTTTTTTTTTTTTTTTTTTTGAAACATTAAAATACTGTACGTACAAAATATGCGTTTATATATATATATATATATATATATATATATATATATATATATATATATATATATATATATATATATATATATATATATGACATTAAAAAAAGTAGATTATTTTTGGTTTAAAATCTATAAAAACTAGATAAAATGGTACGTTTTTGTTGTTGTTGTTGTTGTTTTTGAATGTTGTTTTTTAGAAGAGAATCATCTAGTGAATTTGAGTACAGAAATAATAACTTGAATGAAAATAAAAATAGAAGGAATATAAATATTTTTGCATAAACTCATAATGAAGGAAAGCTTCTAGTTATAGAGCTTCATTATTGTTGTTATAAATTTAATTTATTCAGTATTTTCATATAAAATGTAAAATTTAAAAGATAATCTTTAGTTTAGGTTTCTAATGCCTCTTCATAAAGTTGTTAGATATTTTACTTGAAAGTCAGTCCTATTATCCTAGCTGACACACAAAATGTCTGAACTATATACAGTAGTGCACTCGAGCTGTTGTGTGAGGTTTAGCATTGTTATCTCGTCTTATTGTTACCCTCATTAGCAAACACCATTGTTGCATTTATCTGCATAGCACAAAATGTCACTTCACAACACTTTGCATATCTCAGCTTGACTGTCTATACTATGGTTGAGGTTTAAGAACACTGCAAGAGAACGCTTATATATATATATATATATATATATATATATATATATATATATATATATATATATATATATATATATATATATATATAATATAAACGAGTCTATACACACACACACACACTTCTGTTTCGTGCACTTACGGGATAGCTACATGGAAAAAAATAATTATATATGCAATCTCAATGCAGTAACAATCATACATAACACACGGAAAGCATAATAAATTACGTAATTTATGCTGCATTTATGTCATTATATCATAAATGATGCTTAATGAAAACCTCTTATTTCATATTTATGCCATACAACATAATATTTTTGCTAAGTAACATAGTTATTATGCAGTATAGCATAGATTATATTATGTCGTATTGAACAAATTATGCTGAAAATGAGTTAGCATATAATTATTACTTATTTATTTCTGTACGCGCAGCATAATTTATGCTAAATGGTACAGTGATTAAACTACATAGCATAATAGATTGTTATTAAGATTGAATTTAGAGTGGTGATCATTATTTCACCTAAATATTGCACTATTAGTATCTAATTTTTTTCACAGTGTACTAAACAAACTGACAATTATTAGATGATAAAAATATTTTCTTACGGTCGGTAAAAATTTAAAGTTAAAATTAATGTTAAACCTTCAAAAGATAAAAGTTTGAAACTTATATCTATGCGAGACATTAGTAATTAATGTTTTACTGTATAAGTAAATTAAAACGTCATATATTATGTTATGTTACATATAAAATTAATGATGTATTATGATAATTAATGAAGTTTGTCTGGATAAAGACGGCAGTTGGGTTGTAGCAAGACCATTAGTCATCTTGTGAAAGAAAGAAAAAAAATACAGATGTCCCGTGTTCATTGAGAGAGAGAGAGAGAGAGAGAGAGAGAGAGAAGTAGGGAAACATTTCGAGATGGTGCTACAACTTGGGCAAACATGGTATGGAGTAGTTCTCGTCAATATGTTCATACCACGTCTTTCTTCCCTCAATAGTCGAGTATGTAGCATCACCCCCCTCCCAAATTGAACTGTAGAGGTCGAGAACACTTTAAAACTTCTTTCTTTACTTTTGCATACTGTAGACATGATTGTGATAATAGAAAAGTCTACTAGTTTCAAAAATCGCTTTTTCCATTTTTAACAAAGATGATATTATATTGGATATATTGATAAGAAACTCACCTTTATTGATAATGGAAAAAATGTTTTTTTTTGTGGAAATAGTAGACTCATATTTTACCATTTAAACTCACGTCAGTGCAAGATTTTTCACATTAGGCACGAGTTTTTGAATGATAAAATATAATATTACAAGCCTGTGTATAAATATGTTTTATATTTTGAAATATAGAAATACGCTTTTTTTTCTAACGCGTTTTTCTTTGTACTATTGATTAATAACGTAAAATAATTTTATTTTGCTTGTAATATTTATTTAAAAATTATTATTATAGGAAGTGTTTAAAAATACATTTCAGTTTATGGGGTTTTTCGAATCCGACACGACCGCGCCCCCTCGTGATCAGAAATCTCAAATAGTGGCAAGAAGCCTGTATAGCAATACAAAGCATGTCAATAAGACCCTAAGGACCATTTTATTTGACCAAGTTAAAATTAAGCCAGGGTCATGAAACTTGCAGGATCTTAAGTACAACTCTTGCCCTTTTAATTTCTGATTTGAATAGGGTCGCATTTGCCACCATTTGAGTTTTGAAGGTGCAAGGAGGAACTTTTAATAAAAAACAAACCCCGGGGTGGATGTTAATTAAATGAGCACATATGGTGGTCCAACAAATGAGGATGCTGAACAAGGGTCTAAATATTTAATTTTCAACCCTTAAGGAGTGTTTCAGGGTTGTTCAATATAACGATATAGAAGTTCTCCGATTTTGACGCAACCAACGGCGTTACCGGGGTTAATTGACCCTACAAAGCCAATGGTGACCACCAAAAATTATAAAATTGACCCCTGGAGGATTTAAGGGTGCCACCCCTGCGAATTAAAGTTTTCTGATTTCAGTGCAATCCACGTTGGTACTGGGGTAACTTGAACTGACTAAGACGCTGGTGACCACCAAAAATTGTAAAATTGACCCCTGGAGGATTTAAGGGTGCCACCCCTGCGAACAAAAATTCTCCGATTTTAGTGCAATCAGCGTTGGTACTGGGGTAACTTGAACTGACTAAGACGATGGTGACCACCAAAAAGTGTTAAATTGACCCCTGGAGGATTTAAGGGTGCCACCCCTGCGAACAAAAATTCTCCGATTTTCGTGCAATCAGCGTTGGTACTGGGGTAACTTGAACTGACTAAGACGATGGTGACCACCAAAAATTATAAAATTGACCCCTGGAGGATTTAAGGGTGCCACCCCTGCGAACAAAAATTCTCCGATTTTAGTGCAATCAGCGTTGGTACTGGGGTAACTTGAACTAACTAAGACAATGGTGACCAACAAAAATTGTAAAATTGACCCACGGAGGATTTAAGGGTGCCAACCCCTGCGAACAAAAATTCTCCGATTTTAGTGCAATCAGCGTTGCTACTGGGGTAACTTGAACTAAAATGCACTAAAATCGGTGAATTTTTGTTCGCAGGGGTGGCACCCTTAAATCCTCCAGGGGTCAATTTAACACTTTTCGGTGGTCACCATCGTCTTAGTTAGTTCAAGTTATCCCAATACCAACGTTGATTCCACTGAAATTGGAGAATTTTTGTTCGCAGGGGTGGCACCCTTAAATCCTCCAGGGGTCAATTTAACACTTTTTGGTGGTCACCATCGTCTTAGTTAGTTCAAGTTATCCCAATACCAACGTTGATTCCACTGAAATTGGAGAATTTTTATTCACAGGGGTGGCACCCTTAAATCCTCCAGGGGTCAATTTAACACTTTTTGGTGGTCACCATCGTCTTAGTTAGTTCAAGTTATTCCAATACCAACGTTGATTCCACTGAAATTGGAGAATTTTTATTCGCAGGGGTGGCACCCTTAATCCTCCGTGGGTCAATTTTACAATTTTTGTTGGTCACCATTGTCTTAGTTAGTTCAAGTTACCCCAGTACCAACGCTGATTGCACTAAAATCGGAGAATTTTTGTTCGCAGGCGTGGCACCCTTAAATCCTCCAGGGGTCAATTTAACACTTTTTGGTGGTCACCATCGTCTTAGTCAGTTCAAGTTACCCCAGTACCAACGCTGATTGCACTAAAATCGGAGAATTTTTGTTCGCAGGGGTGGCACCCTTAAATCCTCCAGGGGTCAATTTTACAATTTTTGGTGGTCACCAGCGTCTTAGTCAGTTCAAGTTACCCCAGTACCAACGTGGATTGCACTGAAATCAGAAAACTTTAATTCGCAGGGGTGGCACCCTTAAATCCTCCAGGGGTCAATTTTATAATTTTTGGTGGTCACCATTGGCTTTGTAGGGTCAATTAACCCCGGTAACGCCGTTGGTTGCGTCAAAATCGGAGAACTTCTATATCGTTATATTGAACAACCCTGAAACACTCCTTAAGGGTTGAAAATTAAATATTTAGACCCTTGTTCAGCATCCTCATTTGTTGGACCACCATATGTGCTCATTTAATTAACATCCACCCCGGGGTTTGTTTTTTATTAAAAGTTCCTCCTTGCACCTTCAAAACTCAAATGGTGGCAAATGCGACCCTATTCAACCCCTTAAATAAGGTCGAAGTGGGCAAATTCAGGGGTTAAAAACATCAGAAATTAAAAGGGCAAGAGTTGTACTTAAGATCCTGCAAGTTTCATGACCCTGGCTTAATTTTAACTTGGTCAAATAAAATGGTCCTTAGGGTCATAATTGACATGCTTTGTATTGCTATACAGGCTTCTTGCAACTATTTGAGATTTTTGATCACGAGGGGGCGCGGTCGTGTCGGATTCGAAAAGGCCCATTTTATAATTTTCCTTGAAACAAATGAAAAGCTGTAAAACGGAGACATTTGTACTATTTCACAAATTTAAACAAACGAATAACTTAAAACAAAATTAATCATAACACACTTTTATTTTGTTTTTAAGTTTATTTTTAATTATAAACAATACTAGTGATTATGAAGATGGAAAGATTAATTTTTACTGTTTTTAAAAGACGTAAAATTATATTTAGCTTGCTTTACTGATTATTCTTATCATATTAAAAGAAAAAGAGAGAAAAAAAATTAAAGATGGTTAAAAATGTCACCAATGATTTTATAGTACAGAATTCTAACATTACTTTATTTAAAAATTTATCCAAGTTAATGTGTTTTTATTGTTTTAAATACAAATTTAAAATTTAATTTTGATGCTTATCTTTAATGTGATATAAAATGAGATAAATAATAAATTTCTTTCACCCCACTCCCACCCCTGGCAGCACAAAGAAATAAACTTGAGTCGTGTGAAGTCTTAAGCGTTGTTCAATGTTCTTTTCTGATTCAATTAAAAACTGCCTTTGTTAACTTATTAAAAAATAAATCCCGTAATTTTTTTTTTTTTTTTTTTTTTTTTGCTTGCCATATTGTGTTATCGTGCTATACACCAATACCAGTCCCAGTCAAGACATTGTCTTATCGACAGGTAAGGACTTTCCAATTAATGGAAAAGCACACACGGGCTGGCCACGGCCTAAGTACACAGCCCGGCATTCGCCATGACAGCCTAGAGAAACCGTGGAAACATCTAGGCAGGCTGGTCGGTGCAATCACATCAATCATGCACCTCCCGAATACTGTGCGTCGTCATGGAATGCATGTAAACATGCATCGTGCAACGTGTTGTGCTCTCACACTTCACGTACGCACCTAGCATAGTTGCAACGCTTGAAGCTCAAAAACTATTTACATGCTCAAATGTTTACCGTCAGTTAAGCATTAAGATTTGAGAGGTAGAATAACAAGTCGACTAAATTTTGCCTCGCTCAAATTTTATGCTTAAACCTAATAATATATTTTTTATTTGAGTTCTTAAAGATTAGAAATTCTGATTTGAGAGGTAAATTTACAACTTGTTCCAGGTTTAAATTTTGCCTCTTTCTGTCAGTCTAGTCTGCTCAAATTTTGTGTCCTCATTTGTGCTCTCAACTGCAAATTATAAAACTTGAGCTAAAATAGCAATGCTCAAATGGCAATTTTGCCTTCCCACACTTAACTCTACTTTTAGTTTGAGCACATAACAAGATCAGCAAGTTTATGTTAATGCAGAACTTCAGCTGATCTGATAAATTATGTAGAGTTAAAATTAAAATAAATTATAAAAAAAAAAATGACTTAATATTTTTTCACTATCACAAATTTGATATGATTGCTTTTCTTATGAAAATACCAAATTGATGTCTAAATTTGTAATAATGAAAATAATGTTAGTAAAAGTCACCTATTTCAATTTTTATAAAACTACTTCCAACTATTTCTACATATTTTTAAAAATGATTTTTTTTTATCTTTTCAATAAAATGTTTTAAATATAAAAAAGAAATAAAAATTATATTGAAAAATTCTTAAAAACTATTGCTTTTCAGCATTATAAATACCTCTAGCATTTTAATTTAGTCTGGAATACTAAGAAAATATAGATTTAGGTTCTTATCAGTAAGTATCTTGTTTAGTAAAGTTTTCGTATTCAAAAATTTGTGTTTCCTGTATTTAAATATCGTAATTATATAAGTTTTTATGACGGGATATTATGTAAAAATGTGACAAATAATTGCAGGTGATCTAATTTACTGGTTTAATAAACTGATTTTACTACAAACTAAAACATTGTTTACTATTTTATTTATTACCAATATTTATCCTTTGTTACCTATCTGTATATATAAATATATATATATATATATATATATATATATATATATATATATATATATATATATATATATATATATATATATATATATATATATATATATATATGTTTTAAACTTCAAATGATATAGTTTTCCTTACTACACATAAGTGTAGTTCAGACTCCACGAGATGGCGATATTTGTATCAATATATAAATATTTGAAAATATTTATCTTGCACTATAACACCATCTATATAATTATACCACTATATACTTTAATATTATATACATTGATTACCTGGACAATTTTAGTTATCTACGGAAATTGTTTTGATCTTAGTTTTGGCCTCGATGTAGATTGGCATAATCTATAGTCTTAAACAGCTTACTTACTCACAATAATTTAACATTCTTAAAGGCATAGAACACCTTGAACAAAAAAATAGTTTAATATCCTAACATACCTATATTATATATATATCAATGTTGATTTGGTCAGAATTATTGGTTACTAATTTATTTTCAATTCACAAACCCGCAGCTGTGATTTTCTGCATGGAAAATAAATTAGCAATCAGTGATTATCAGACCAAAACAACATTGATATTTAGGAATATGTTATAGGATATTACATTACACATATATTTTTAATTTAACGTGTTCAATGCTTATAAGTACGAGTTTGATTTAGTTTATAATGTAGTTTATGTAAAAGTATGATTTCATTAATTTAATTTAATTCTGAAGTAACTTAAAGGCATAGAAAACATGAAACAACATGTTCGTTTTAAGCATTGAACACAAAATGTGATCTACAAAAGTGATGATAATTTTTACCAAAATGTAAATATGGCGCTCCCAACAAGACAGCGTGAATATAACTGTAAAGTATGCAATTTGCGTGAATAGTTCTGTTTATGACGTCAAAAACAGGCAAAAACTAGTATGAAAAGTTGTGCGGCTCTTATAAATTGAAAATTTCTAATCAATGCTTCGGAGCTACAGTTGGATTTTGAGACCAATTAATGTTATTTATGTTAGTCCCATTATAAGTTTTGTGATGTAAATGATAAGGTTTTCATGTTGCCTATGACTTTAAGTTACATATTATTCAAATATAACTGAATCATCAATCATCTGTATAATTAGTTGTTAAGATCCTTTTGTTTATTGAAAATAAATAAGAAAAATTAGTGAATAAATTAATTTTTATAAATAAGTATTAGATAAAATACTTTTAATATAATATAATTATAATAATAATAGACATTATATTATTAAAATAATAATACATACACATAAATTTTAAAAATAATTATTAAAAAATTTTTTTCAATAACAATACGATTTTTATTTTAATTATCAAAGAAAGAAAGAAAGAAAGAAAGAAAGAAAGAAAGAAAGAAAGAAAGAAAGAAAGAAAGAAAGGAAGAAAGAAAGAAAGAAAGAAAGAAAGAAAGAAAGAAAGAAAGAAAGAAAGAAAGAAAGAAAGAAAGAAAGAAAGAAAGAAAGAAAGAAAGAAAGAAAGAAAGAAAGAAAGAAAGAAAGAAAGAAAGAAAGAAAGAAAGAAAGAAAGAAAGAAAGAAAGAAAGAAAGAAAGAAAGAAAGAAAGAAAGAAAGAAAGAAAGAAAGAAAGAAAGAAAGAAAGAAAGAAAGAAAGAAAGAAAGAAAGAAAGAAAGAAAGAAAGAAAGAAAGAAAGAAAGAAAGAAAGAAAGAAAGAAAGAAAGAAAGAAAGAAAGAAAGAAAGAAAGAAAGAAAGAAAGAAAGAAAGAAAGAAAGAAAGAAAGAAAGAAAGAAAGAAAGAAAGAAAGAAAGAAAGAAAGAAAGAAAGAAAGAAAGAAAGAAAGAAAGAAAGAAAGAAAGAAAGAAAGAAAGAAAGAAAGAAAGAAAGAAAGAAAGAAAGAAAGAAAGAAAGAAAGAAAGAAAGAAAGAAAGAAAGAAAGAAAGAAAGAAAGAAAGAAAGAAAGAAAGAAAGAAAGAAAGAAAGAAAATCAGTATACCTATGTCTGAGGCTGAGAGAGAGAGGGAGAGAGAGAGAGAGAAACAGAGAATATGTTGAGACAAAATCTTCAATAATTTCATTTATATCGCAATTCATATATTATGTAGAGTGACAAATTCGATAATGTACATTTCAATTGTACATTGTTATTAGATTGTACTCAAACGATGGCTCCGCGGAGGACTGAACTACAGTGTATGTATAGTCTCCGCGCACCTCAAATTTGGAACATCTGCACTCTCCGCCTCACCTGAATTTGAAGCATCTCTTACCTCCACACTATTACAGATGCTTCAATTTCAGGTGAGGCGGAGAGCTCACATGTTCCAAATTTGAGGCGCGCGGAGACTATAGTTCAGTTTTCCGCGGAGCCATCGTATGCTTTATTAAGTCACAATTTTATATGATTTATTAATAATTATAGGATTTATACTTTTTTAAATTGATAATATAAAAAATTCCAATATTTAAAATACTTATTTCAATCATCCTCATTCCACACACTGATGTGTATTTTAGCTAAAATGAATAAATACTTCATAAAAAAAAAGTAAAAAAAAATCAAATATAGTGTATAATATAATTTAATATTATGCTATAGTCTTACCCCAGTAATAATGCAATTAAAATATAAGAAAATGTCATTAATTAAAATTATGATGTAATTTTACAAATTAATCATGTAATAATTGCTAATTTTAATTTTAGTAATGTAACTTATTCTGAAAGATTTTTTTTGTCATAAATTTGAATTCGTTTAGAAAAAAAAAGGACCAACTTATTCTACAAGATGATATAAATTAATAAAATACCAGCATAACTATGAGACAGCACAGAAAAATATTTACATAATAATTATACTGGATCGTTTTTAGCACAAATCAACATTGCTATACTACTATTACTACTGCATAATTACTTTGTTACAATAGCATACATATTATGTTGTACAGAATAGTAATCTTTATGGTTCTAATTTATCATTATTTATGCTATTACTATATAAGTACAGTATAAATTAGGTAATATTATATTTTCGTGAGTTTTTTTAAATACAAAAAATTACATAAAAAGAATTTTATATTATCGCATCTCAAATAATGAATATAATATAATGTTTGGCTTTAAATAAATAAATAATATTAAGAATGAAATAAAATCAATCCTTTCCTGTCTATATACGTATTTCTGTGAGTACAACTCGTTTGCATTGCAAGCAAAAGTGTTTTATATCACAACTTAATATTGTAGATAAATAACATTACCAACTGTAATTCAAGATAAATTCTCTATATCTTATCTGCGTAGAAACTTGATATTGTAAAACTGTTGCAATGCATGTTTTGTACTTTATTAAAAGTTGATATTGCTTTTCCTGCAGTAATATTACTATGCTGTCTCATATTGCATATCTCTTGTATATTAAACTATAAGTATATAGGATGCTTTCATTCATGTTAAAGTCAACGTCGTAAGTAAGTATACTAAATAACATTGGCTGGTATAGGATAATGGCACATTTTGCCAGTTAAAAAATAATTCGCAATTTTTTTGAGAGCATTATTGATGCTGTTAACAGTTTAAAATTCAACTTTGAATTAGTACCTCAAGTATGCAAGAAAAATAATAATGACCAAAAACTAGCTAAATTTACCAAAGAAAATAGCCAAAAACTAAGTTTGTCCTATGATGAGAAATGTTATTCATTGCTCAAGAAGAGCATCGAAAAGCACTCAGAATGACGTCATGCGTACATTCGTACTCCGACAATAGTACATAGCTTTTTATTTATTGCAACATGGATTTCTTTATTTTATATAATACAATATTATTCATTTGTTTGTTTCTATTGCAACATGGATTTCTTTATTTTATATAATACAATATTATTCATTTGTTTGTTTCTGTAATTGGTTTACTGAAAATGTTTCATGAAAATGTTGCATGAAATTTTGTCATTTATTAAACTACTTATTATCTTGAAAACATAATTTAAAATAATATGTCTTAATATGCTTATTAATCCTAAATATGGTATATTTTGTTTTTGTTTTTTACTGCTGTCCAATGTTGGTTCAGTGATAGGGCCTTTGTTCTGCCCTGACTGCACCATTTGCCTATTATGCAATAAAGACTTTATTTATTTATTTATTTATTTTATTAGATCAAGTCAAGTACTCCCACAATAGTACATAGCTTTTTATTTATTGCAACATGGATTTCTTTATTTTATATAATACAATATTATTCATTTGTTTGTTTCTGTAATTGGTTTTAATATATCCTTTATTCCTTTATTAGTCAATAGAGTAACTTTAAAACAAATTTGGATTTTTTCTTTTTAGTGTTACTAATTTGTGTAATGTGAGGGAGCCATTTTTTATTTTTTTTTATAATAATTTGTTTCCCTCTACAATTGAATTGAAACTTATAATAATGACAATTTAGTGAAATAGTAAAGTAAAAATTAAAACTTACTTTATATTAAGGATATAATAGTTGAAATGATACAATCTTTTGAATAAAAATTTAATTAATGAAAGTTATTATAAAATGGAATTTCGTATTCCTCTTTCTTTCTTTTTTTAATTTTTGCTGCTGTTAAATCATAAAATAAAGTGTGTTTAAAGTAGAGGGAACTAATTGATATCTCGCAAACTAGACGGTTGCAAATTATAATATTATTAACACAAAGTAAAGAATAAATGCATTACTTAAAAATTCAGCTATATACGTCACACGTGAAAACACGATCAACAATATTCAAGTTATTTGACTTTAAAGATAACAAACAAATGTGTAAATTAAAATGTAAGTGGCAAATTGTAGTCAAATTAGAAACTTTTTTGGAATTATAAAAACAGTATAACTTTTTTTTGCGGAACAAGAAAACATTTTTTTAGATTTACTCGATTTCATTTGCAAATTATAGTGCTTGTTTTGTTGGAAGTAAGGAATACACAAAGATTTCTTATAAATATCTAAGTTATAACTCCTCTTTTAATGATTTCCGGTCCAAATCGGTCACCATTCACGTTAAATAAATATAAATATGTAGAAGAGGTGAGTAGAATTTTTAAACATTATTATATAAAGATTTTTTTTCTAATTTTTTTGTTCCATAAACTTATTATTTCTTTACTTTATTTCAAATAAAAAAAAAATTACTTCCTTTCTTCGAACATATGTAATCTCTTTGTGAAGTATTTAATGATGTCACCCTAAATTTTAATGTTGAACAGAATAAAAAATATAATTATAACATTTTTTGTTATTAAATATTTTATTACGTTCGTTTTCATGTAATTCTCAGTCTCAGTAAAATGCAAAGAAAGCAGTTTTTTATTTCTCTAGACATAATTTGAACACAGAAGTGAAATAATTGCTATAAGACGCCACATATTAAAATATTGTAAACAAAAAGTGATATGCTTAGTTTTCTTGTAAGCAAAGGTCACCCGCAGAGGTCACCAGGTCACGAATGCTTGCAGCTGCACCACGAAGGGTGGCGAGCGATATATATATATATATATATATATATATATATATATATATATATATATATATATATATATATATATATATATATATATATATATAATATATATATATATATATAATTATGACGACGTTATCTTGCAAATACGTCACATTGGCGTCAAAATGTCGAATTATATTCTAGTAACAAAGTCGTAAAGAAGATTTTACTTTGCATTTAAAATTGCATTTTTTTTCTCCCCACACGGAAAGAATAGATTACATAACTTTTGCTACATTTATTATGTCATTCCAGCATAATTAATGTTAAATGAAACATCAGAATTATAATTATGCTGTACAAAAATGTAACATATTTATTATGCAGTATAGCATAAGTTATGCTGTATTGAACAAATTGTGCTAAAAATTAAAAATGAGCTAGCATTATTATTACGTATTTATATTTGTCCCGTTGTCCGTGCAATGAAAATTATATATACTGATTTTTTAATGAGTTTTATTTTCCTGCTTTTTATTTTCTTTTTCTTTGAAATATAAGTTGTTGTTTTTTTCTTTTTGATTTTTATTAATAATTTTTTACATTACAGTAAAATTATTGACTTGTTAATTGTTGCTAGAAATTTGTAGAGAAAAGAGAAAAAGATTGAGACAGAGAGAGAGAGATAGAGAGAGAGAGAGAGAGAGAGAGATAGAGAGAGAGAGAGAGAGAGAGAGAGAGAGAGAGAGAGAGAGAGAGAGAGAGAGAGAAGAGAGAGAGAGAGAGAGAGAGAGAGAGAGAGAGAGAGAGAGAGAGAGACTTATTCAACTTGGCCACAATGTGCAGACATAAAATGTGTAAGTTCATTATAGTTCAAGAAAGTCGTAAAATAATTGTTTTACTTTTTTCCCCAATTTTCCCCCCTTTTTTTTTTTTTTTTTTTTTGTTGAAGTGTGATTTTTTCTTACACTTTAACATGTTTAATATTATATAAAAAATATGTCTTTGATAGTTAATTTATATCTTTGCTAGAAATTTGTAGAGAAAGAGCGTGTGAGATTAAGTGAGAGAAGTAGAGAGAAAGAGAGAGAGAGAGGGGTTTATTCTCTTTTCACTATAATGTTTTTGTCAAATCTCGCATCAGCTAATTTTACGCTCACCTATATATTGTTTGAATACTAATAATAAATCGGGCGTATTTTCAAGTATTTAAAACAATGAAATATATAAAATAAAAAAAACAGTTACTATATATGAAAACCACAATTGCATATTTATTGTTCTTATAAAAGTTTATTATTAAATAATGATTATAAAAAAGTATATAAAATATTTGAAAGATATTAAAATTATTCTTATATTTTTATTAAAATATAATTTTAAAAACAAATAATAGAAAGTATCCTATCAGAGATAGGGGCTATAGATATCAGAGATAAATGTCTAATTTTCTGACATCTTGCAAATTTGGCAGGATCTTGTGCAAGATGTTCCTGCGAAACATTATAACATTTGTCTTGCAAGATCTTGCATGGCCCTGCATATAGAGAGGAAACATGAATTGAGCTTTTTATGATTTAGCACGAGCGGATAGACTATATAAGGGTCCACTAATTTAACATTACACGCTTTTGGGGAACAACAAGTTTTTTGTGATTTTTGAGAAAACTACACCAGAGATACCTTAGAGATTTAAATAAGACTAAACACAAATTTACGTGTATTTTAAGTCATAGAAATTTTGTAAGAAATTTTTTAACTGATGTAACAACCTCCCCATTATCTTCAAATCAAATTTCAAAATATATTTATTCATTTCTCTCATCCTACAATCACAATACACAACAATGCATATCCGCTTAGGTTATCGTAAATAAAAATTCACAATTAGAAATGATAGTCAATACAAAGAAATAATTATACAATAATATATATATATATATATATATATATATATACACATATCATATATTATATAATATACAATTAATAATAATGAAAATAGCTAGGAGAGATGTGTTATATTTGGTCATTTATAAACTCATCAATTGAATAATACTGTTTGTTTAATAATAACGTTTTCAATGCCTTTTTAAACATAATAGGATTTTCAATCTGTCTAATATGTGTAGGCAAATTGTTATATATCTGCAGACAACCACAAAAAGGTCCTCTGTTATACATTTCAGTTCTTTTATACAAACTTGTAATTTTTGATTTCACATTTCTCGTATGGTGCTGTGGTTTATTTCATGACTATAGTAAAGTATTGTAAATTTAGTTTAACTTTCATTGAACATTTAAGAATATAGACACATGGAACAGTAATAATTGTTAAAATTATAAATACACTCAAGATATTAAAATTTAGTAATTTACGTGGTATTGTACATTTTAAACTATCGTAAAGTTATAAATTATCATAAAATTATTATTATTATAAAATCATGAATTTATCGCACAATTAAATGTTGTTATTTTGTAATAATATATTAATTATAATAAAATACATAATTTTAATAACTGTTGCACAATGTTTTACTGTATACATAATAGTTGAATTTAGCTAACGTAATTACTGTGTATTTTTATTTTTGTCCTTAATGTTTATTATTTATACACGGAGATGATTACAACAATAAATTATTTTAAAATTGTGCCAAAAGCTCGAATTCGATCGTCAGCAACATTATATCATACTTTTTTTTTATGTAATACAGTGAATATTTTTAATTATGTCCTTGTGGATTTACTTTACAATTTTTTAATTTTACACATAAAATAATAAAATTAAGCTTCATATCTAATGTGATAAAAAAATAAGATTTTTTTTTTAAACTTACGCCTAATTAATTTTTAATATATCATATATAACAGCTTTTGTTTATATTTGTTTAGTTGTCTTTTCAATATATACTGTATATAAGATGTAAAAAATAATAATTTTCGGGAAAAAAATAAGCAAAAATTTGTCAAGCACTCTGTGAGTAAAAGTAGCGACCTGTGTGTAGCAGTCGAAGGTTCAAGCCAAGGCCGGCTTGGCATAAGGCCTTAGTCCGGGATCCCGGACCGGGCCTTTGCTTTTGCGGGCCTTTTATTTTGGGGAAAAAAAAGAGAAAGAGAGAAAAAAAAAAAAAAAAGAAGAAAAAAAAAAGGAAAAAAAGGAAAAGAAAATGAAGTTTAAAGTTTATTTGAAAAAATTCGCACATTTTTTTATAATTTTTTATTTTACTTTTGTTTTTAAAAGAAGAAAGATCATCGTTGTTTCCTGAAATTGTCACTTTTAACTATAATTTATTTTTTAAACCTGTCGTATTTTTGTTTCTTCCCTTTACTTCTTGTATATTATTATATTTTTAAAAGCTTTTTAATTTAATATTAATTTTTTTTAAACGATTTAAGCCACACGCGCGCTGAATTCAATGGCTCACATCAGCATTATTCCTCCTCCTTTTTTTTATAATATATGTGTACAATATTGTAGCTGCAATTTAAACCGGTTTGAGCTCTATGCAACTATGCAATATTTTTGAGAGCAATATTGATGCTGATGGCAAGATGTTGAATTAGTATCTCAAGTATGTGAGAAAAATAACAAATATCTCAAAATTAACCGATTTCCCAAAAAAAATGGGCTTAAATGAAGTTTGTCCTATGCTGAGCAATGTTATGTACAGTACTACTCCAGTATGGCCTTCAAGCGCAATAAATATGACATCATCCTCATACACCCTATATAGTACAGGGTGTTTATAAAAAAACGCACGATTTAAATCTTAAATTTAGACATGACGGTAAGTGAGAAAAATAATATTTTATACATCAAATGAAAGCCTCAGTTTTGACATTTTTAAAAATGTGCACAGTTTTATTTTTCGTCAAATCGTTTATTTTTTATTCGCGAAATGGCGCAAAATGCCAATTTGCCAAAACGCCCGCCTTTTTTCTTGCATTTTCAAGCGTGTTTTTTCTCAGTAAGCGAAAACATAAAATGTTTACTGATCAACACAAGGCACAGTGCGTTCTTTGGTATGAAAATGCAATGTCTCCTACGGCAGTTCAAAGGACATATCGTGTTACATATCCAGTGGATTATCACCACGTACTGGTGTCACTGAGTGGATAGCTGCGGTAATGCGTTGCTTGAGGTCTCTGATATTTCGCACTGGAGTTTTAAATGCGACATCTTTCACGTATCCCCAGAGTAAGAAGTCAGGTGGTGTTAGGTCAGGAGACCTTGGCGCCCATGCTGTTGGTCCATCGCGACCCAGCCACTTGTCTGGGAAGACTTGGTTTAGGTACTCTCTAACCGCCAGTGCCCAATGCGGTGGAGCGCCGTCTTGCTGGAATGTCAAGTCAAAGCCCATTTCCTTCTAAGCTTGAAGCAGCTGAGGTACAGCGTTTGTAACATGTCAAGGTAAGAATTCCACCATACTGTAGCCTCGTGGACGAACAATGGTCCAATAATGCGATCAAAGAGAACACAGAACCAAACATTCACCTTCTGGCTATCTCTCTCATAAGTGCGAGAAAAATCAGGTCCCTCTGAACCCCAGAATATCGTTTTGCGAGAAGGTACGTGGTGATAATCCACTGGATATGTAACACAATATGTCCTTTGAACTGCCGTAGGAGACATTGCATTTTCATACCAAAGAACGCACTGTGCCTTGTGTTGATCAGTAAACATTTTATGTTTTCGCTTACTGAGAAAAAACACGCTTGAAAATGCAAGAAAAAAGGCGGGCGTTTTGGCAAATTGGCATTTTGCGCCATTTTGCGAATAAAAAATAAACGATTTGACGAAAAAAAAATATTGTGCACATTTTTAAAAATGTCAAAACTGAGGCCTTCATTTGATGTATAAAACATTATTTTTCTCACTTACCTTCATGTCTAAATTTAAGATTTAAATCGTGGGTTTTTTTATAAACACCCTGTATATACTTTTATGGCATGGCATATTGACTTTAAAAAATGAATGCAATCACCCCTATATGTTGAATTGTCGTAAAATATTAAATGAATAATTAATAAATAAATAATAATTAAATAAAGACAAATAAACAAGTAAAAAGTAATTAAATGAATAAGTAAATATAAATAAAATAATTATAAAATTATAGTATAAATTGATTGATTTTTGCGAGTTTTATATTTATATATATTGCTGTTAAGGTAGTACTTTAGGGTAGCATTTTTGTCGTAAAAACAAATTTTATATCATTATTTAGCTTTATAATAAACCAAGGAACAATTTTCTATACTAAAAAAAGTTTTTGCTCAAATCAATTTTCCGCAAATGAGCCTCAAAGTCGGTGGGGTTTTTTGGGTTACGCCCCCTTTAGCATGTATAAGATACAAAACTTCAAGCTTAACGTGTGCAAAATTGAATTAATCAACTTCTCAATAAAAAATACTAGCGTGATCTACAGATAAACTTCTAATGAATTTGAGATTTAACACAATTTTAACGAGATTTTTACGGAGAAAAAAATTATTGAAGATTGCATATCCAATTAACATGGGTCAATTTGCGTTAATTTTTTTCTCGGCAAGAACTTTTTAGAAAAATCTGAAAAATCAGTTTTCATTAAAAGTCAACACGAAAAACAAGCTAATATTTTTTTAACCGCTGAAAAAATTTTTAAAGTGGGTCAAAATCGGGGCTCAAATATAGATTCATTAGCATTAGGGGGCGGGGCATTTAGCGACACTTTGACGCTCTGTTGTGACGAGAGTTTTTTAGATAGAATTTTTTTGATTTCATTTTTGGGTACAGCAGCCTAAACCTAATTCAGAATAATAATAATAAAAATACACTCCTACCCAAAAGTAGTACCTTAACAGGTTGAATTATACACACACCACACACACATATTATATAATTTTTTATTATTATTATTTAAGCCCAGGGTTTGGTTAGGATGATAATAGTTTAAAATAACTTAATGCAAGATATGTAACGAACTTTTGATATTATTCGTGTGTGTGCACGCAAGACGATCAAGAAAAAGTTTTAAACAATCATCTTCGCGCTAAAAAAAATAATAATAAAAAAAAGTCAAGTGACAATCGTAAATAGCATACAACGGCAACGCCCACCTGCACCTGTTTGTTGAAATCCTTTTTATTTATCCAAATTTATCCTATAATTTTACGGCTGGATAATTCACGTATGTATAAAAAGAAAAGTAAGACACTAAATTATATTTACTGTACATTATATGTATGTATGACCCTATGTTTTAAAGGTTGGCGATCGTAATATTTTGGTGGGGACCGTGGGGAATGTTTGGCATCATCATAACTATCAACGAGTGTTAAAATGGATTGATGTTCACATTCACATTCAGATTCATATTCGAATTATGGGGACCCTTGTGCGAGGCTAATTTCAAAATCGAAAAATCGCATTTTTTGGCTTTTTCAGCCACTTTTAAGCATCCAAAATAATCAATTTAACAAGATAAAGCAATTACCTTTTTATTTTAATATGAAAATTAATTAATTTAACCTTCTAAAACGTGAAAATTAGGTAATATCGTTCAAGATCAAAACAGCCAATTTTGATGTTATAAAATCGATGATTAAGAGTTGAAATCTGTATGTGACAACCAAAATTAAGATAGTTTTGCAATTTGGACTTATTTTTACAGGTGTCACAAACAAAAAATCGACGATCCGTGCAATAGGAATCGAGCTACGATTTTTTCAAAATGCCTCTGTTGTCAACATTCTTTCGCCTATAAATCGCAAACGCAGGTTCTAAAAAAGTTAAAAATCGCAGGACGAGTACTTGACATGTTTATCTAACGATTTACAATGTTTCGATCATTTAAAAAATTTCCTTCTAAAAAAATCGACAAAAAAACGCTACTTTTTATCGATTTTTTCGTTTCAAAAGCCGATTTCTCACACAAAATCGACAAAATCGGACATTATATTTATGTATAATATAGCCAATCTCGTTCTACGGCTGTCACAACAATAAAATCTCAAGTGCGACAATTGACAGAGCAGCTACGATTTTTTTTTTATTCATAACATTACGGTAACTGCGAATATCCATCTGGAAATTACAAATGGAAAATGTCGATTTTTAATTTGGAACCTTTAAAATCGATAGTTTTTACGACGTATTTACAATCTACACTCAATACTACGGCTGTCACAAAAATAAAATCGACGATCCGTGCAATAGGAATCGAGCTACGATTTTTTCAAAATGCCTCTGTTTTCAACATTCTTTCGCTTATAAATCGCAAACGCAGGTTTTAAAAAAGTTAAAAATCGCAGGACGAGTACTTGACATGTTTATCTAACGATTTACAAAGTTTCGATTATTTAAAAAATTTCCTTCTAAAAAAATCGACAAAAAAAACGCTACTTTTTATCGATTTTTTCGTTTCAAAAGCCGATTTCTCACACAAAATCGACAAAATCGGACATTAAATTTATGTATAAAATAGCCAATCATGTTCTACGGCTGTCACAACAATAAAATCTCAAGTGCGACAATCGACAGAGCAGCTACGATTTTTTTTTCAGTTTCAGTTTATTTATTGATCAAAATACCAATTGTTACATGTTGATTACAAAAAAAATACAGGAATACAATATATTTCATAACAATTTCAGTCATAATACAATTTATTAGGAATATATTCTCTTAATATTGAATAAAAATTTATTTATATAGAGCTAAAAATACATTTTAATACTACATTGGTAAAACATTTTAGTTAAAATATATTCATGCGATAATTTTTCATTTTATTTGTTTTATCATATATATTTTTATTATTGTTTATATATTTTTTTAGCACCTTTTTTTAGCACATGATTTATTTTTTAAACATAAATAATACTTCTAGTATTTATTAAATTAATGCATGTAATAAATAATTTAAAAATAATAGATATTAGGGCATATATTATATATTAAGTGTTACAAATGTGTTTTCTGAGTTTGCACTTGAGGACTTTTTGATAATGGTATAGAAATTATTTTTTAATAGAAATTTGGTCACTTCTTCTTTAAAGTCTTTCTTTTTATCAATTTCTTTCACTTCATTTGGCAAGTTGTTAAACAAAGTTGCTCCTAATACAAGAAAATTTGTTTCATATGTAGCTTTATTGAAAGAAGTTTTAATATTATTACCCTGCCGCGTACTGCGACCTGATATGTTTGAATTTTTGAAGAAATGTTCAGGATTACTTTTGACATACAGAAGTAAGTGTAATATACATAATGATGGAAAATTAAGTATTTCCATTTCTTTCCACTTTTTCTTACAACTTGAACCTGATTTTGCTCTAGTCATACTTCTTATGATATTCTTTTGACATTTAAAAATGGCATTGTTATTTCGATTATCTGATGAACCCCATAAAGTAATACCATATGTTAATTTAGATGCAGCATAACCATGATAAACCTTTTTTAATGTGTTTAATGAACATACTTTTCTTAGTTGTTTGATTAAAAAGTAAACAGTTTGCAAAGATTTTTTTGTTTGTTGTATATGGTATTTCCATTGAAGTTTATAATCAATAATTATTCCAAGATATTTACAATGAGTTACAAGCTTAATTCCAGTTTTAATTTCAAATTCATTTTTTGTTTCATCGTTTACTTTAAACAGCATGTAATATGTTTTGCTTTCATTCATTATAAGTTTGTTAATAAGTAAATACTTCCGAAGTATACTCATTACAATATTTTGGTTTTTTATTAGCTCTTCAAGAGGTTTACCTATAATTATTTATACAATATCATCTGCATAGAGTAACAATTTACAAGATGCCCCAAGTGCATGCTCTAAGTCATTTATGAGTAAAATAAATAACAGTGGTCCCAAAACTGAACCTTGTGGTACACCCGTATTATTAGCTGTGAATTCGGAGCTATAAGTTTTTTGTTCTCCGGTTTCACTAATATTTTTTATCTGAACTGCCTATGAGCGCTCTGATAGATATGATTTTAGAAATTGTAAGCAATTTTCTCGAATACCAAAGTGTTCTAATTTTTTTAACAGTAATTCATGATTCACTACATCAAAAGCTTTTTTTAAATCAATAAGATTGATAACACCATGTTATTTAAGTCATTTTGTTTGTTTATTTCATTTACAAATTCAGTAATTGCTGATGTTGTTGACTTACAGTGTCTAAAACCATGTTGGTAATTTCAAAATACATTTTTTGGGATAGCAAAATTAACAATTAATGATTTTAAAACCTTTTCTATTACTTTTGAAAATACAGATATTTTAGCTATAGGTCGGAATTGCGTCATGTCTTTTGTATTCTTTACTTTGTGTAAAGGTGTTATTAACGATGTTTTAAGTCTATTTGGAAATTTACCTTCAAACAATAGCATGGAAATAATCCAGCTTAATGGAATTTTAATTTGATCTATGACTTTTTTTACTAATATATCTGGAACACCATCAATTCCAGATGAATATTTATTTTTTAAACTTTTAATAGCATTGTGAACATTAGTTTCATGAACTGGATTTATTAAAATTGATTCCATTGTTTTATTACCAAATATTTCAGAAGAAGTACTTGGCATTATTTTAATTTGATCAGTTACAGAAGAGATAAAGTAATCATTTAATAATTTAACAACATTTTGTGGTTCGCTTATTATGTCTCCGTTATTTTGTTTGATTTCAATTTTATTGAATTGATTGCTATTTCCCTTCTTTTTACCTGTTTCTTCTTTAACAATATTCCACGCAGTTTTAGATATGTTATCACTAGTTTCAACTTTATGTTGAAGATATTTACTTTTGGCAAGTTTAATGTCTCTTTTATATTTTTTAGTTAAAGTTTTAATAAGTTCTTGTTTTGATATTTTATGAAAATTTTTTAGATTATCTATACTTCTCTTTTTTTGTTTGAGTTCAGGGGAGTACCATGTTTTTTTGTAATTCTCGGCTTTTACTAACTTTTTCTTATATGGAAAAATGTTGTTAAATCCTTCCAAAAATATATCATGAAAAGTATTGAACATATTTTCACCATCTGTACAATTCAATAGCTGCGTCCATTCTACTTTTTTTAAAAAGTCTTTAAATGAAGTGATTTGATAGTCATCATAAGTTCTTCTATAGCTGTAATAGGAACTATTTTGTTTTAAGGAACTTGTTATGACGATTACTTGTGCTATATGATCCGATATTAATGGATCAGTAATGTAACATGTATTGTCACAGTCATGATATTTGTCAGAATATTGTCAATGGTAGTTTCAGTGTTGTTTTTGTCATTTCGTCTCGTTGTTTCATTAATTTTAAGTTTTAAGTCATACAAATCAATAATATTTTTAAATTCTATACATAATTTATCTCTTAGGTTTAATACATTTATATTAAAATCTCCTAAAATTATAACACTATTTTTTGTTACATTCATTAAGTCTAACAGTTTTGTAAATCTATCAAAAAATTCATCAAATTGATTATTTCCATCTGAATTCTGATTATTATTTTTTTTACATTGAATTTTTTTTATTTTGTTTTGGATGTTAGTCCTGTAGATTCCAGCAATAAAATAGGTTTTTGCTTTACATTTATTACTACTTATTGTAATTTTAAAAGTGCTGCATTTAAATATTTGTTCTTTACTAAGATCATTGCCATACTTTAATTGCTGGATACCACTGACATATTGATTTCTTGCAAAGAAACAAACTCCTCCATAACCATTTACTCTTGCAAAAATGTCTACTAGATAATAACCTTTTAATTGATATGATTCAGTTTCATTTGGTTTGAGCCAGTGCTCAGTAATACAAATTATGTCAGGGTTTTCATTATCGAGTAGACATTCAATACTAGCTTTCTTTGTTCTTATACTTCGTGTATTGATATGTAATATTTTTAGATGTTTTTCTTTACTTTTATTAATAGTATCAATTTTACTACAAGTTGGTATGGGTGTTTGTTTCCTCAAAAATTTGGAGATTTATTTGCACTATTTTTTAAAATGCCTTTTGCTTGCTGATTAATTGATATTTTTAAATTTTTTTCTTGAGACTCAGCTAGCAAATCAACATCACTTTCACCTCCACTAGTATTAACATCGTCATCACTACTAGTAACATCATCATCACTACTTTCTTTATTTGCACTTTCTTGACTAAAAACAATAAGATTTTCATCACTGATTGTTTGTTTACTTTTCGTATCTTGTTTGTCAATGTCTATGTTCACTGTTTCAGAAAGGGTGGTGATGGACTGTTCTATACTTTCTGGTATTATTGTTAGAATGAGAGGTGGTGTGATTAGGGTACCTTTTTCTGCCCTTGACTTAGGAGTCCAAGACCCGATATCTGATAAATCATGAATACCGGTATTTTGTGGAGAAAATGTAGATTTTGTGGGTAAGGTAACATAAGACTTGAGTTGTGTGTCTTTTAACTCAAGTTGTTGTCTGTTCTCTCGCATTGCTTGCATCACTTCATGACTAAGTGAGTAGACAGTCACTTGTGTTTTGCAATCTGCAAAAATATTTTTAAAGTGATGTTTTACAAAATTCCAATCCAGACGATCTTCTCCACATCCTAATCTTGGAATTGCAAGTTTTTCAATTTTTAATTCGTCACATTTATTTCTCAGTGCTTTTATTCCTTTTAAGAAGTTGTCTGCAAATATGAATTTATGTGTACCTATAGGCTTGTGGTAGAACTTTACTTTAGTAATAACATACAATATTACTCTATTGTCTTGAGCATTCAGTGTTGCAACTTCCCCGACTTCCTTATTTTGATTTTTTAATTCTTCAACGCCCCCATATTTATTTTTTACTTGTTTAGCTAGACTAACAAACATTTTAAGACATTTTGATACGCAATGTGCAATTGCAGTATCATTGGGAGCATCCAAAATATTACCTTGAATGAAGCTTAGTTCTGCCCTTTTAAGTTTGGTAATTTGTGGTCTTTCTATTTGGGACGAAGGAAATGTAGAGTTAGAAGATGGTAAGTGTGGGAATAATGGTGGTGGTGGCCTGGTTATGGGTGTAGGCCTTGGTGTGGTAAATGGGAATTGGGGTATTTTGGGTGGATTTATTGGGCAATTATTATGTTGTGGTTTTGTACTTTTAGGTCTGTTTGCAGATATTTGTAAATTTGCAGGCCTAGTAGGAGGGGGTCTTGCAATGTCAGGCCTAATAATTAAGGGCCCTGGTTTGTTTGGCCAATTAAGTTGTGGCTTTGTGTTTGCAGGTCTATTTGCAGAAGCTTTAGTATTTTCAGGCCTATTAGGAGGGGGTCTAGCAATATCAGGCCTGTTAATTGAGGGTCCTGTGTTGTTAGACCTATTAATTTCTGGTCTCGTATTTATAGGCCTGTTTATAGTAGGTTGTAAATTTTTAGGCCTAGTAGGAGGGGGTCTTGTAATGTCAGGCCAATTTACAGGTGTTTTGGTTTTGGGAGGCCTTGTGATAGGCGGCCATGCCTCAGGGTAACAATATTTTGTTGTAGGCCCTGACGCAGTTTATGACGTGCTTATTTGAGTTTTACGGCTACTATTTTGTTCATTTGAATTTTCCAAAATTTCAGAGTATAATTTTTTTGGTTGGGTTTGATGTTGACTACTGGTATTGTACTCTGAATTTTCAAAAATTTCAACTTTTTTGTTTATTTCTGGTGGTTGATTATGGTTGAGATCTGCCTTTAAAGTACTAATGCATGTTAATATTGTTTCTTGTTTACATTGAAACTCTTGAAAATTTCTTTCAATATAGCTTCTTTGTAGTTGGATAACTTGAGTGAGTTTTGTTATTTCACCTTGATAAGCTGATTGTTGTTGGATTATTTGTTTGCATTTAGTTTCAAGCAAAAGTTTATATTCGTGTAGCAGCTGTAAAACTTGTAAAAACATATCATTGCTAATGCAATGACCGTTTTCATGTGGAGTATTTGCATTACCCAGGTGTGATGCTATGTTACTATTGGTATTTTGATAATGAACATTGCTGGGTATATACTGTGCATTGTTTAAAGTAACATAAAGAGGAGGTACTAATTGTTGGTGAACTGGTTGCCAAACAAAGTTGTTTTGGTTTTGGTTTTCACTGTTGTACCCCATTTTTATGAATACAATAACAATGATAAGTGTGAAGATAGCTTCAAAACATCATATGTATTATGGGGAAATGTTTTTTCTTCATATGTTGTTTCATGATGCTATCTTCATATAAATACCTGCTATACTCAGCTGTTTACAAAAATCATCTTTTTTTTCTAAAACGTTTTGTCATAGAATGTTTATAGTTTCAGACACGATTATTATCTTAGAATATAAAATATATATTTAAGTTTAATTTTATTGTTATTGTTAGTCACTTTTTCACTTATATCACCAATAAAAATACATTTTTGTGCACTGATGTTTATTTTGCAGCGCGGTAGTCAGGGCTACCAACTGGTCCTGGTCCTGGGCGAGTCATGGGCCTGGTCCTGGACCAGGACCAGAACGAAGACCAGGACCAGGACCAGCCAAGGGAAAAAACGGCCGATAGTCTCTACACATCGGCCGTTAAATAAGAAAGTCCCACCAAATAAATAAAAAATCGGTTGTCGCTCACTCCAAATAACCACAAATAATATATTGCTGAATAACATCATTTGTACAAAATAAACAACTACACACACCACAAATAATTTCGGTTGTCACTCACTCCAAATAACCACAAATAATGTATTGCTGAATAACATCATTTGTACAAAATAAACAACTACACACACCACAAATAATTTCGGTTGTCACTCACTCCAAATAACCACAAATAATGTATTGCTGAATAACATCATTTGTACAAAATAAACAACTACACACACCACAAATAATTTCGGTTGTCGCTCACTCCAAATAACCACAAATAATGTGTTGCTGAATAACATAATTTGTACAAATGAAACAACTACACCACAAATAATTTATTGCTTGGGGTTCACTAAAAAACCATCGCTCGCCCGATTTGAACCTGTGAAATAATCATGTGACTTTCTCTTGTCTTGCAGCCGAGAAGATCGTCGCCGATGTCATGCACTACCACGTGGGTACCCGCCTGCAATTGCAAAGCTGTTTCCTCCAAAAACATGGTGAAGACACTTTGGTTGTCTCAGTCAGGCACTTGATGAGGCACAGAAGCGACATCGAGGCGACCATCAAGCAAGAAAATGTGACCATTCAGTCACCTGATGCTTTTGTAGCAGGATTACCAGCTGATGCATCCCCTGAATACATCTACTACGATCACTACACTTCGCCTCTGGTACTACCAAGGGAGATGGTCGCTGCGATGCACCTCCATGACTTGCCAATGGGCGGCACCATTGACTGCGATATTTATCATTACCTGACAGGAAGGTGAGATTGTGCTTTAAAAAAGTATTAAAACTGCTATGGCCCTGGCCACATACTAAAATATGCCCAGGACCGGAATGCAGAGCTCGGATTAATTAATTATGTCTCGATATGTTTTAGATGTCTCCCAGCAGATGTGGTGACTCTCTGCATCCTGACGGGAGACTTCTCAGAACAAAAGATGAAGGAGGCCTTGATGGTTCTCTGTATGTGCGAGGAAGATGCACACCACGCCACGGCTGACAGGAGAGTCCGAGGGCTGGAGCACAAATTCCGCAAGGCATTAGTACAGAACTCGCTGATGCAGGTTCATTTGCGAAAGGAGCATTCAGAGCTGTGGGCCGTGCTCCCCGTGACGAGTGGCGTCAAGTCGGAGAGGTTCACAAACATCACCAAGGCAGCCAAATTTACACCGTGCCCAGTAAGTAACAATCCTGTGGTCCTGGTCCTGTTAGTCATGGTCCTGGTCCCGAAAGTCATGGTCCTGGTCCTGAAAGTCATGGTCCTGGTCCTGAAAGTTATGGTCCTGGTCCTGATAGTCATGGTCCTGGTCCTGATAGTCATGGTCCTGGTCCTGATAGTCATGGTCCTGGTCCTGATAGTCATGGTCCTGGCCCTGAAAGTCATGGTCCTGGTCATAAAACACATTAACACTTGTTTCCGCTTCACAGATGCGAATGATCGCAGAGCGGGGAACGCCCCAGCTGCGGCTGCCATCGTTACTCCTTCGCAATTGTATTTTAACATCTTTGGACGTCAAAAATGCAGACAGGTTTGCAAAGAAGGTTTACCACAGTCTCATCATCGGGCAGTCGTTCTTTGACGTACCACCTGCCAGCGAGGTGTGTTGCGAAGTGCTTGAGGATGACGACTTTGAGACACCACTGAGTAGTCTTCACGGTCAATCTGACACAGACCAGTCGGCCAGCATGTCATCAGGATCGATGGATTCGAAGAAACGAAAGGTCCGCGGCGTGTTTGTGGGTGGGACTCACAAAAAGCCTGCCCGGTTCAGCAAACCTGAACCCAGCAATTTACAGCAGACCAGCGAGCGTGTCAACTTCAGGGTCAACGTGTACCCTACCGTCTCCCTGCAATCGCCCTGTACTAGTGTCAGCAAACAGGTGGTGGAGACGGTAGAATCGCTGTGTAAAGATTTCGAGCGTGCCATTAATGCGAGATGGGTGTACTATCGTTCTGTGCCCAATGAAGGGTTGGCAAAATTCTTGGACGAACGTAAGTATTATCGTAATACTGATTAACAATCGGACAGTTTTAATTTCATTCCACGTGTTTCGTTCGCAGCTGCTGGCGCACAGCAATACTCCACGTCAGGGTGCCCGAGCATCAACGGTGAGATCCTTCTCCTACAACGACCGCGTGCTGCACAAGAGGAGGAGGTCAACCTCTGCAACTTATACGACGTGCAGGGTATTACTTGCGAGGGCACCGGCTGGAGTAGTTTGTCCCACCCAAGAAACTTAACCGTTGGAGGAGAGTTGGCCTTCGCCAAGCCTGAGCGTAAGTTGTTCGTCATCTCTATTTTTTTTTCTTTTCTTTTTTTGTGTCTTCCCTTTGCTGTATTCTTACTGTGTGTGTTTTTTTTTCAATCTCGAAGTCTCCGATACCTTGAGCATCGAGAACATCAAAAGCACTCAAAATGTCCAGGAGGTGAGGGAAAAGATGAAGCTTCTGAAAGAAGCGAAGAATCTTTTTAAAGCCAGGCTTGCAGGAACAACTCACCTCGCGGGCGAGGTGGGCGAGCTGTCGTACGCTTGCCGAAGCACGATCGCTGTTTTGGACGCACGCCTCACAGCCTGTGAAATCAAGCTGGATGGAATGGGTGAGTTAAAAACTTGTTAGTCTTAGTTTCAGGGGATGTTTCTGGTGATCAGGACCAGCAACAGGACTGGATTTATCACAGTGGTAAATTAGTAGGAAAAATTGGTAAGGTATATTCATTTCTTTTTTTTTTTTTGTGTTGTTCCTTCTCTTCTTTTTTTATTTTTTTTTAATAACCTTGTACCAATATTACCAATGTACCAATACTACTTTAACCTCCGAACTCCATCGATCTTCATTTCCACGTCCTTGCCTATGTATATATTTAAAATAAAAAACAAAAACAAAAATAAAAAAAAGGGACTAGGTTACGGGAAGAGCTGACGCCAGTGGATGCATGCCGCATGCCAGTGGATGCATGCCGCTTGACACTCGAACAACACGACGAATTTCAATCCGTCGCGCACGAGGTGAAAGATGAGCCCGCTATCAAAACCCTCACACCAGGACGATGGACACCTTTCGCAGAATCCCTGGGATATTTTAGACGCAATCGGAAAAAAGGAAAGAGGCGTCAGCAACAAATGTTAAGGAATCTCAACAATAAACTCTCGCTGAAGAAAGGTGGTTATGGCGATGGTCCTTTTTTTTTACTTATGGTCCTGGTCCTGATAGTCGTGGTCCTGGTCCTGATAGTCGTGGTCCTGGTCCTGATAGTCGTGGTCCTGGTCATGATAGTCGTGGTCCTGGTCATGATAGTAGTGGTCCTGGTCCTGAAAATTGCGGTCCTGGTCGCATCTAGTACTGTTGCTTATGGTCCTGGTCCCTGTATTAGTCTGCTCTGGTCTTGGACATACGTAAGTGGTGTACTATGTCTCATGTGTGTATTTTCTGAATGTTACAGGGCATGGTGGTGGCACTGGTGGTGCCACTCAGGTTGGTAGCGGACTCGCAGGTGCCAGTGAAGGGCCCGGCCAACAACCTGCGATGGCGATGTCACCTAAACCAGCAGCGACTTCCACATCTCCTACTCCCATGTCTCCAGCAGCGACTTCCACATCTCCTACTCCCATGTCTATGTCTCAGACATCTGCGTGTGATATCCCTGCCGACCAGCAACAGACATCACCTTCCCCTCGTGCTGCGTCCGCTGTTGAGCAAAGTAGTAGTAGTAAGTAATCAAAATGGTCATACAAGAAAAGAAATAAAAAAAAAAGGTTAGATGTTACAACAGGATCCATTATTACAGGTGCAGAGGAGTCTGCAAGGAAGAAAAAGAAAAATGAGAAGAAGAGCAAGAAGGACAAGAAGGACAAGAAGGACAAGAAGGACAAGAAGGACAAGAGTGATAAAAAGAAGAAGGGAGCTATCAGTGCAGGTAAAATTACAACGTCATAGGGTGGGATTTGTGCATGTATTAACGATAAAACTTCTTTTTTTATTATTAGTACAACTAATGCAAGACTGGGACGAGGACGAGGACGAGGACAAGGAAAAGGAGGAGGTTGTTCCATCACGTACCACCTTAATTTTAGGTAAAATGAAAAACTTAATGGAGTGTGACTTGTGCATGCAATAACGATGAATATTCATTATTACAGATTCTGATGAGGAAGCTATCACTTTTGCCCGTGGGGAGCGCAAGGTCATGGGGTGCTCAACCGCCGACAATTGGGGCAACGCTTGCGTCGCCTCGTCGTTCGATATGCGAAGGCAACTCATACGTTCGCAGGGACAGGGACGACGTAGACATACCTCAGGAGAGCTCGACGCAGCACAAGGCATGCTGCTATTGTCTATTTCTCGTATTTGAAAGTTTTTTGTACTCTAAAATTAATTTGAAAAAAGCCGCCTTTTATTTGTTCCACATTCCATAGAAAGCAGACCAGAATAATAAATTTCAGAACAAGGACCGGGACCAAAAGTGACGTCACGAAATTAAAATAGTCCCACCCAAGAAACTAAACCGTTGGAGGAGAGTTGGCCTTCGCCAAGCCTGAGCGTAAGTTGTTCGTCATCTCTCTTTTTTTTTTTTCTTTTTTTGTGTCTTCCCTTTGGTTTTCTGTACTAATGCCTTGCGGAATTTGTGCTCCAGCCCTCGGACTCTCCTGTCAGCCGTGGCGTGGTGTGCATCTTCCTCGCACATACAGAGAACCATCAAGACCTCCTTCATCTTTTGTTCTGAGAAGTCTGCCGTCGGGATGCAGAGAGTCACCACATCTGCTGGGAGACATCTAAAACATATCGAGACATAATTAATTAATCCGAGCTCTGCATTCCGGTCCTGGGCATGTTTCAGTATGTGGCCAGGGCCATAGCAGTTTTAATACTTTTTTAAAGCACAATCTCACCTTCCTGTCAGGTAATGATAAATATCGCAGACAATGGTGCCGCCCATCGGCAAGTCATGGAGGTGCATCGCAGCGACCATCTCCCTTGGTAGTACCAGAGGCGAAGTGTAGTGATCGTAGTAGATGTATTCAGGGGATGCATCAGCTGGCCATCCTGCTACAAAAGCATCAGGTGACTGAATGGTCACATCTTCTTGCTTGATGGTCGCCTCGATGTCGCTTCTGTGCCTCATCAAGTGCCTGACTGAGACAACCAAAGTGTCTTCACCATGTTTTTGGAGGAAACAGCTTTGCAATTGCAGGCGGGTACCCACGTGGTAGTGCATGACATCGGCGACGATCTCCTCGCCTGCCACACAAGAGAAAGTCACATGATTATTTCACAGGTTCAAATCGGGCGAGCGATGGTTTTTTAGTGAACCCCAAGCAATAAATTATTTGTGGTGTAGTTGTTTCATTTGTACAAATGATGTTATTCAGCAACACATTATTTGTGGTTATTTGGAGTGAGCGACAACCGAAATTATTTGTGGTGTGTGTAGTTGTTTATTTTGTACAAATGATGTTATTCAGCAATACATTATTTGTGGTTATTTGGAGTGAGCGACAACCGAAATTATTTGTGGTGTGTGTAGTTGTTTATTTTGTACAAATGATGTTATTCAGCAATACATTATTTGTGGTTATTTGGAGTGAGTGACAACCGAAATTATTTGTGGTGTGTGTAGTTGTTTATTTTGTACAAATGATGTTATTCAGCAACACATTATTTGTGGTTATTTGGAGTGAGCGACAACCGAAATTATTTGTGGTGTGTGTAGTTGTTTATTTTGTACAAATGATGTTATTCAGCCATACATTATTTGTGGTTATTTGGAGTGAGCGACAACCGATTTTTTATTTATTTGGTGGGACTTTCGTATTTAACGGCCGATGTGTAGAGACTATCGGCCTTTTTTTCCCTTGGCTGGTCCTGGTCCTCGTCCTGGTCCTTGTCCAGGACCAGGCCCATGACTTGCCCAGGACCAGGCCCAGGACCAAACTATTTTTTAATTTACTGGTCCTGGTTTTGGTCCTGGCTAGAAAGCTGGTCCTGGGACCAGGACCACCACTATCAGGACCAGGACCACCACTATCAGGACCAGGACCACCACTATCAGGACCAGGACTATCAGGACCATGACTATCAGGACCAGGACCACCACTATCAGGACCACCACTATCAGGACCATGACTATCACGACCAGGACCACCACTATCAGGACCAGGACCACCACTATCAGGACCAGGACCACCACTATCAGGACCAGGACCACCACTATCAGGACCAGGACTATCAGGACCATGACTATCAGGACCAGGACCACCACTATCAGGACCACCACTATCAGGACCAGGACCACCACTAACAGGACCAGGACCACCACTATCAGGACCAGGACCACCACTATCAGGACCAGGACCACCACTAACCAGGACCAGTAAATTAAAAAATAGTTTGGTCCTGGACCAGGACCAGGCCCATGAATTGCCCAGGACCAGGCCCAAGACCAAACTATTTTTTAATTTACTGGTCCTGGTTTTGGTCCTGGCTAGAAAGCTGGTCCTGGGACCATCGATTTCGCGCCAACCAGCTGATTTTCAGCAATCACGCTTTTAATAAAAATACCGCTAAAAAAACTTCTGTCAGACATGCAAAGACATGCAATGGACACTACAAACTGCTAATATTAACCTATGGTTGTAATTATAATGTTCTATACGTGGAAACACATAAAAAACTACATTTTGCATGTCACCACCTTACGTACACCTCATGTGCATATGCATTTTACAAATACAAAATTGCCTTATGAAAATTGTCCATCATGCATTAGATACGTTCGTGACATGTATATTATTAATATTATTGTATTACATGCTTATGTGTACGTGTGTGCAACTAAATTTACACACAAACATGCATTTTGCTGGTGTACCGTGCTACCGGTATCATGGGTACACTTCTCTATCTAGCTAGGGTATCTTTTGATATAATATAAAGTAAATTAACATAATAAAGACTCACCACCAAACTTGCGGGTCACGAAACTTTTCATGACAACAGCAAGGTCCCCTTCCTCGCCTTGTAGCTTCTCCAGGCTTGCCTCATCGTGGGAAATGCATTCCAAGAGTTGCATAACCCACGCTTCCGGCGCAGCGAGCTGTAATAAACGTTAATTATTTTAACATCGCGACACTTTTTTGGGAAACTTTTATTTAAAAAGGTTCCTTGCTTGTTGTTGAATGAAATTCTTACCTCTTCTTCTCCTTGTGCAGCCTCAGACATGGTTTAATCCTAACAAGATTGCTGAGCACGTTGATCCGTTGCGTGAATTTCTCAAAAACAAATTCAAACATGGCGTCCTGAATGCTGGAAACAAATGAACGCTGGTCCTGGTCGGTCCTGGTTTTTTTTTTTAGGACCACAACTTTCAGGACCACAACTTTCAGGACCACAACTTTCAGGACCACAACTTTCAGGACCAGGACCATGACTATTAGGACCAGGACCATGACTTTTTTTTTTTTTTTTTTTAATTTTGTGACGTCACTTTTGGTCCCGGTCCTTGTCCTGAAATTAAATATTCTGGTCTGCTTTCTATGGAATGTGGAACAAATAAAAGGCGGCTCTTTTCAAATTAATTGTTTAATTTTAGAGTACAAAAAACTTTCAAATACGAGAAATAGACAATAGCAGCATGCCTTGTGCTGCGTCGAGCTCTCCTGAGGTATGTCTACGTCGTCCCTGTCCCTGCGAACGTATGAGTTGCCTTCGCATATCGAACGACGAGGCGACGCAAGCGTTGCCCCAATTGTCGGCGGCTGAGCACCCCATGACCTTGCGCTCCCCACGGGCAAAAGTGATAGCTTCCTCATCAGAATCTGTAATAATGAATATTCATCGTTATTGCATGCACAAGTCACACTCCATTAAGTTTTTCATTTTACCTAAAATTAAGGTGGTACGTGATGGAACACCCTCCTCCTTTTCCTTGTCCTCGTCTTCGTCCTCGTCCCAGTCTTGCATTAGTTGTACTAATAATAAAAAAAGAAGTTTTATCGTTAATACATGCACAAATCCCACCCTATGACGTTGTAATTTTACCTGCACTGATAGCTCCCTTCTTCTTTTTATCACTCTTGTCCTTCTTGTCCTTCTTGTCCTTCTTGTCCTTCTTGCTCTTCTTCTCATTTTTCTTTTTCTTCCTTGCAGTTTCCTCTGCACCTGTAATAATGGATCCTGTTGTAACATCTAACCTTTTTTTTTTCTTTTCTTGTATGACCATTTTGATTACTTACTACTACTACTTTAATCAACAGCGGACGCAGCACGAGGGGAAGGTGATGTCTGTTGCTGGTCGGCAGGGATATCACACGCAGATGTCTGAGACAAAGACATGGGAGTAGGAGATGTGGAAGTCGCTGCTGGAGACATGGGAGTAGGAGATGTGGAAGTCGCTGCTGGTTTAGGTGACATCGCCATCGCAGGTTGTTGGCCGGGCCCTTCACTGGCACCTGCGAGTCCGCTACCAACCTGAGTGACACCACCAGTGCCACCACCATGCCCTGTAACATTCAGAAAATACACACATGAGACATAGTACACCACTTACGTATGTCCAAGACCAGAGCAGACTAATACAGGGACCAGGACCATAAGCAACAGTACTAGATGCGACCAGGACCGCAACTTTCAGGACCAGGACCACTACTATCATGACCAGGACCACGACTATCATGACCAGGACCACGACTATCAGGACCAGGACCACGACTATCAGGACCAGGACCACGACTATCAGGACTAGGACCATAAGTAAAAAAACAGGACCACCGCCATAACCACCTTTCTTCAGCGAGAGTTTATTGTTGAGATTCCTTAACATTTGTTGCTGACGCCTTTTTCCTTTTCCCCGATTGCGTCTAAAAACTCCCAGGGATTCTGCTTAAGGTGTCCATCGTCCTGGTGTGAGGGCTTTGATAGCGGGCTCATCTTTCACCTCTTGCGCGACGGATTGAAATTCGTCGTGTTGTTCGAGTGTCAAGCGGCATGCATCCACTGGCGTCAGCTCTTCCCGTAACCTAGTCCCTTTTTTTTATTTTTTTTTTTGTTTTTTATTTTAAATATATACATAGGCAAGCACGTGGAAATGAAGATCGATGGAGTTCGGAGGTTAAAGTAGTATTGGTACATTGGTAATATTGGTACAAGGTTATTAAAAAAAAAAAATAAAAAAAGAAGAGAAGGAACAACACAACAAAAAAAAAGAAATGAATATACCTTACCAATTTTTTCTACTAATTTACCACTGTGATAAATCCAGTCCTGTTGCTGGTCCTGATCACCAGAAACATCCCCTGAAACTAAGACTAACAAGTTTTTAACTCACCCATCCCATCCAGCTTGATTTCACAGGCTATGAGGCGTGCGTCCAAAACAGCGATCGTGCTTCGGCAAGCGTAAGACAGCTCGCCCGCGAGGTGAGTTGTTCCTGCAAGCCTGGCTTTAAAAAAATTCTTCGCTTCTTTCAGAAGCTTCATCTTTGCCCTCAACTCCTGGACATTTTGAGTGCTTCTGATGTTCTCGATGCTCAAGGTATCGGAGACTTCGAGATTGAAAAAAAAACACACACAGTAAGAATACAGCAAAGGAAAGACAAAAAAAAAAGAAAAGAAAAAAAAAAAAGATAGATAGATGACGAACAACTTACGCTCAGGCTTGGCGAAGGCCAACTCTCCTCCAACGGTTAAGTTTCTTGGGTGGGACAAACTACTCCAGCCGGTGCCCTCGCAAGTAATACACTGCACGTTGTATATGTTGCAGAGGTTGACCTCCTCCTCTTGTGCAGCACGCGGTCGTTGTAGGAGAAGGATCTCACCGTTGATGCTCGGGCACCCTGACGTGGAGTATTGCTGTGCGCCAGCAGCTGCGAACGAAACACGTGGAATGAAATTAAAACTGTAATCAGTATTACGATAATACTTACGTTCGTCCTCGAATTTTGCCAACCCTTCATTGGGCGCAGAACGATAGTACACCCATCTCGCATTAATGGCACGCTCGAAATCTTTACACAGCGATTCTACCGTCTCCACCACCTGTTTGCTGACACTAGTACAGGGCGATTGCAGGGAGACGGTAGGGTACACGTTGACCCTGAAGTTGACACGCTCGCTGGTCTGCTGTAAATTGCTGGGTTCAGGTTTGCTGAACCGGGCAGGCTTTTTGTGAGTCCCACCCACAAACACGCCGCGGATATTTAGTTTTCTCGAATCCATCGATCCTGATGACATGCTGGCCGACTGGTCTGTGTCAGATTGAGCGTGAAGACTACTCAGTGGTGTCTCAAAGTCGTCATCCTCAAGCACTTCGCAACACACCTCGCTGGCAGGTGGTACGTCAAAGAACGACTGCCCGATGATGAGACTGTGGTAAACCTTCTTTGCAAACCTGTCTGCATTTTTGACGTCCAAAGATGTTAAAATACAATTGCGAAGGAGTAACGATGGCAGCCGCAGCTGGGGCGTTCCCCGCTCTGCGATCATTCGCATCTGTGAAGCGGAAACAAGTGTTAATGTGTTTCATGACCAGGACCATGACTTTCAGGGCCAGAAACATGACTATCAGTACCAGGACCATGACTATCAGGACCAGGACCATGACAATCAGGACCAGGACCATGACTATCAGGACCAGGACCATGACTTTCAGGACCAGGACCATGACTTTCAGGACCAGGACCATGACTTTCAGGACCAGAACCATGACTATCAGGACCATGACTAACAGGACCACGACCACAGGATTGTTACTTACTTGGCAGGGTGTAAATTTGGCTGCCTTGGTGATGTTTGTGAACCTCTCCGACTTGACGCCACTCGTCACGGGGAGCACGGCCCACAGCTCTGGATGCTCCTTTCGCAAATGAACCTGCATGAGCGAGTTCTGTACTAATGCCTTGCGGAATTTGTGCTCCAGCCCTCGGACTCTCCTGTCAGCCGTGTCGTGGTGTGCATCTTCCTCGCACATACAGAGAACCATCAAGGCCTCCTTCATCTTTTGTTCTGAGAAGTCTCCCGTCGGGATGCAGAGAGTCACCACATCTGCTGGGAGACATCTAAAACATATCGAGACATAAATAATTAATCCGAGCTCTGCATTCCGGTCCTGGGCATGTTTCAGTATGTGGCCAGGGCCATAGCAGTTTTAATACTTTTTTAAAGCACAATCTCACCTTCCTGTCAGGTAATGATAAATATCGCAGACAATGGTGCCGCCCATCGGCAAGTCATGGAGGTGCATCGCAGCGACCATCTCCCTTGGTAGTACCAGAGGCGAAGTGTAGTGATCGTAGTAGATGTATTCAGGGGATGCATCAGCTGGCCATCCTGCTACAAAAGCATCAGGTGACTGAATGGTCACATCTTCTTGCTTGATGGTCGCCTCGATGTCGCTTCTGTGCCTCATCAAGTGCCTGACTGAGACAACCAAAGTGTCTTCACCATGTTTTTGGAGGAAACAGCTTTGCAATTGCAGGCGGGTACCCACGTGGTAGTGCATGACATCGGCGACGATCTCCTCGCCTGCCACACAAGAGAAAGTCACATGATTATTTCACAGGTTCAAATCGGGCGAGCGATGGTTTTTTAGTGAACCCCAAGCAATAAATTATTTGTGGTGTAGTTGTTTCATTTGTACAAATGATGTTATTCAGCAACACATTATTTGTGGTTATTTGGAGTGAGCGACAACCGAAATTATTTGTGGTGTGTGTAGTTGTTTATTTTGTACAAATGATGTTATTCAGCAATACATTATTTGTGGTTATTTGGAGTGAGCGACAACCGAAATTATTTGTGGTGTGTGTAGTTGTTTATTTTGTACAAATGATGTTATTCAGCAATACATTATTTGTGGTTATTTGGAGTGAGCGACAACCGATTTTTTATTTATTTGGTGGGACTTTCGTATTTAACGGCCGATGTGTGGAGACTATCGGCCTTTTTTTCCCTTGGCTGGTCCTGGTGCTCGTCCTGGTCCTTGTCCAGGACCAGGCCCATGACTTGCCCAGGACCAGGCCCAGGACCAAACTATTTTTTAATTTACTGGTCCTGGTTTTGGTCCTGGCTAGAAAGCTGGTCCTGGGACCAGGACCACCACTATCAGGACCATGACTATCACAACCAGGACCACCACTATCAGGACCAGGATCACCACTATCAGGACCAGGACCACCACTATCAGGACCAGGACTATCAGGACCATGACTATCAGGACCAGGACCACCACTATCAGGACCACCACTATCAGGACCATGACTATCACGACCAGGACCACCACTATCAGGACCAGGACCACCACTATCAGGACCAGGACCACCACTATCAGGACCAGGACCACCACTATCAGGACCAGGACTATCAGGACCATGACTATCAGGACCAGGACCACCACTATCAGGACCACCACTATCAGGACCAGGACCACCACTAACAGGACCAGGACCACCACTATCAGGACCAGGACCACCACTATCAGGACCAGGACCACCACTAACCAGGACCAGTAAATTAAAAAATAGTTTGGTCCTGGACCAGGACCAGGCCCATGACTTGCCCAGGACCAGGCCCAAGACCAAACTATTTTTTAATTTACTGGTCCTGGTTTTGGTCCTGGCTAGAAAGCTGGTCCTGGGACCATCGATTTCGCGCCAACCAGCTGATTTTCAGCAATCACGCTTTTAATAAAAATACCGCTAAAAAAACTTCTGTCAGACATGCAAAGACATGCAATGGACACTACAAACTGCTAATATTAACCTATGGTTGTAATTATAATGTTCTATACGTGGAAACACATAAAAAACTACATTTTGCATGTCACCACCTTACGTACACCTCATGTGCATATGCATTTTACAAATACAAAATTGCCTTATGAAAATTGTCCATCATGCATTAGATACGTTCGTGACATGTATATTATTAATATTATTGTATTACATGCTTATGTGTACGTGTGTGCAACTAAATTTACACACAAACATGCATTTTGCTGGTGTACCGTGCTACCGGTATCATGGGTACACTTCTCTATCTAGCTAGGGTATCTTTTGATATAATATAAAGTAAATTAACATAATAAAGACTCACCACCAAACTTGCGGGTCACGAAACTTTTCATGACAACAGCAAGGTCCCCTTCCTCGCCTTGTAGCTTCTCCAGGCTTGCCTCATCGTGGGAAATGCATTCCAAGAGTTGCATAACCCACGCTTCCGGCGCAGCGAGCTGTAATAAACGTTAATTATTTTAACATCGCGACACTTTTTTGGGAAACTTTTATTTAAAAAGGTTCCTTGCTTGTTGTTGAATGAAATTCTTACCTCTTCTTCTCCTTGTGCAGCCTCAGACATGGTTTAATCCTAACAAGATTGCTGAGCACGTTGATCCGTTGCGTGAATTTCTCAAAAACAAATTCAAACATGGCGTCCTGAATGCTGGAAACAAATGAACGCTGGTCCTGGTCGGTCCTGGTTTTTTTTTTTAGGACCACAACTTTCAGGACCACAACTTTCAGGACCACAACTTTCAGGACCAGGACCACGACTATCAGGACCAGGACCAGGACCATGACTTTTTTTTTTTTTTTTTTTAATTTCGTGACGTCACTTTTGGTCCCGGTCCTTGTCCTGAAATTTATTATTCTGGTCTGCTTTCTATGGAATGTGGAACAAATAAAAGGCGGCTCTTTTCAAAATAATTGTTTAATTTTAGAGTACAAAAAACTTTCAAATACGAGAAATAGACAATAGCAGCATGCCTTGTGCTGCGTCGAGCTCTCCTGAGGTATGTCTACGTCTTCCCTGTCCCTGCGAACGTATGAGTTGCCTTCGCATATCGAACGACGAGGCGACGCAAGCGTTGCCCCAATTGTCGGCGGCTGAGCACCCCGCACTCGTAGAGGCTGAGCTGAAGTTGCTCAGACTCAAGGAGGGCCTCCGGATGATTACGCGCAGCATTGGTCCGCACCGCGGATGCATGTTCCTTCCGATCGGCAATTTCTTTTCTTTTGCGTGCGGCGAACATCTGGAGGTCCTTGACTCGTTGCAGGTCCGCCGCATCCCTCTGCTGTCTGCGGAGCTCCTCTGCGGCGAGACGATCACGCTCCTGTTGACTGTAGAGAGGCGTGAACTCTTGATCGAGAGGTATTTCCAGTGCACGAGTGAACCGGCCCTCGTACAGGCGTTTTTGGATCTGGAGATTGTCTGCCTCAACACGACCCATTCTCTCCACTGGAACAAACGAAATACATTGTTAGATATCACTTGTTAAACTCGGACCAGTGTTTCATTATTGGGTAACATAATGTAAACCTACAATGGTCCGCGTGGAGTGTGACTACATTATAGGTATCAAGCCCTTGCATGAACACCTCACACTCCAAGCCTGGCTTCTTTGTGCCAATTGGGAGTGAATCGACGAGGTGTGACGAGCTGCCGTTTACCTTCAAGGCATCCCGTAATTTGATCTCTGGAACTGGTGTCCTGTGGGTGGCCAAATTCACTGGAACGTTGCACTCTACTGCTACGAGGAGGTTGGCATACTGCCGTGGTGGTCCATGTCGAGACACTATGATGATCGGTACTGCGAATCGCTGTCTTACCGGAACTCCCCGTCCTCGATCTCGACCTCGACCTCGACCTCGACCTCGACCTCGACCTCGACCTCGACCTCGGAACGGGGCACGTCCAGTCTCTTCAGTCTCCTCTTCCTCTTCTACCTCCACCACCTCTGGCTCCACCTCGTCCACGTCCATCGTCACCTCGTCCACGTCCATTGCCACCTCTTCCTCCTCTTCTGGCTGCTGCGGTAGCATGCTGAGAAGAAGATAAACAATAAAAAACGGGAAACAATTAATATTAAAAAAAGAGACTTGGATTTGCAACTTACGGTCCTGGTGTCGTGTAAGGAGCCATCGAGCTTGAATGGTCGCCCTCGCCTGACATTATAGTAATAATGTTGCTTCAGTGAATCTCTATCCCTAATGTTTTGAAGGTAGAAATAATAGTCCAGGTAGTCCTTGTCCCGTTTAATCCTTGCGTCTCTTGTGATCTGGTCCACGTCAAGTTGTTTCAACACGTGTATTATCAACATGGGATCTACGGAATTGCCGTAGCAAAAGGTAACGACATATCGACGGTCCGCTTCGGTAAAACTCCCAAGTATGAAATATCGACACGCTGTGCGAGACCACGTATGGAATGGCCCCAAGTGATCAATCAGTAGTGAAAAAGGGCTGTTAGGTACTGCTAACGTTGTAAATCTACAAACAAATATTGACAGTACCTATTCGTTTTTAATGTTCAATATGTATTATAATCAAGTTATGCCTCCTTACCTAGCTAATTCAGTTGGTGTGAGCCCAAGAGCATCCATCCGCTGAGTAAAATGGACGACGTGTAAAGAAATCAGCTGTTCGCGTTTGTGCGAAATCTGGTGGCAGGACCATAAACTTCACGTCAAGACCAGGACCACGACTTTGAAGACCAGGACCAGGACCAGGACCACCACTATCAAGACCACTACTATCAGGACCAGGACCATGACTATCAGGACCAGGACCATGACTATCAGGACCAGGACCACGACTATCAGGACCAGGACCGTCGTGCAGAACAATCTTGACAATTACACCAAAAGTGAGTGCAATTTTGATAATTACGACCCGAATCGACCTCAATTGGTTCATTTCTCCTTTCTTTCGCTCAATCCTTTCGTTTAAACCAAGAATAAAGTTGACACTCAGACAAAGACAAAAAAACTGAGTACAACTTGTACTGTAACAACACGACTTGCACGCGTTTTGTGAACGTTTTGTCCGAAAAACGACATGTAATACTTTTACAATTCCTACAATTGTCATCCGATCGAGCTACATTTTACAAAATCTGACAGCATTCCGAAAGGGGAACGCAATGATACCATTTTAGGACTGCTGGGACTCGTAGGGCCCGACCTGGGGCCCTTTTACCTATGTTTTGGGAGCAAAGAGCAAGTATAACTTGTATAATTACATCACAATCGTGCTTAATGAGTCCATTTCTTCGTTAAGTTCTCTCACTCCATCGTCGTAACCAAGATTTACTTCGACGACGACAAAAAAACTGAGTACAACTTGGAAAATTGCAACTTATACAATTACAACCTACGCAACTCGTACAAATTGAAACAAATCAAACTTTCAAAACTTTCCCGCGCCTCAACCCAGGACCAGGACCAGGACCACCACTATCAGGACCACTACTATCAGGACCAGGACCATGACTATCAGGACCAGGATTTTGACTACCAGGACCATGACTTTTAGGACCAGGACCACGACTATCAGGACCAGGACCGTCGTGCAGGAATCGAGCTACGATTTTTCAAAATGCCTCTTTTTTCAACATTCTTTCGCCTATAAATCGCAAACGCAGGTTCTAAAAAAGTTAAAAATCGCAGGACAAGTACTTGACATGTTTATCTAACGATTTACAAAGTTTCGATTATTTAAAAAATTTCCTTCTAAAAAAATCGACAAAAAAACGCTACTTTTTATCGATTTTTTCGTTTCAAAAGCCGATTTCTCACACAAAATCGACAAAATCGGACATTAAATTTATGTATAAAATAGCCAATCATGTTCTACGGCTGTCACAACAATAAAATCTCAAGTGCGACAATCGACAGAGCAGCTACGTTTTTTTTTTTTAATCATAACATTAGGGTACCTGCGAATATCCATCTGGAAATTACAAATGGAAAATGTCGATTTTTAATTTGGAACCTTTAAAATCGATAGTTTTTACGACGTAATTACAATCTACACTCAATACTACGGCTGTCACAAGAATAAAATCGATGATCCGTGCAATAGGAATCGAGCTACGATTTTTTCAAAATGCCTCTGTTTTCAACATTCTTTCGCTTATAAATCGCAAACGCAGGTTCTAAAAAAGTTAAAAATCGCAGGACGAGTACTTGACATGTTTATCTAACGATTTACAAAGTTTCGATCATTTAAAAAATTTCCTTCTAAAAAAATCGACAAAAAAACGCTACTTTTTATCAATTTTTTCGTTTCAAAAGCCGATTTCTCACACAAAATTGACAAAATCGGACATTATATTTATGTATAATATAGCCAATTATGTTCTACGGCTGTCACAACAATAAAATCTCAAGTGCGACAATTGACAGAGCAGCTACGATTTTTTTTTATTCATAACATTATGGTACCTGCGAATATCCATCTGGAAATTACATATGGAAAATGTCGATTTTTAATTTGGAACCTTTAAAATCGATAGTTTTTACGACGTAATTACAATCTACACTCAATACTACGGCTGTCACAAAAATAAAATCGATGATCCGTGCAATAGGAATCGAGCTACGATTTTTTCAAAATGCCTCTGTTTTCAACATTCTTTCGCTTATAAATCGCAAACGCAGGTTCTAAAAAAGTTAAAAATCGCAGGACGAGTACTTGACATGTTTATCTAACGATTTACAAAGTTTTGATCTTTGAAAAAAGATTCTTCCAAAAAAATTGACAATTAAACGCTATTTTTTATCGATTTTTTCGTTTCAAACGCTGATTTTTTACAGAAAACAGAAAAAATCGGAAATTTAATTAATGCCTAATATAGCCAATGATATTCTACGGTAACAAAACAATAAAATTGCAAGTGCGACAATCGACATAGCAGTTACGATATTTTTTTCGTTCATAATTACATTAGATTCATTACATAAGTAAGAATACATATTATGGGCCTCTGAGTTTAAGAGTGAGGTGTACTGCTGAATAGTAAATAGGCCATATCACAGATGATCCATAAATTGAACCACATGCACCGTATTTTTTTTTCTTTTTTTTTTTGCTTTCTATGTCTTAAAAATGATTAAAATTTAAGAATAAGAATAATAAATGTGTTTATAGAAGAGTCAGTTTTGTGTAGCCAGGCAAGACCTGCAAGCGAGCTGACTTTTCAAAAAGAGTATACATATAATATGTGTAATTATACTAACTATTATTAAGTTCTTAATAAGTTTAGCAAATTCCTGACAAGAACTTGGCAAGTTTTTCGAGCAGGGATAAGCGCGGATACAAGCAAAATTGGCAAAAGTTCCATGTCGGATATCAAAAGTCTTCAAAATTGTAAACTGCAAATTTGACTTACAGTTTTAAAAAACAGGGTCTAAAAATATTAAATAAATATAATATTAAATAAAATTATGAATCTTAAAATTTACTCTCTCTACTACTGGAAATAAATTTATATATAAATATTTTTATTTTAGAATTCTTTTTTTCAAGATTAATATTCATTTAGAAGCGCTTCTAAATGATTTTTTTTGTTGCAAAAAAGATACCATTTAGAACTGTTTTTATTTTTATTTATTTTTATTTATTTTACTTTTTTTATAACTCTTTTAGAACTTTATTCCCACGGTAATTATATTTACAGCCCCTGATGCATTCTATTTGAGTTCTTATTTAAATAAAATAAAAACAATTCTTTTTGAGTTCTTTATAAATAAAATAAAACAGTTCTTTTTCAGTTCCTTTCTTATTATATTTTATTTATTATTATTTTCATATAACTCCCCTCCCTGCCTTCTATATAATATCGTCAAAAATTTTTAAGCTCGTGTAGCTCGTCCTCATGCTACATGCCCAGCGGAATGGATCTGATCTTAGAATCATCTTTCGATTTCCTGTCGTTTGGCGTTAATTTGGAGGCTCTATCTTTAATAGTTTCCGAGAAAATCGTACTTTTTAGACCAGAATTCAGGTTAAAGGGTTGAAGAAAGCAGAATATAAAAATTCTTACGAGTTCATACAGGTAGATCTCGACGAGATATAATCGTGTTCAAAATATGAAACAGATCGTTTAAAAATTGGAGAAGTGGCGGCAGCTCCAAAACCATTTTGGAGAGTCATTTTTTCCCCTTATAACTTCAGTATTTTTTGTCCGATTCGAATACAATTAAACACGTAGCACTCGCTTAACACGGGAAAGAGCTTATTATTAAAAAAAAATGTTGAAATGTTTTTAGTTCCTACATAAAATGCAAAAAAAACGGCAAACAATTCTTTTAAGATGATTTTTTTTTTTACTGAATAGTCTGGAATTAATTGATTTTAAATCGGGTTTAAAATATTAAGTTAGTTTTTAATTAATTGAGGATATTATTTATCAATCAATTTTTAAAACTTCGCGCATTTGTAATAAAAAAATTAAATGAATGGAATTTATTTAGAAATTTTTTTTATAAAATGTTTTTGTGGAACTCTTTTAGAATGCATTTTATTTAAAAAGAACTCAATAAGAAATTGTTTGAAATTTTTCCAAATAAAATTAACTATTTTAGAACTCTTGTAGAATTCAACATGATTTATAGATCCGGCCCATTTTCAAAATAAAAAAGAACTTAAAAAGAAGTGTGTTGAAAATTATTATTTATTATTATTTTTTAATATTCAATTGGAATCGTTTTTCAAAAAAAAAATTATTTAGAACTGTGAGCAAAATAAAAAAAAAATAAAAAAAAAACCTTGCGGAATTCATAATAAAAATAATAGACTTTATTTAGAACTGTTTCATTTTATTTATTTATTTACTAAATTTTTGAGAATTTATATAGAACTGTAAAATATAAAAAGAAATTAAATAGCGGTGCTAAAAAATTCCAATTAATGTTAGAACTGTTTAGAACTGCTTTTTTTATAAAAAAAAATGTAAAAGAATTTAAATTTATTGAAAAAACCCTAAAAGAATTCATTTAAAATTTATATAGAATTGGAATATTTTTATGCGGGAATTACCATGTTGCCCGTGACAAAATTATCGCTGATTGCTGCTACATTTTCCACGTATATAAAATACGTTCTAATGAGAAGTGAAAATGCTGATTAAAAATATATTATATTTTTAAATAAATAAAAACAATTAAACTTCATATATGGTAAAAAAAAAATCGTGCCTAAAATTTATAAAAAAATTTATCGTATCATGCATGGCATCTAATTAATAAAATTCCTTTAAAAATTGCCTCTTTTTCTCCAATTCAAATTTGTGTTACGATTTTTTCCGGGGCATTTATTATATAGTAACCCTCCTGAAAAAAAAAATAATTACAAAAGTTCCCAATTCTCGTCACCAAGAATGTGGCACGCGCGTATCATATTTTGTATTTATTTGAGTTATTTTACTGAAAGATCAAATAATTATATAGATCCTTTCAAAATTCTGAAAATTGAAAGACCTAATCCAAACCTCTATATACCCGGAAAATTTTGATATGAAGAAAAATAAAAATAAAATAATAATAATAAAAAGCAATATATTATAATCATGATAAAAAAAAATCGGACGCACTTTTTTTTCTTCTTGCCATATATTTTCTTATTGTGTTACGCAACCAATGGGAAAGCACACACGGGCCATCAGCCTGGAAAGTTCACAGCCTGGTATATATCCGCCATGACAGCCTAAAGAAACCGTGGAAACATCTCTAGGTGAGAAGCATTAATAAGGGGCGTTTATAAAAAATCATTGTTCTATGAAGCCATACTGGCAGAAGTTTTATTTTTTATTTTTTATTATTATTATTTAAATATACACGTTACATTATTTTTTCATTGTGTACATTTTTCTTCTAGCCAAGAGCCTCACTTGGATCTTAATTGTCGGCTGGTTTGAGTATCCATAATAGGTACAGTTTGATTTAAAAAAAATAGTATAAATTAAATAAATACAATATTTAACATTTTAGTTTACAACATAATTTTTAAATCGTTAAATGAATTCATATTTTATAATTACATACGCTTTTGTAATACATCAATATCAAGGGCGGATCCCAGGGGGGGCGATCGCCCCCCCCCCCCCCCAAACGGTCCACGTGGGCGGAAAAAAAAGAGGAAAAAGGAAAAAAGCAAGAGAAAGAAAGCTAAAAAAAAAAAAAAAAAGGAAGGAAGGAAGGAAAGGAAAGAAAAATTATATCCAAAAAATGAAATAAAAAATCGCAGCTACAGCGCTTCTTTCTCATAGGGTATGTGCGCATGACGTCATTCTGAGTGCTTTTCAATGCTCATCTTGAGTAATGAATAACATATTGCTCATGCAGTATAGGGCAAAGGTAGTTTTTGGCTATTTTCTTTGGAAAGTAACTATTTTTTTGATTATTATTATTTTTCTTGCATACTTGAGGTACTAGCTATTTCAACCTGTTAACAGCATCAATGCTCTCAAAAAAATCACGAAGTATTTTTAAACTGGCAATTAAAATGTGCCATTTTCCTATACCGGCCAATGTTATTTAGTACTCACTTATGACGTCGACTTTAACATGAATGAAACCACCCTATTTACCTATAATACATAATTCATTTTTTTTATTTATTAAGGTCTTACTTTAGGGTAGCATTTTTGTCAAAACACTCAATTATGACATTTTTTAGCTTAAATGAATCAAAGAACTTAAATTCTCTAAACTCCAAGTTTCAGCTCAAATTAAATCTTCCGCAAATAAGCCCCCTTTAGCGTGTATATCATAGATACGAAATTTCAAGCTCACCGTGTGCAAAATTAAATTGATCAACTTCTCAACAATTAATACCAGCGTAATCTGCAGATCTCATCTTTTATAATGAATTTGAGATTTAAAACAAATTTAACGACATTTTTTCAAAGAAAAAATTATTGAAGATTGCGCATTATATTAAACTTAAAATGGGTCAATTTGTAATTTTTTTTCTCGCCAATGCGTTCTGGAAAAAATCTGAAAGTTATTTTTCATTAAAAGTTATCGCTTATTTAGTATTTTCTTAAACCACTGTAAATTCGCATTAGCAAAGGAGATTTTCCAACACTTTGTTGCTCTGTTCAATTTTGTGACGATAATATTTGAGATACAATTTTTTAAATTTCATTTTTAGGTACAGCAACCTGAACTTAATAAAAATGAGCAAAATAACAAAAATAATGGACCACTTCTAAGAAACGAACTCTTTCAAATAAATTTGAACTTTTCAAGGAGTTCTGCGTTTTTATTTTTTATTATTTTTTTTAATCTTATCAACTTATTAATCACAGATTAGATTAAAGGCTATTTGGGCTAAAAAAAATATTTGACATTTAGATATCTATAAAAGCACGTGAAAAAGTATGTCTAATTTCTCCGGAATCGGTGGAGTATATATAGTTTCTCAAAAATCGCAAAAGACGTGTTTTTCTTCATCAGCGTAATATTAAACTAGGGGACTCTTAGCTATCCCCGCGCGCTAAACAGCGATGAGCTCCATTAAATCTAATGTATCATGATCTTGCTTTTATAATTTTATGTGTATTGTTTTGAACCGCAATTTTGGTTCAAAAGTCTTATTATTTTATAAGGTTCTTAAAATTCTGTAGGTGACAAATTCAGTCTAAATTGAAAATTTTATGCGAACATTTCATTTGCATGATAAAAATTAGACCCCTATATGGATAATTTTTTTTTCTTATACGAGCTCAATTTCTAAATTAAATTGAGGTGCATTATTTTTGGCTTTTAAAATATAACGACTTGCTAATCGTTTATTAAGCAAAAATTCTTGTGGTTATACTCTGTAATAAGATAAAATTTAAAACATAGATTTGGAATTTCAAAAAAATGAAAGCATCTTTAATTTTTTTTTTTTTTTTTGGAAGGTTTCAGTTAACAATTTGCACATATTTTCCAATGTCATTAAATAAGGGTGGGAAAAAAACGCGATAAAAAAAATTAAAAAATTAAAGTAAATAAATTTTAAAGTTATTTTCTCAAGTATACTATTTTTGCGTTTTTCCCAAAAAGGGGCGTGTCCCTAAAAAAATTTTCGGGACTGTGGCGGGCTGCCCCCTGCGCCCGACCCCAAACTGGAAAAATTTCCCTGGTGTCGCCCCCCCCCCCCCCAAACCAAATTCCTAGATCCGCCCTTGATCAATATATATATATTCAGGGTATTTTTTAAGAAAATTTCAGAACTGCCCAAATCCTGATAAATCTTACGACGGGGGGGGGGGGGGGGGGGAGGGAGGGGGAGTAGCCCGCTGGAGGCGCGATTTTTTTCCAGATAGTCACGTGATCAATTTGGAGCGATTTAGTGAAGGTTATTTTTTGTTTTTATTGGAAATAGTGTCGCTTCAATTTTGCCACTTTTTAAAATAGTAATTTACATTTTTACACCACTTCAAAATTATAATAGTAGGATTAAATAAAATCAATAAATCTATTTATTTATTATTATTATTATTGTTTTTTACATTTAAGAAATAGGCTTCTATAGCTGATGCTTAGTTATTACTGCACTTATTACAAAAATACTTATAAAATTTCAAAATATTTATTAATTAAATTTCCTCTGTTACAATATTTTGTTATAATATATATTGTAATACAATATGTGATATTCACATTATCAGGACAATATGTCATTGGATTGGAAAGTTGGAAAGGTCTTTATAGTTTAAAATCCCTATAAAACACATTTAATTACAAATCAACATAAAGTAGAAAAATACTACGTAAAAAGAATGAAGACAAATTTAGAAGTGAACGAGCTTTTTTCATATCAGTCAACAGAACGAGGTGAAAAATATGTGCAAGGTGCAAAGTTAACTTGACTCTAAATAAGGGATCAGTGTTTGAGCTGACAATTGCAGTTCCTTGAAGCTATATTTTTATTAGAAGTTGGTTCAAATAAATGACATATTAATTTAGGGACTGGATTTTCAGTTTTGAAAATGTGCATTTTCAGCACTGAATTCAGTCCAGTGTTTTTGCATAATCAGTTTGCAAAAACAACAAAATCAGTTCACTTTCAGTTCAATTATACAAAAACAGTGAAATTCAGTTTTGATAATTTTTAACTTTAATTTTAAACAAAGTTTATCAATAAAGAAGGATAAAATATATATTTTTTATGAAAAAAAAACAAATCAAAACAAAAACAAAACAAAACAAAAACATTGAATTATTATTTGATACACTCTTTACCAGCCAGTATCAAGGAGAGCTCTTCTTTTTTTTTCCTTTTTTTTCCCCTTTTTTTCTTTCCTTCTTTCTTTTTTTCTTTTTTTTTTAGCACGTTATTATAAGTTTTTGTACGGTAAACTATTTTCAGTTTCCAAAACTGAGAAAACTGGTAAAAACTGACAAAAACTTAAAATAACTAACTAGCTATTTAAAAATTAAAAATTATGGCAAGTAGAGTGTGCAATTATATTAAAAATTTGCATAAAAGTTTATATTCTTATTTTCTAATTATTATTTGACTATACTTTCAATTTCTCTGAGGAAATAGTTATTGAAATTTAAATAAGATCAGAATAAGCAAATCAGTTTGCAGTTGTAAGAAGCAAAATATTGCAATTATAATTATTAGAGCTGTAAAAAACTCGAAATATTTTTAGCCCGGGCTGAATTTTTTTAGCCCGGTTTGACTTGAAACCCGGTTTTAGCTTGAAATCGAGCTTAAACTCGAAAAACGAGCCAAAGCTCGGAAAGCTCGACATTTGAGCCAAAATTTAAAAACGAGCCTTCGAGCCTAGGAAGAAAAAAGCTCGATTTTTATTGTGAAATTTTTGTTTTTAAAGGATAAAAGTCATAAATAAAATAAAATAACTTTTTAAAATATTTTAAAGAGCTTATTTTGCATGATAGAATATTAAAAATGCCATTTTAAACAAAAAGTACAAACATTTTTTTCTTTGCTTTCTTCAAAAATTGTAATTTAGCTCGATTTATTTTCAAAAGCTCGTTTTTTTCACGAGTCATTTACGAGCTGAACTCGAAAAAGCTCGTTTTCGAGCTAAAAGCTCGAAACCCGGGTTTGCCATTTTTAAAAAAACGAGCACCCGAAGATTTTGGCCCGGGCGGGTGCTCGAACCGGTTTAAATTTACAGCTCTAATAATTATACATATAGGTACAAATTTAATGTCTTCTTTCTTCTTCTACTTTTTTTTTCTATAATCTCCAATATGCAAAAGCACACATTAATGTTATACTCAAGCAAGATATTTCAAAATGAACATGTTTAAAATGAGTTCAAATCTGAAGTTTATATTGTTTGTGAAATGTTATTTCTTAATCCAAATTTCTGAGTAGAAAAAAAAAATAATAATAAAGGAAAATTTTAAAATGTGCGGGTAAGTGGCATTATTTAATATTAAAAAATTATATATCCTGAAACAGCTTGATTTATCATGATGTTGAAACAAGTATACATTTTTTTTATTTGTCTTGTTTTCAACTTAGTGACCTGTTTTTCTGTTCTTCTAAAATTTCAACTGCTTAAATTTTGCTTTAACTGCACAAAATCTTTTAGAACTGCCCAAAAAAGCCAGAACTGCCCACTAAAAAAAAACCTTAATATATATATATATATATATATATATATATATATATATATATATATATATATATATATATATATAATATATATATATATATATATATATATAATATATATATATATATATATATATATATATATATATATATATATATAATATATATATAAATCGAGGGTGCTCCGCTATAATGTCCTAAGTCCATTTGACCTTGAAAAACATTTTTTGCTGCAAATGACCTGAAATGGATAAATCCAAAATTTGGGGTTGATTTGACGATTTTTTATTTTTCAAGGTCAAGTGGACTTAGGACATTATAGCGGAGCACCCTCGATATATATATTATTGACAATCAGAATTTATATGTTTGTTTATTTGTTTGTTTTTAAATTTTAAAGAACAATTTTCTTAATAAATAAAATACCACTTTTTTTTATACTATATATTATACTTGATTTGGAAGTTCGCTCCACAGTTTTGGCATTACAATTTGTGATCGAGTTTTTTCACCGGATCTATCTACATATTTATGTGGTATATACATATATATAATGGCTCACGTTATTACATATAATGTTCTAGTATTATATATATCATCTTTAAATTTTGAATATTTATCAGTTATTAAAGCAACTTTAGCATGATTTTTCTAGGTAATTAAATATTATTTCAAAATTTAAATATTTTATTCCTTTTGATAGTTTAAAGTTAGAATGAAATACCGAGAAATATGTACTGTTTTAAACATTGAATAATAGAGTATATATAATTATACTCTCACGCATTGAAATTATAGCGAGCGCATCGACCAGTTTTTTTTTGAAATTGTCTTTAAAAACCTTCCAGAATTTAAATTTTGCACCTTTTATTATATAATTGAGAAAAAATTCTAAATTCTCACAATTATTGTATTTTTTTTCTATATATAATTAAAGAGGATTTTTGAAGAAATGAACTGGGAGGTCGTTAAAGCCCATCGAGATTCCAAGAGAGACAGCCCGGCTTCCCTTGCCCGCCGGAGGCGAAACCTCTCGAAATATTACTGATTTTTCCGTATATTTTTTAGATGTTTTTTTAACCCTAAAATTGACATTTATTCCAAATATTTATTCATGATTTTTGACGATTAACGAGCAATTCAATTTATGATCTATTCTGAGCCGCATTTGCATATGTATATATATATATATAAAGCTATTGGCAGAGACACGTCTAAAATTTTTAAAATTTTCAAAAATTAATCAATATAAAAGAAAGCTATATACTTAAAATATATTTATTGAATAATAAATCGCATATATACGGCATATTTTCAATAAAATATAATTTTACGTTTATTATTCTGAAAATGTAAAAAATGATTTTTTAAATTTCTTTAAATTTATTTTCTAAATTTTGAAGAACCAAACTATATTTTAAAAGCCAAAAATATTTTGAAATTTGCCAGCAAAAAAATATATGTATATTATATATAAAAAAAATAAAAATAATTATAAAATTAAACAATAAAAAAAATCGCGGTTGCAAATTTTTTTTCCTTACTCGGCCGACCCTCTTTGAACACTGCATGGTTATTTAATGGAAAAGGCTGAGTCCCAATTGTTGGCTATAGAGAAAAAATCGATAAAAAATAGGGGGTTTTTGTCAATTTTTTTATAAGAGAAATTTATCAAAGATCGAAAGTTTGTAAATCGTTAAATATACATACATGTCAAGTACTTTTCCTGCGGTTTTAGACTTTTTTTAAGCCACGTTTACGATTTATACGCGAAAGAATGTTGATAATAGAGCAATTTTGAAAATATCGTAGCTCGATCGATTTCTATTCCATGGATTGTTAATTTTATTTTTGTATGCCAGCCGTAATATTGAGTCAAGATTGCAATTACGTCATAAAAACTATCGCTGTCTTGATTCCTAAATTAAAAATTGACATTTTCCATTTGTAAGTTCCAGATGGATATTCGCAATTACCCTAATACAATGTATAAAAAAAAACGTAGCTGCTCTGTCGATTGTCGCAATTGAGATTTTATTGTTGTGACAGCCGTAGAAAATCAGTGGCTATATTATGCATTAAATAAATATCCGATTGTGTCGATTTTGTTGAAGAAATCGGCTTTTGAAATGAAAAAAATCGATAAAAAGTTGCGTTTTTTATTCGATTTTTTTAGAAGCAAGTTTTTTACAAAATCGTTACTTTGTAAATCGTTAGATAAACATGTCAAGTACTTGTCCTGCGATTTTCAACTTTTTTAGAACCTGCGTTTACGATTTATAGGCGAAAGAATGTTGAAAACAGAGGCATTTTGAAAAAATCGTAGCTCGATTCCTATTGCACGGATCGTCGATTTTATTCTTGTGACAGCCGTAGTATTGAGTGTAGATTGTAATTACGTCGTAAAAACTATCGATTTTAAAGGTTCCAAATTAAAAATCGACATTTTCCATTTGTAATTTCCAGATGGATATTCGCAGGTACCCTAATGTTATGAATAAAAAAAAAAAAACGCAGCTGCTCTGTCGATTGTCGCACTTGAGATTTTATTGTTGTGACAGCCGTAGAACATGATTGGCTATATTATACATAAATTTAATTTCCGATTTTGTCGATTTTGTGTGAGAAATCGGCTTTTGAAACGAAAAAATCGATAAAAAGTAGCGTTTTTTTGTCGATTTTTTTAGAAGGAAATTTTTTAAATAATCGAAACTTTGTAAATCATTAGATAAACATGTCAAGTACTCGTCCTGCGATTTTTAACTTTTTTAGAACCTGCGTTTGCGATTTATAAGCGAAAGAATGTTGAAAACAGAGGCATTTTGAAAAAATCTTAGCTCGATTCCTATTGCACGGATCGTCGATTTTATTTTTGTGACAGCCGTAGTATTGAGTGTAGATTGTAATTACGTCGTAAAAACTATCGATTTTAAAGGTTCCAAATTAAAAATCGACATTTTTCATTTGTAATTTACAGATGGATATTCGCAGGTACCCTAATGTTATGATTAAAAAAAAATCGTAGCTGCTCTGTTGATTGTCGCACTTGAGATTTTATTGTTGTGACAGCCGTAGAACATGATTGGCTATTTTATACATAAATTTAATGTCCGATTTTGTCGATTTTGTATGAGAAATCGGCTTTTGAAACGAAAAAATCGATAAAAAGTAGCGTTTTTTTGTCGACTTTTTTAGAAGGAAATTTTTTAAATAATCGAAACTTTGTAAATCGTTAGATAAACATGTCAAGTACTCGTCCTGCGATTTTTAACTTTTTTAGAACCTGCGTTTGCGATTTATAAGCGAAAGAATGTTGAAAACAGAGGCATTTTGAAAAAATCGTAGCTCTATTCCTATTGCACGGATCGTCGATTTTATTTTTGTGACAGCCGTTGTATTGAGTGTTGATTGTAATTACGTCGTAAAAACTATCGATTTTAAAGGTTCCAAATTAAAAATCGACATTTTCCATTTGTAATTTCCAGATGGATATTCGCAGGTACCGTAATGTTATAAATAAAAAAAAAATCGTAGCTGCTCTGTCAATTGTCGCACTTGAGATTTTATTGTTGTGACAGCCGTAGAACATGATTGGCTATATTATACATAAATATAATGTCCGATTTTGTCGATTTTGTGTGAGAAATCGGCTTTTGAAACGAAAAAATCGATAAAAAGTAGCGTTTTTTTGTCGATTTTTTTAAAAGGAAATTTTTTAAATGATTGAAACTTTGTAAATCGTTAGATAAACATGTCAAGTACTCGTCCTGCGATTTTTAACTTTTTTAGAACCTGCGTTTGCGATTAATAGGCGAAAGAATGTTGACAACAGAGGCATTTTGAAAAAATCGTAGCTCGATTCCTATTGCACGGATCGTCGATTTTTTGTTTGTGACACCTGTAAAAATAAGTCCAAATTGCAAAACTATCTTAATTTTGGTTGTCACATACAGATTTCAACCCTTAATCATCGATTTTATACCATCAAAATTGGCTGTTTTGACCTTGAACGATATTACCTAATTTTCACGTTTTAGAAGGTTAAATTAATTAATTTTCATATTAAAATAAAAAGTTAATTGCTTTATCTTGTTAAATTGATTATTTTGGATGCTTAAAAGTGGCTGAAAAAGCCAAAAAATGCGATTTTTCGATTTTGAAATTAGCCTCGCACAAGGGTCCCCATAATTCGAATATGAATCTGAATATGAATGTGAACATCAATCCATTTTAACACTCGTTAACTATCATAAGTAAAAAGTTTATGTGCGTGTAGTGTGAAATGATGTTGGTTTTAGGTAACTTAATTATCGCTGATTTAAGATGTTATAGGGGGTATGCATTTATGTTAATGTTGACACCATGTTGGATCACTCAATAACATATATGTATGGGCTGCATAGGAAAATAACTCATTCGGCCAGTTACATATACATACACAAACATGCATATTATGCATAGTATGTATGTATGTACGGTATATACACATACATACACTATGATAAGCAATATGTACATATTTTTTATAGAGCATTAATGCTAATAAATCATAAATCAACGAACGTAGATACAGTATTTTAATTGGTACAGTATGTTGGAACATTTGACATAATTTTTGTTCACGGTGTTCTACGCCTTTGGTATTGTTATGATTGTGAAACCCACTTGCCAAACCCACTTATGTTCCCATACTATGCCTATGATTTTGGGGGGAGAAAACAGCTCTGTTGTAAGTTGGGAGGGGAGAGCGTGTGGGGAATCAAGATGGTACACTAGGGGATTGAGCACGCTATAAGATAATGTGATTGTAATTATACCAAGATCCTTTATCCTTAATAAACCTGATTAGTGCCGTCTTAATTATGTGAGTTTACTTTATTAAAACCACCACAGGTACAGTTGGCTCAATGAGTGATTGAGTGTGGGCAGGGCCAGGCAGGGCACAGCTGACAGAGAGGTTCCGCGAAAAAATGGCTGACTATTAAGCGGTACTTTTTTAAAATACAATGTGGACCATCAATGCAGGAGATTTAGACGACTTATTCTATTTATATTGAATAAAATATGCTTTTTCTTATTATTACCTATAATATATTAAATATAAATAGAATATAAGTCATCTAAATCTGCTGCATTGATGGTTCACATTGCATTTTGAAAAAGTTCCGCTAAATAGTCAGCCATTTTTTGCGGAACCTCTCTGTTAGCAGTGCCCTGCCCACACTCAATCACTCATTGCGCCGACTGTATATTGTTGTTAATATTTTAATTGTATCAGAAATGTGAACTGCGCCTACCAGGCAATATTTAAGCATTTATGTTAGTGTATAATATGTTAATTACCTAGCATTAAGTAAATTGCTTGTGTGTGAAGGGTTATCATCATGGCAGCAGCCCCAGGTGAGGTGTTGCCTCCCTACCCTGAGCCCTGGAACTTGTTGAACTCTCACAAGTCAGGGAAGCAAACTATGGACGTTGTTGTAAAGAACACCACGGTGAGTGGCATCTCAGCTGATGCAGCCACTCAAGCTGCAAGCTTTTTTAACTAGGTACAAGTTGTTGTTTTTTATTAAAATTTATTAACCTAAAGGTTACATGATGTTAACAAACAAAAAAAAAAAAAAAAAAGGAAAAATAAAAATACACGTAACATTAGGGTTGTTGATAAACTCTTTTTTTTTTTTTTTTTTTGAAAGCGTGACTGATCCTAAATCACTTGATGTGTGATTTTCATCCTTTTAAATGCATTAATTTTTTAAGGAGGAAAAAACATTGCAGCTATATAAGGATGCTAATAAATAAAGGTAATTGGAAAGATGAGAATTTAGGTGTAACATTTTAACCCAACAATAAAACAATTGTCTCTGTTGCTTATTGGGTTAAAATGTAAAAGCTAAAATCTCATATTCCCAACCATCTTTGTCTATTTATGTGTTCTTATCACTTTTTTTTTTTATTTGAATACATTAAGTATTTTTAATTTATGTTTGAAAATCGCCATGTCACTTCACCACTTGTGTGTGCTGTGCACCTTGTATAAAAGAAACCAGCCGTGACGTCATATAACAATTTTTTATATTAATTGAAAATCTTTTATGAAGTCAAAAGTTAGACGATCACATCAGTCTATTTATAGGATGATAAACTATGCTGCAGCTACTATACTTGTGATTGAGGAGGCAAGAGAAATTTCAAATCTGTCTAATTCCTAATCCTAATTGTGCATGCTTATCCTGAACTTCATCATCTGTTATCGGACACTTGTCACTACTGGCATAGTAAAGTCTGTTTAACTTTTCCTTTCTGTCTATAACCTCCGTAAGCTACAACGCTAACTTTCCGTACTAAAGTTAAACTGTAGTTAATTGTTATTTTGATTGTTGTGCAACAATTTAAAAAAAAGAGATAACTAAGGGTTAACAGGACTGACTTGGACCGGAAATTGTTAAAAGAGTAACTATATTTTAACAATATTTCTTCGTACATTCTTTATTTCCAGCATAACAAACACTATAATTTTCAAATGAAATCAAGTAAATTTAAGGTGGAGGGGGACCGACTTGGACCGGAAATCGCTATAAGAAGAACTATATTTTGCCAGTAGTTTTTTGTACATGATTTAATTCCATTAAAACCAACACTATAATTTTCAAATAAAATCAAGTAAATTTAAAATACATTTTAATACCAAACAAATTTTAATGACATTTTTAATTGTAAAAAGGTTTCTAATTTGACTAAAATTTCCCGCTCAAATTTAAATTTCCACATTTACATGTTATCTTTAAAGTGTAATAACTTAAATTTTTGATCGTGTTTTCACATGTTTGACATAACTAAACTTTTATGTAACATTTCTTCTTTACTTTGTGTTATTATTATTGTTCGCAACCGTCCTAGTTCGCGAGATATCAGTCGGTTACCTACCCCCTTAATCTTTCCCCCCCCCCAAAAAAAGGTTTTAATAATATTTTTAATTTTAAAAACGTTTCTAGTTTGATTAAAAGTTGCCACTAAAAATTGAATTTTTACATTTGCATGTAATCTTTAAAGTGGAACAACTTAAATATTTTATATTTCACATGTTCAACATAGCTAAAATTTTAAGTAACATTTCTTCTTTACTTTGTGTTATTATTATATTTTGTGACCGTTTAGTTTGCGAGATATCAGTCGGTCACCTACTACATTAACTAAAGTTTGCAGCTTACAACCCTAAGTGTCATTTTTATCAGGAAATGGAAAGAAGTGAATAAGAGGGGGAAACAAAGTATAGTTGTCCTAAACCAAAGACAGCTTGTAAGGTTATAGTTGAGACTCTACAGAGTTCCATAAAAGAACATTGAATGTTAGTATGGATTGTAGGAGAAAGAAATGTTATAAATAATTTTTTATTTATTTTGTTCAGTAAACACACTTGGTGTACAACATAACATAAATTGTCATATTATTATTAAATTAAATAATCATTCCTGTGCATATGCCGTTTGACTATAATACAGCTAGTGATTAGAACAATTCAACCAATGATATTGATCGCATTGCTCACGCACATAATTTACATTTACATGAGGTACTGTAGGACACTTGTGGGTTGTGGTACAGTCATTTTACTAAAAAGTGACCTTTTTGGCAGGTGGGAATAATGTGTATTTAGATAGAGTTTTTTTTTTCGACTGAAATTTCCATCTGATTGCATTGAATGGCCATAAGCCAATAGAATTGTCAGTTTTAAGTCAAATGACTGTACCATTGTCATTCTTGAATTGGAAACTATGCACTGCAAATCTATAGTAAAAATTGGACTTTTTTTTTACAATTTGGATTTTTCAATAAACATTTTTAAAGGCCAGGATATTATATAAAATGATAGGTTGATGTCCTCAGACTTGTCAACTCTTCTCTTGATATACATATCAATAAATAATTTTGATTTTTGATTTCAGTATGTATCAGGTGTACAGTAGAAGCAGAGTGGTCCACTGAGGTCAGTGACCTTCAGAGATGCCATGTCAGACCGCCTGCCATACTCAATGGTGCCAGCCAGGACAAGAATGTTGTATGGCTGTGAGCCTCAATCATGCGTACAAAGACTGGTTAGTGCTGATTTTATTATAAAATATTTGTTACAAAAACATACAGATAGATTAGGAAATATTGGGGAATAGTAAAGCTTAAAACAACCAGTCAATTCTTATCCCATCTCTGTGATAGCGTCCATAAAGCTAGCATGGTCCAAACTTTTTTACTGTGCTAAAAAAATGGCTTAGAAAGAACCGCTGTCTTAGGCTTAATGAGCTTAGATTGACAGAGGTGCCATGAAAGAGAAAATAATTTCTAACCTAGGCCAAGAAATATGAATGCACAGAGTATTAGTTAAGTGTATGTACTAGCCGCTCATATTGCTCTATAGAAAAGTCATCATTATCTCCCATTCCACAATTTTCCTAATCTATCTATGTGTCTTTACTACACTGGTGAGCTTCTGTATTATTGCCCTATCTTAAAAACGTTCTCTCAATGATATAATTTAAAATTGCGCCGCAACAATTAACGTGTAAAATGTAAGTAGCACTGTGAACTAGGGGAAAGTTTAAATTGTTGCCTAGATCGCAGCGCTACTTTTATATGTAATTTTGTGTTCTTGCATTGCATGTGCGGCGAAAATTTAAATGAAAGGGATTCTTTTTCAACAAGTGCTCCAATTTATTTATCAAATTTGTTTATGATCAATCATCAATCAATTTTTCATTAACTTTTGATATTTTGGTTGATGTTTTCACATTGTGCGATGTATTCAAGTTTTGTGTGTGACGTAGGTACGTCGCAACAGCAATGGACAACATCTGCAAGGACATGTCCCCACTAAGTAGAGGCTAGGATCTCGCACATCCCCCTAACCCCTGGGGCAGACTGGTGTGATCTGCCAAACCTCTCGGGCAGGTTAACTATAAAACTGTAAGTACTGCACACATGATTGTGATAATATATTTTTAAGGCATAGAACACCGTGAACAAAAAATCATGTCTAATGTATCCTAACATACCTAAATATCAAAGTTGATTTAGCCTGAGTCATTGATTTATTGTTATTATTTATTCAAAGAAAAGGATAGGAGAAACCAACAAGCGCCTTTTTCACGATGAGGTCCGCAGCTCGGTGAAAATCTTGATGGCACAGGTTACACACATATTTACAATTTTACTAAGACATTTCAAGGGAAATAGCCCTCTTCTTCAGTTGCTTAGAGTGTAGTTCTAAGCAACTGAAGAAGAGGGCTATTGCCCTTGAAACTTCTTAGTAAAATTGTAAATATGTGTGTAACCTGCTGTGCCATCAAGATTTTCACCGAGCTGCAGACCTCATCGTGGTAAGGCGCTTGTTGGTTTCTCCTATCCTTTTCTTTGATTATCAATTCAAACCGAAATGTTTTTAACTTTTCCTAACTAATCACATTATTTAGTTAAATTTATTTTCTATTCACAAAACAGCATCTGCCATATATGTTGTGAATGAAAAATACATTAGAAATCAATGACTCCGGCCTAATCAACATTGATATTTAGGTATGTTAGGATATTAGACATGTTTTTAGTTCAAGGTGTTCTATGCCTTTAACATTCATAAGCTGTCTCTCAATTTGATATGTTATTCTTATAAGAAAAGAGACAAAAAAAGGTAAAATATATTATATCACATAGTTTATTAGTAGAGGGAACAAGAGGAACTTTTCGGGAAAAGGTGGTAAGAACATGAATTTTTCAGGGTTCGTAGATATGGTCATTATTAGCTCTTTCCCTTAATTTCAACGCATGGGCCACGTAGGGTCGTCAGATATTGACCTCTGAACTTTGACCCCTTATTCCACAGTTTTTTAATTTTTTATAGCATTCCTGATCATCTTTTCGCAAAAAGTTTAAAAACAAAAAAATTTTAAATAATTATTTCTACGAGTGCAAAAAATTTCAAAAGTGTGATGTCACAAATACCAAGATGGCGGCCAAAATTTCAAAATTGCCCTAATTATTGGTGCTAATTATTTATTCAACACCTTTTCATTAGCTCAAAAATAATAATTTTGATTATATTTGATGTATAATGTACTGAGGAACAAGATAAATTTTATTTGAAAGAAATCGGACAGTTTGGGTGGAAGATATTAATTTTTTTCGAAAAAGCTGTATGCCCAGCAATGGTGCCTATGCTATAACCATAAAGAAAACAGCAGAATTCAAACTGTTGTAACTTTTTATCAAGTTGATGTATGGGTTTGATTTTTTCAGTGAGCATAGATAATCAAGAGATCTTTGATAAAGCAATTATTTTTTAATTCAAAATTGTATATGGTGACTATAATAATGACCTTTGACCTTGCACCTTAGAGGGATGCTATTTTAATGATTGCGAGCACTAATTTAGCCCGCGAGAACAAATTTTAAGGAAAAAAAGTTAGATTTGACTAAATCAATCGATAAAAATTACGGAGGAGTAATTAAGTTTCCTCTGACCTGGGCATATTTGGAGAACTTGGTGCTCTAATTTGGTAGTTTTTAAGAATTCCAAGGCATTAAAATCGAGCTTAAATGAAAAAAAAATGGGATGGATCATATCTGTAGCCCCGTAAATCAGTCCGCATACCCACACCGCCCAGCAACCCCCTGCGCTAACCCCTCCCCCCCCCCAAAAAAATAATAATAAAGGAAACGTTGTAAACTGTAAACATAAAACATGCGCATAATATGTTTATTTATATAGTAATATTTTTTTTATAATTACATCTTACTTAGTCCTCCCCCATCTTAAAACAACAATTATATTTTAATTTGGGGGGGAGGTTCAAAAAACAGAAATCAAAATATTTTACATGTGTAGAAACCTAATTTAATTACGCATAAGTATGTTAAAAGGTTCACACTTTTTTAAGGGAAGGTGGAAGTGGGATTATTTTTGGGGCTACCGATATGATCTAACAGAAATAATTTTTCCTCTGCCCCCCCCCCCCCATCCCGAAAAAATGTAAACTTTTAACATGCATGCATAATTAATTGTATACACATGTAGCAAATTTTTATTTCTATTGTATGTATTTTTTAAAACATTCTCCCCCCCCCCCCCCCAACCCCCAAATTAAAATATAATTGTTGTTTTAAGATGGGAGAGGACTAACTGTAAGATGTAATTATAAAAAAATATTACATATTACTATGTAAATAAACATATTATGCGCATGTTTTATGTTTACAGTTTACAACGTTTCCTTTATTATTTTGGGGGGGGGGTAGCGCAGGGGGTTGCTGGGCGGTGTGGGTATGCGGACTGATTTACGGGGCTACAGATATGATCCAATCGCATTTTTTTTTTTCATTTAAGCTCGATTTTAATGCCTTGGAATTCTTAAAAACTACCAAATTTGAGCACCAAGTTCTCCAAATATGCCCAGGTCAGAGGAAACTTAATTACTCCTCCGTAATTTTTATCGATTGATTTAGTCAAATCTAACTTTTTTTCCTTAAAAGTTGTTCTCGCGGGCTAAATTAGTGCTCGCAATCATTAAAATAACATCCCTCTAAGGTGCAAGGTCAAAGGTCATTATTATAGTCACCATATACAATTTTGAATTAAAAAATAATTGCTTTATCAAAGATCTCTTGATTATCTATGCTCACTGAAAAAATCAAACCCATACATCAACTTGATAAAAAGTTACAACAGTTTGAATTCTGCTGTTTTCCCTATGGTTATAGCATAGGCACCATTGCTGGGCATACAGCTTTTTCGAAAAAAAAAAATTAATATCTTCCACCCAAACTGTCCGATTTCTTTCAAATAAAATTTATCTTATTCCTCAGTACATTATACATCAAATATAATCAAAATTATTATTTTTGAGCTAATGAAAATGTGTTGAATAAATAATTAGCACCAATAATTAGGGCGATTTTGAAAATTTGGCCGCCATCTTGGTATTTGTGACATCACACTTTTGAAATTTTTTGCACTCGTAGAAATAATTATTTAAAATTTTTTTGTTCTTAAACTTTTTGCGAAAAGATGATCAGGAATGCTATAAAAAATTAAAAACTGTGGAATAAGGGGTCAAAGTTCAGAGGTCAATATCTGACGACCCTACGTGGCCCATGCGTTGAAATTTAGGGAAAGAGCTAATAATGACCATATCTACGAACCCTGAAAAATTCATGTTCTTACCACCTTTTCCCGAAAACCCCTTAAAAATGCCTCTTGATCCCCCTGCTATATTGACTGATAAAGGAGCAACTGTTTTGAGGCCAACTATAAGCGATTTCAGTAACATCCGCTTCCGTTTCTCGTTACTACGCTTGCGCAGTAAGTCGAAACGGAAGCGGATGTGAGCAAAATCGCTTATAGTCGGCCTCAAAAGCAAAACAGCTAGTATTGTTCCTTTATTTTACAATACAAGAAAATAAAGAAATAAATGAATTACAGCAATGTTCTTTTTTGGTTTAGCGCAAGGGGAAACGGGAGAAGCTAAGGTACCCTAATGTAACATTGCGCTTATGGGGAAAATTATTATTGTTATTATTAATACCCTATATATATATTTTTTTATTTATTTATTTATTATTATTATTTTTTTTTGCGATTTTTGAGAAAACTATTCCAATTCAGAAAAAAGTTTAATGAGAAATACTATAGATCTAATTTTACGTGTTTAAAGTTTTAAGCCATAGAAGTTTTTTAACGAATTTTTAAACCAATAACCCGAATAAAAATAAAGCAATTCTTTATGAATTCTTTTTAAATTAAAAAGAATTCGTTTGGAAGCGATTCCTTTTGAATTCTTTTGTTTCAAATATAATTCAAAAAGAATTGCTTTAAATTTTATTTAATTAATTTTAAAGAATTCTTATGGAACACGAAGCATTCTAAAAGAATTCTTTTAATAAAAAAATAAATAGGCCTATAAAAATCAATTCCATAGCAGTTCTTTTTCTATTTTTTTAGTTGCAGGTGTGTACCTGATGTAAGTTCGAAATGAATTCTTTTATTAAAAGTATAATAATAATGGCTTCTATTTAAGTTCTTTTTATTATTTTTCTTTTTTGGTTTTGGATTCCAAATGAATTCTAAATAAATTCCTAATATTTTCTTTCTTTTCTCCTCCTCTCATGAATACGCGCTGTTGCCGCATTTAATTGATTGAAGTATGAAACTTACAATTATTGCCAAATAATTGTTATTTATGTTGCAATTTTATTTTTGAAAACTTTATTTACATATAATCGCAGTCGCAGCTTCGCGCTGCATGCTCTCTTGCGCACGCAATCATCGCTCGCGGGACCCATCGCACCTCCAAGATTGCTGTTCTTTAATCTCTGAATCGATAGAATTGATTTAGAACTGACTATGGAATAAATATAAAGAATTCAAAAAGAAATGATTGCAACTTTATTTTTGAAAGCGGTGTACTTTTTACCACTTTACATGTGAGAATAAAAAAGAATTGTTTTAGAATCTCTTTGCCTTTTTAAAAAAATTCTTATGGAAGTGATTTTTTTTTTGTTAAAATTATTTTTAAAAAAGAATTGTTTAAGAATCTCTTTGCCTTTTTATTCAAAAGAAATGTAAAAGAATTAAAAAAATAACCAATGAATTCATTTTTAATTCATAAGAAACTGAAATGTTTTTCTTCAACACCAAAAACTAAATTAATAAATAAAAAAAAAATGCAATTTGAAAAATTTCTAGTTATTTCTATGCAAATTTAGTGATTAAATATGGCTAAAACTGGCCATTTTAATCATTGTTTTAAAGTTGAGGGTGGCTAATTGTGGTGGCATGATTGCAGAGACTATAGCCACGAAGACAGGTCTAAGAAGTCCAAGTCAGGCAAGCTGCATGGATGAGTGTGCTGAGGGGCGGTGTGTGTCTGCCCGATTCAAGAAAGCATGCTGATACCTTGGTGTCCACCCCACACTGCCAACAAAAAGTACGACAACTGGGCAGGACTGTACGGCAGAGTGGAGTGGGACAGATTCTTCTCTACCACGGGCACCAACCCTGAGCCAATGGCCAAGCAGGTAGGCTCAGCTAACATGAGATTTAAGGGCAGGTTATGTCGATAGTAAACATCTAAAAAAATTGTACGATATATCACATTCTAAATTTCAGGGTATGTTTAAAATGTATTTATTTTATCACATAACACATTTCATAAGAATCCAAGGATTAGAGGCTGAGTAAAAATAACATGAATAGCTAGGAAAATTTCTATTTTAAATTAAATATTTTCTCAATCCATAGAAAATAGAAATTTAATATGTGTATAGTTTGAGCCATAACTGGTCCTCAAATTTTGAATGCAATATTTTGAGATAACAGAGTGAAAAATTTCTTCATATTTTGCAATAAGCTGAGAGTTAAAGTGGCAGCCAATCACTAAGCCAGTGTGGCAGCCTCAGCCAGTCAGCTTCAAACATGTTTTCACAGTAATTGAACATGAATAGAGGGAGACTTAACTCACCTGTCTAGTACCTGTATGTACATCTTATTCCTTATGAATATTATAAATTATAGAAAGAAAAAAATAGGAGAAACCAGTGCTGTTCTTACCTTAGTGAAGAGAGTCCCATATTTTGGTGAGAAACCTTGCTAGCACAGATATGAAAAACTAACACATTGGAAATATTTTGGCAATACACTACAAGTGAGATGGAGTTTGTTATGTCTTCATCAGTCTTTACATACTCAGAATGAAACTATGAATGATCTTTTCTTTCATAGTTTCATCACTCATAGTTTCTCTCCAAGTCTTTAAGGAGTAAGACATAACACACTCCATCTCTCTTGTAGTTTATTGTCAATATATTTTCAACGTTAGTTTTTTATATCTGTGCTAGCAAGATTTGTCACCACTCTCTTCACTATGGTAAAGCCAGCGCTGGTTTCCTATCCCTTTCTTTCTTATTTAGCATACTTAATGTAATGGTTAATCTTTCTTAATATAAGATTGACAATATTTACAATTACATAGCATGATTTGCATGTTTTGTTTCATGTATCTTGCTTGTGGCCTAGTGGCGCATTGGTATGCGTGCTGGTCTGATGTGCGAGGGGTCGTGCGTTCGTTGCTTGGTGGGTACCTGTCGGCTTTTCAGAGGCCGTGCATATGGTATGCACCGAGTGCGCACGCATGTTCTCTGCACGTTCATGCCCGTACGTTTGCCAGTGAATCACAGGTAAAACGGTAGGAGAGATGTTTAGGCTTGACAGGTCTATTCATGTCTCCGGCCAGTCCTGGCAGTGGTGGTAGTGGCCCACGCCAAGTCAGAGGTATCTCGGGACGGTTCACCAATCCACCTCATCTCACTCATTTCTATTAAATCACACGTTGTTGGGTATAGCCTGTTGTGTGGTATAGAACTCATTTTCATTTTCATTTTCATTGTAATTTGCTGGTGAAACACGTTGTGCATGTTACTGACTGATTGATGTTGTTTGTTGTCAGGGTCGAGTGCTGTACCCTGAGCAGAGTCGTGTGGTCAGCGTGAGAGAGTGCACCAGGTCTCGGGAATTCCCGGACACCTTCTGTTTCTACGGCAACATCATGGACAAGCATCAACAGGTCAGACAATCCTAATTTTAGGAGTGATGTGCTCAAGTTAATCTCTTCTTTGATTGATAGTGTCATTAACTCTCAGTTATAAAATAAAATTTTGTATAACAAAATACTGTGTCACATGAGTCCTCAACCTGTCCATAGAACTTCTACTGTGGTAATTAAGGTCCTTGCTGGTATCTATATTCTTTTCTTTATTAGTAAAAATCATCACACATATAATTAATGTTGGGATAGCTGTTTAGGACGATACAGCTGTCCGTGACTAGAGATTAGTGTCCCAACATTTAAATGTATGATGATATTTACTACATTGTGTCAGTAATCAAAGAATGCGATAAGAGAAATCAACAAGCGCTTTATTACCACAATGAGGTCCGTAGCTTGGTGAAAATCTTGCTGGCACAAGTACAAATATTTACAACTTTACTAAGAAGTTTATCTGACAGCCTTCTTCTTCAGTTATTTAGAGTCTACACTCTAAGCAACTAAAGGAGAGGTCTGTAGCTCTTGAAACAGTTAACTTGTAAATATTTGTGTAACCTGTGCCATCAAGATTTTAACCAAGCTACAGACCTCATCGTGGTAAGGCGCTTGTTGATTTCTCCTATCCCTTTCTTTGTTTATTAATTCAAACCAGAATGGTTTGAACTTTTCGTTATCAAATATACATTTACTATTTTTTCAACTTTTTAAGTAAAAAAAAAAAAAGGCTAATTATTGTTAACTATTGAGCGGTTAGTCCTTTCCTTCGCAAAATACACTTTGTGAGAACATTTATTTTGGCTTGGGTTTAAATATTTTTCTCTGTTTCTTGTGTTAAAATGTAACAGCAAATAAGCTCATCTAACTGCCTTCCTAACCATCTTTACCCACTTATGTGTTCCTATCATCTTTTTTATTGGTATATTCTTAACCACGTTTTTTTTTATTAAACAATAAGATTAAATTAGATATAAAAAAAAGAGCATTTGATAGCTTTTAGCACTAAACAAACTACCCATGAGCACAGAAAGTGTCTTTGTGAGTCCTTCCACTAGTATTTTACTATTACTTACTAAAGTAGATATAAATAGAAATCTTTATTTTAAGACATGTAAACTTCAGTCTTTCTTTTTCATAATAATTTGGATGTATTTATTATATTTATTTGTTAATTCATGCCTATGGTAATTTATAAATTGAAAGAAAAGGATAGGAGAAAACCAGCAAGGGCTTTACCATAGTGAAGAGAGTCCCATAGTTCGGTGAAAATCTTGCTAGCACAGATATAAAATAACTAACACATTGGAAATATTTCGGCAATCGACTCCAAGAGAGGTATGGAGCGTGCTATGCCTTCATCAGTCCTTACAGACTCAGAGAAACTATGATTCATAGTTTCTCTCTGAGTCTGTAAGGACTGATGAAGGCATAACACGCTCCATATCTCTCTTGGAGTCGATTGCCGAAATATTTCCAATGTGTTAGTTATTTTATATCTGTGCTAGCAAGATTTTCACCGAACTATGGGACTCTCTTCACTATGGTAAGGCCCTTGCTGGTTTTCTCCTATCTTTTTCTTTCAATTTATCATACCTAACCGCGATGGTTTATTTTCCTTAATATACATACTATGGTAATTTATATTAAACTATTGGTTAAATAATAGATTGATAGGATAACTTATTGGCCAATTAATTGAGTGATTAATTACTTGATTGATTGACTCATTAGAGGACAGGCTGGTTGATTGATTGATTGATTGATATGTAGGTTGCCACAAATGGCGTCCCTCTCCCCAGAGGACTGTAAATTGGTAAAGTTCGCATCTGGCAAGAGCGCCAAAGACTGCAATTGGAATGGGCAGTACCGACTCGTATGTTTGTCCCAATTGATGTGGATATGTGCTTGCATGGAACCCAAACTAAGTACAGCTCTGGCCTAAAGTTCCTGAACGATTTGCACAGGCAACCCGCATGATGTTATCTTTATGGGATAACGCAGCGGCCCGCCGCTGCCCCATTTGGGAACTTTTGTCCAGAGCTGTAAATATAACTAATGAGAATAACAAAATAGGTTTTATTTATACTATATTAGTTAGAATATAACAACCTTGATACTCTATATATATAGTCATAACATTTGAAAGTCTAGCTGTTATTATCATAGTTCATTAAAATATACTAGTTAATTTAGATTATCAGTTATTTTTCTTTGATTTTGAGATATGGGCCATCTAAATGACACCCTGAATTTGTTTTCTTCCAGTTCACCAAGCTATTCATCAAGCATCTAGATTACTTTATCCTGGATTTAGCATCTCTGATGTAGTGTGTTGACGTCGCTCTACAAGATTTGTAAACCTCATGGGCCTGGATGCAAAAGAAGCTAGATAACGGGAAGTGTATTTATTTATTTTTGTATTTTTTATTTGTAAGAGTATGTGTACTTTGTGGTTTATTTCTCTTTTTTAGGTTTGCTACAAAGACACACTGGATTCTATAGAGGGACAACTCCATTCCCGCCTTGATCGCTGCCTAGCTGATATCAATATTCCAAGGAACTAGGTTTCATGTAAGGTTAGTGTTTTTTTTTATCTTTTATTACTGTAGTAAAACATATATAGATAGTTAAAGAAAAATTGGAAAATGTGAGATATTATGAGCTTACACTGACAGGGACTAATAGAGAAAATACTCTAACCCAGGCTGATGAGACATTTATTTGTAAGTGGCTCATATTGCTTGCTTACTAGAGCAATATAAGCCACTTACATATATTTCTATTTTTTGGCTTATGTTTAGAATATTTTCTTTACCACTTGCCTTATTAATATGATCATACTATCTTCCATGCAACAAATTTTCTTAACCTATAACTATGGTTTTATTATCAAAGCATGGAAAATAATGTTAATCTTTTTTAACAAAGAAGGTGACAGACTTAAACTGGAAATCGTTAAAAGAGAAACTTTATTTTTACAATAATTCTTTGTACTTTCTTTATTTCCAGCAAAACAAATAGTAAATTTAAAGAAATGCTTTATTGGTCCGAAAAAAGTTTTAATGATATTTTTAATTTTAAAAAAGTTTCTAATTTAACTAAAATTTGCAGCTAAAATTTGAATTTCTACATTTGTATGGGTATTCTTTAAAGTGGAATAACTTAAATATTTGATCGTCATGTTTTATCATGTTTGACATAGCTGAAATTCTAAGTAACATTTTAGCTTTACTTTGTGTTAGTATTGTAATGCACAACCGCCCTAGTTTGCAAGATAACAGTCAGTCAATTACTCCCTTCATTTGTACACCTTTGAAGATGTACAGGCGAAAACTGCAAGAGAAAACAGAGAGAGTGTGTGTGCCCTTATCAGTCTTGACAGACTCGCAGAGAAACTATGAATGAACCGCAGTTTCTCTGTGTGTCTGTTAGAATTGAAGAAGGCTAAACACACTCCAATTCTCTTACTTAGTGAATTGCTGAAAGCTATCCTATGTGTGTTAGTTTGTTCTTAGATCTGCAGATTGTCACCAAACCATGGGATTCTCTCCACTATAAATAAATAATCGTCTTTATTAAAAAAAATGCATAGAGAAAAAAAATACAACTTTTTGAAAGGGCGAGGTTTAAGCCTGACAATATCTTTGGCCCACTCTTACACCTAACCCCAACAGAAAACACTCATAAAATTATTAGATTACATTCAAAATTATAATAAAAAAGAGGGAAATAATAATACTACGTCAAGAAAAAAAAAAATAATAAAAACAGTGACAAATATCATAAAAAAATATAATGATATAATAATATAATTATCACTTTATAGAAACAGATGTAGAACAAAGTGTGTGATTAAAAAAAAACTAGTAAAGATTAGAACAAAATGGGGAAAAAGAGAGTGTAAGGCTGGTTTCCTTTATCCTTTATACAGTAAACTTTGGATTATGTGAAATATAATATCCTATGTGTGTTAGTTTGTTCTTAGATCTGTAGATTGTCACCAAACCATGGGATTCTCTCCACTATAAATAAATAATCGTCTTTATTAAAAAAAAAATGCATAGAGAAAAAAAAATACAACTTTTTGAAAGGGCGAGGTTTAATAATAATAATAATAATATATATATATATATATATATATATATATATATATATATATATATATATATATATATATATATATATATATATATATATATATATATATATATAAGGATATCATATATAAAAAAATAAGTGGAATTTAAAAGATGACATCGTCCTGAATCTCATTCGTTCATCATTCATTCATCATTCATTCGTCTCATTGTCCTGAATTTCTCATTTTTGAGTTCATCAAGTATGTATCTTTAATTAGTTTTTGAAAGTGGTGAAATGGGGTTATGGTTCACATTCAAATTCAAAATATATTTATTAATTTCTTTTATCCTACAATCTCAATACACAACAATGCATATTGGCTTAGGTTATTGTATCAGTTGATACAATTAGAAATGATAGTTTTGTTTTTCTTCCTATGCCCACATGCATAAGTTACCGACCGTGACGTCATTTTGTAATTTTTAAAAATGAATTAAAAATATTGAAAAGTAAAAAAAATTATAAATTTGTATATAGATCAATTCAGGCTAATTTCCTCATTTAGTTTTGCTCTTTTTCAAGATTAATCACAATTTTTAAACATTAGACAGACAGACAGACAGACAGACAGACAGACAGACAGACAGACAGACAGACAGACATACAGACAGACAGACAGACAGACAGACAGACAGACAGACAGACAGACAGACAGACAGACAGACAGACAGACAGACAGACAGACAGACAGACAGACAGACAGTAAACCAAGTCAGCCCGAACTGTAGCACCCCTGTATAAAGTTGAAGTAGGCAATTTGTTTAACATATGTTCGCAACTGGTTGCATAACTTTTAGGATGAATAAGAAAAATTATTTTAAAATTTATCTCTAATTGAATTATAATTTAATTATGAAATTAACATATATTATACGGGCAGAATATTATTTTACTTAGTCCTGCATTTGTCACAATAGTCTAAAGAAACCGTGGAAACTTTGGGCAGTTAATGGATTAATGAAAAGGAAAAAGTAACGATTAACTCCTAAATATAAGTATTATAATATTAAAGGCGTAGAACACCTTGAACAAAAAATTTGCGTAACATCCTAACAAACCTGAAAATCAACGTTGATTTGACCGAAGTCATTGATTTCTAATTTATTTTCCATTCACAAAATGCCTCTTGCGGTCACTGACGTCACAGCGCTCTTGTTTTTCGCGCGCGTAAACCGGGCGAGCTGTGACGTCAGTGACCACCAGTGGCATTTTGTGAATGGAAAATAAAATAGAAATCAATGACTGCGGCCAAATCAACGTTGATTTTCAGGTTTGTTAGGATACTACACAACTTTTTTTGTTCAAGGTGTTCTACGCCTTTAATAATAAGATATTGCAATCTCAAATCTGTATACGTTTATTTTAACATTCAAAATACAACAGTTATTTATTTAAAGTCTCCTATACAGTTAAACTGCAATGCAGAGGTTATAACTATAGGTTGTGTGCGCATGACGTCATAATAAATGCGCTTCGATGCCATATTTGAGCAATAAATCACATTGCTCAGCATAGGACACACGTGGGATTTCGCTAGTGTCTTAAAAAAATAAGCCATTTTTTGGTCCTTATTATTTTTCTCGCATATTTGAAAACCTTATTCAACTTGTTAATAGCATCAATTCTCTCAAAAATATTACGAAGTATTTTTAAACTGGCAAAATGTGTCATTTTCCTATACTGACCCATGTTATTTAGTATACTCACTTATGACGTCGACTTTAACATGAATGAAACCACCCTACAGTGCCTATAGAAGGGGTTGTCGCTCTTCTAACATTGATACATATGTCAAATGTTTACTGCAAACTACCTATGTCCTATATATGTCTAATAAATAAATAAAAAGTCGGGAAACTGCCAGAGTACCTCACAACAAGTCTAGTCAAAGCAGGGTCGGCCTGTGAAGAAAAGGCCCGTTTCCGTGATATTACAAAAGGGCCCGCGAACGAAGGGGGGTTGGGGACGAGGCTCCCCAAAACAGCGCCGCAGCCGAATTTTTTTTGAGGCCACGCCCCCTTTTCAGTGAGAATTTACTTAAAATACCTCAATTTGTTTATGAGATTTTTATGACATGCACTCTACAAATAAAATTATTATAATGTTTTTAAATGAGCTAATTGAACACTATAGAGTTCGCTAGAGGTGCAATTTTTTTTAAAAATTAAAAGTGGATAGAATTTTAAGAATAATGGATGTAATCTCTTGTCGTCTTTTGAAAGAAAAAGAAAATTTATCAGTCTAAAATTGTCCTATTAACCTTTTTTTTTTCTTCTTCTTCGTTCTTCTTCTAATTTTTTTTAATTGGTGTGTTGTGGGCACGGCAAGGGCCCGCGCCCGGTGGGATTCGGTCCGCAATCGCGGCGAACTAGCAGACCTGGCCCTGGACCTGACCCTGAGTCAAAGTAAAAATAATAATTAATTAATAATGGTCTTTATTCAAAAAATGCATAAATTTTTTTATTATTATTATTTTTTTTTTTTTAAGAGCGAGCCTGAATAAATGTCTGGCCCTTTCTTACATCTAACCCCAACAGAAAACATCAATGGAATTTTTTATTTCAAACAAACCAAGTCCGCGCCCTATAGAGTAAAAGCCTACAGTTAATATTTTACTTTTTAATGTATTTTTATTTTGAATTTATAAATTTTACACAGAAGTAAAAAAAAATATAATAATAATAATACAGAAAAAAAAAATGTAAGCATTTTATTAAGAAATTTAAATGCTTTATTATATTTTTTCTATATAAAGGTAAAAGGTAAGTATCATGGCGCCATAATACCTTTCGGTGTAGGCCGGGATTTAACCTTTTCATCAGTATGGGCTTTATTGTATGATCTGAGGCTTACCAGACCTCAGGCTCAACCCGTTATCACACTCTTCTGGGCTCGACTACCAGATCTGTGCAACCCGGACCACAGACTCTCGGAAAACCAAGAGTTGACAGCACTCGCGTTAGCAAGCAGTGTTCAAATTGCCAGCACAGCCACGCCGCCAGTCTTTGTATGCTTTCACCCATCCAAGTAATGATCACGCTCGACGTTGCTCAACTTCGGTGATCCAACGGGAACCGGTTCAGACAACGCGATGACTGTGCCATCCACACACTGTCACACACTATGTCATTTATATAAAGTGATGATTTAAAAATTGCATTTTTGTTAGTATGTAAGTTTGACGATTGTTTCTAAATGTGTATGTTTTGTAGATGTGAACCTTGGCAGATGTAGCACTGTTTTTGTATACTGATTGTAGGAGAGAGAAAGGAAATAAAGAAATTTGAATTATAATAGGAAAATAATAATAATAATGTATAAAAAAAGAAAAATATTTACGTGTATATATAATAGTAATAATTATGCATTATGTAAGTTATTCTCTTTGTCGATACGATAAGTAAACGATCAATATAAATTTACGAATTGTGAATACAAAATATAAGCATATTGGAAAAATCCATTCTCTCTCTCTCTCTGTTTCTTTCTCTCTCTCCGTTTCTCTCTGTCTCTCTCTCTCTGTCTGTCTGTCTCTCTCTCTCTCCTTTGACGTATTTTCCTTTAATATATAACGACTCTACTTAAAAGAAGTATAATATACAATAGTATAATATTCTATATAAGTTCATACGGAGAAGCTAAAGAAATCCTAGTTGTCATATCTCTATAGCCAAACACAAGTTATGAGCATATAGTTATTTTTATTACAAAATAAAAAAGTACAGTTTAAAGGAAAGACCAGAGAAAAACATAAGCATTTATATTACAAAACACTTGATGGGACTTACATAAATAACTTTTAGTTTGTCTCAAAACCCAACTGTAGCTTCATAGCAGTGATCAGAAATTTCGATTTATGCAACCCGCACAACATTTTCATACTAATTTTTGCATGTTTCTGACGTCATAAACATGAATAGTTACCTACATTAAAGGCGTAGAACACCTTGAACAAAAAAGTTGCGTAATATCCTAACAAACCTGAAAATCAGCGTTGATTTGGCCGGAGTCGTTGATTTCTAATTTATTTTCCATTCACAAAATGCCACTGCCGGTCACTGACGTCACAGCTCGCCTGGTCCACGCGCAAGTAAACCGGGCGAGCTGTGACGTCAGTGACCGGCAGCCGCATTTTGTGAATGTAAAATAAATTAGAAATCAATGACTCCGGCCAAATCAACGTTGATTTTCAGGTTTGTTAGGATATTACGCAATTTTTTTGTTCAAGGTGTTCTACGTCTTTAACATTAACATTCTGGTAAAAATTGTCATCAGTTTTGAAGATCCCATTTCGTGTTTATTCATTCAAAAGCACATGTGGTTTTATGTGGTCTATGGCTTTAAGATTAATATTTTTAAACACAAAAACATGCATTAACTAAAATTTTTAAAAAACTACATTATATTTTTTAAAATAACTACTGGAGTTTTGCTTTTTATTATTTTGGTTTTCGATTTAAAGTGTTTTAGTAATTCTGAATGAATTTTTTTAACCTCTTTATTTAACGTGTTAAGCCAGGTTGCAAATTAACATAAAACTAATATATAATGATTCTCATGCCAGTGATTGACTTAACTTTACTCTTGAATATGTGAAGTATATCATTCTGAAAAAAAAATTAAAGAAAAAAAAGTATCCTAATAATACTTGTAACCAAAAAATCAGCCATATTTTTACAAAAAAAAAAGCACGGTTGGAGTTCAATTTTATTAGGCATTTTGCGTGCATAAATGCTGTCATTATTTTTATCTCAATTTTATAAATTATAATCAATATTATTATTTTTTAATATTTTTTTTTAATATTTAATTTTTTCTTATGTTGGGAAACAAAATTGAAAGCAGAATAAGGCAAAGTGAGCATTGTAAATTCTGATATACACATTTGTGAATTTTCCAAAGTTTTTTTTTTTTTTTTTTCCCTTCCTAAATAGAAGTATAGGAAATATTTATAAAATGCAAATTTGTGCGTAGAAAAAACAAGAGAAAAAATAGTGAAAATGAACACCTGGGTAACTGGCATGATTTAATAATAAAAATATTCTGAAACAGCTTAATTTGTCATAAAATTAAAAACTTTCTGGTTTTCAAAATGACCTGTTTACCTTTACTTCTAAAATTTCAACTGCCCAAATTTTGCTTTAGAACTGCTCAAAATCTTTCAGAGCTGCCCAACCAAGTCAGAACTATTATACCCACTAAAAGATACCCTGAAACAGCTACGTATGATAAACTTTTCAGAACCTATGACCATCAGATAAGAGAGAAAATAATGATTGAAATTGACATGGAATTTTATAAGACTAAAACTTTCAATAAACAAATTTTAAAATCTATAACTTCCATTTTTTTCATTCTTTTTTGAAGATACCTCAGCCTAACCGGAAATTTTAAGATTTTTTGTCTTTACAACATTTGAGTCAAATCTCGAAAAAAAGTATAATAGTATTTTTAATTTTAAAACAGTTTCTAATTGGAATGACAATTTTCAACTCAAATTTGGATTACTATATTTGCATCTAAATTTAAAAGTTGAATAATTCAAATTTTTGAAATTTTTGTCACATGTTTGACGTAGCTAATTTTTTAGGTACCATTTCTTGTTTACGCTGTGTTAATATTATATTTGTCGACCGTCTTGTGATCGAGATAGCAGTCGGTCACTGTAGGTCAGCTACCTTATTTTTTATATATGTTGCTTTTTATATAATTATGTATTATTTATTGATATTATTATTATCAATTTTTATTTTCTACCTGTATACTATTTAATATTTTGGCTCCACTTATATAACTTTAATGCATATTAATTTATAAATTTATCATTGATGCTATCTGTCAGCTAGACAAATAAATACTTTAATTTTTGATATGTAAAATACCAAAATTGTTACAATATAACAAATATGGAACGATTAAGATATCTAAATAAAAAAAATGTTTATTTCATATTATAAAGAATAATATTAATATTATATAGCTGACTATATAAGAGCAGTAAAATGATGTTGGAGAGGAGGGAGCCGTGCAAATTAATTTTATATGATTTTTTGAAATTTTAAGCCCATAAGGCTCAATGTTAATTTCAATATTTTTTTGTTTTTTTCGGGACGGTCAAATATCATGAAATTTTTATCACGGCTAGGTGTGACCCTTAGCTACACAATGACACCAAATTTAGACCCAAACACTTCTAGTTTTTGAGATATAAGGTCGGTATCCTACTCCCTTAAGTTTTAAATATTGACTTGCATTGTTGCTGGAACTTGTAGAGAAAAGAGAAAAAGAGTAAGAGAGACAGAGACAGAGACAGAGACAGAGAGAGAGAGAGAGAGAGAGAGAGAGAGAGAGAGAGAGAGAGAGAGAGAGAGAGAGAGAGAGAGAGAGAGAGAGAGAGAGAGAGAGAGAGAGAGAGAGAGAGAGAGAGAGATTCACTCAACTGGGCCACAATGTGCAGACATTAAATGTGTAAGTTCATTCTAGTTCAAGAAAGTCGTAAAAAGATTATTTAACGTTGTTTCTCCACTTTTCTTTTTTAAGGGTGATTTTTTTCTTACACTTTTACGTGATTTACATTATATAAAAAATTTGTCTTGGATAGTTATTTTATATCTTTGATGGAAATTTGTAGAGAAAGGGCGTGACAGATTAAGTGAAAGAAGTAGAGAGAGAGAGAGAGAGAGAGAGAGAGAGAGAGAGAGAGAGAGAGAGAGAGAGAGAGAGAGAGAGAGAGAGAGAGAGAGAGAGAGAGAGAGAGAGAGAGAGAGGTATTCTCTTTTCACTACAATGTTTGTATCGAATCTCGCATCATCTAATTTCACGCTCACCTCTTCTTTAAAAAGTTCAAAACTGGACGTATTTACAAGTCAATTTTATTCGATTTGAAGTTTTAAATTTTCAAAACAAATGAATTCTATAAAATAAAAAACTATAATAATACATGAAACCCAAAATTGCATAATTATTGTTCTTTTAAAAAATTATTAATAAATAATTATTACGAACAAGTTAATAAAATAATTTAAAATATTATTTTATTATTTACAAATTATACTAATATTTTTATTAAAATATAATTTAAATAACAAATACAATAGAAAGTATACTATCAGAGATAGGGTCTAGATACCAGAGATAAATGTCTAATATTCTGATTTTTTGCACATCAATATGTTTCAGATTATGATTTACGCACTTTTAAAGAAAAATTGAACAGTATTCAAGCTGAATCAAGCTAAATAAGAAATTGTAGAAAGAAAATATCGTATTTTAATAATTCTTTAAAGCTTTTTATTTTTATATATACATATAATTAGGCTTAAAACACGTTAAGAAATGCTTATACAACTCCTTATACAACATATGATACGTTTGCATACTATAGCATGGCCGAACGAAGCAGTTTTAGTGGGAAGAGCATGATACATAATATAGTATCATTTTATTAATTATATTTTATTCCAGAATCAATACCATAGTTCCCCCGCAACCCTCCCCCCCAAAAAATAAAGTTTGTCAATTTACAATCGTCCTTCACTCCAACGTTCCTTTGATTCCGGCTACGTATATGCATTCATGTTAAAGTCGACGCCATGTTGGATCATTCAAAAACATGCTACGCATAGAAATATCACTCATTTTACCACTTAAAAAAAACACAATATTAAGCAATATTTTTGAGAGCATTAGTGTTGTTAACACGTTAAATTAGTATTTCAAGTTTGTGAGAAAAAAAAACACAATAACCAAGAAATTAACGGATTTCACAAAAGAAAAAGTCAATAACAAAGTTTGTCCTTTGCTGAGCAATGTTAGTCATTACATCAGTATGGCAGCCAAGTACTTATAGCAGCGTATACATACTATATAGATAAATAGATATTGATGAATCAAGGCAGTTGGTTCAGTTACCATTGACTTGCTATAAATATATAAAATACAACAGAACGGACAGATGATTTATTTCTGTTCAAAAGACACGAGTACAGCTTTGAACCAAGGACATATTATTATATGAAATAAAGAAATGTAATAACATAATGAAAATAAAATTTGAAAGCAAATACTATTTTATTTTTCGAGTCTTTTTATTATTAGTTAATATTTTTTTCTATAAAAATAAATTTAATTTAATAATATAAAAATAATATATTTAATAATATAAATTATTTTAAAATATTAAAATTATTAATTGTTTTTTTTAAAGATATTTAATAAACAATAATAATAAATTATATTAATATTTTTATTATAATAAAAATTAAACCTATTTTCTTAAAGTTTTAGTTATATCCTATTACATTAATTATTGTAAATAGTTTTGCAAGCTCGATGCTTGTAACTAAATGTTACTATCAACAGCGTGGATCAATAGAGATTATTATTAAGCACCGTATCAGAGAGAGAATAAAAATATTTTGTAACTTAACAACATCATATTTTAAATCAATTCAAATAGAGTGAGAAAATTTCATAGTAAATATTACATTCTGATGCTTATATAATAACTTTTATTTTTATTTTTTTATATAATTTCTTTTTTGGTGGAACGTAATAGGTTTATTTATTTACAGCTGGGAAAGACAGACAGACAGACAGACAGACAGACAGACAGACAGACAGACAGACAGACAGACAGACAGACAGACAGACAGACAGACAGACAGACAGACAGACAGACAGACAGACAGACAGACAGACAGACAGACAGACAGACAGACAGAGATGCCTAATTTCCAATCAATACTATTTACATTTTACATATTTTCTTTAAAAAAATCTACTGCATTGAACCTAGATAAATTTACATTAGGGATGCTACACAAATGAAAAAAAAATGGTTTGTAGGGTGGTTTCATTCATATTAACGTTGACGCCATAAATGAGTACTATCAAATTTATTTCATTTATTAAACACCAATGGTGTACTTATACATATATATTTACATTTCATTCTACAAGTCTACATTTTTTGCATATTGACTTAAAGTAGATAGAACGAATTTCGTGTTATACTTAAACAATTCCCATTTGGTACCTTGTTATTCTTTGCCAGTGTGCGGATCTATAGGAAGAATAAAAAAGGCATGTCCTTTGAAACGATTAACCCGTTTTTAGCCTCAAACTTCGAATTAATTCTCATAAGGCATGGGTTAAAAAACGGCAGCAACCATGTTTTTACAACTTTCGATGCTCACAAGTTTTGGGAGCTGTACATATTGTTTCTGAAAAACTGAAACTTAAGCTCTTTGATAATGTTAAAATTTGTTAAGACAATAAAAAGTTGCTGTTCTACGAAAACACTTCTTCCAATTTTAAGTTTAAAAGTCACTATTATCTTCAAAAATTAAGTCGTTGGGATTTGAATTTGGTTCGCGGCATAACTTCCGGTTTCTGAAAATCTTCGTCAAAATGTTCGTGCGTGTTCGTATTAAATCGCTTTGTTTACATTGTTTTGCATTATGCAATAAAAAACTTTATATTGTATACGTAAATTAGAAAATTAGAAAAAGTGAAATAGTAACAAATTGAAGTATTAACAATTGTTGGAAGCTAATAAGAATACGAGAAAGTTAGTATTATCATGTGGTGCTACCACGAAGTGAAAAAAACAAAAGACGATCGAAAATCGAAAACATGGCTGCTCGCGGCTGATTGGCTGATAGCCTGATAATATTAAAAAATTCATCATTTTTGTATTTAACTTGCAGATTTTACATTCTAAGTCTTATTTAGTAATTATTTGTTAAGTTTATGTTATTGCTGAAATACTAGACAACACTTTTAAGGGTTTGTGACTGCACAAAAGTAAGATATTATTCCAAACAACAAAAATTTGTCAAGAGCGTCAAAAATGTTTAGATTTCCGATGTATCGGGGATTTCGATATATTCAGAAATCGTTATATCCACTTTAATGATAGGGTCCGAGATGGACACTGAAGTAAGTGGTACCTAGTACATAGGCCACCACATAACAAACATACACATTTATCACTACACTCGTGATATTCCTTAATCTGACAAATTACATGGTGGAAACCATGCACCGCATAACGGGTAATAACATGCCTGTCTGTACAGTTTGGGCCTTTCCACCCATTAATATTAAATGCAGGGCTATTATAGAATGAGTACTATAACATAGGCCAGTTACATCTAGGCTTCTCTAGGTTTCTAGGTTTCTAGGTTTCTAGGTTTCAAGGTTTCTAGGTTTCTAGGTCTCTAGGCTTCTAGGTTTCTCTAGGCTGTCATGGCGAATGCCGGGCTGTGTACTTAGGCCGTGGCCGGCCCGTGTGTGCTTTTCCAATAATTGGAAAGTCCTTACCTGTCGATAAGACAATGTCTTGACTGGGACTGGTGTTTGGCACAATAACACAATATATCGCAAGCAAATATATATATATATATATATATATATATATATAGAAAAAAAAATTCCAGTTTAAAAATATTTAGTAATATTTTTTAGAGCATTGATGACATGTTAGTAGGTTGAATTAGTTTTTCAAGTATTCAAGACAAATAATTTAATAACCCAAAAAAAAAAAAAGTCAATTTTCCAAAGAAAATAGCTAAAAACTACGTTTGTCCTATGCTGAGCAATGTTATTAATTGGTCAAGACGAGCATCGAAAAGCATTCAAAATGACGTCATGCTCTGCACACACCCTATACACGAAAAGAATAAATTACGTAATTTATACCGCATTTATGTCATTATATAGCATAATTAGCATAAATGATGCTAATAAGAACAATATAAATATTTATGCTTTACAACATAAAGCTTATGCTTTGCAACACAGGTATTATTATGCAGTATAGCAAAGATTATGCTGTATTGAACATAATCGTCCTGAAAATGGGCTAGCATAATTATCAATTAGTGATTTTTATCCGTGTAACACGTATAAAGTATGTGTACCGTATGTGTGTGTAGCTACATGTATGAGTGCCGTATGTGTGTGTAGCTACATGTATGAGTGCCGTATGTGTGTGTAGCTACATGTATGAGTGCCGTATGTGTGTGTAGCTACATGTATGAGTGCCGTATGTGTGTGTAGCTACATGTATGAGTGCCGTATGTGTGTGTAGCTACATGTATGAGTGCCGTATGTGTGTGTAGCTGCATGTATGAGTGCCGTATGTGTGTGTAGCTACATGTATGAGTGCCGTATGTGTGTGTAGCTACATGTATGAGTGCCGTATGTGTGTGTAGCTATATGTATGAGTGCCGTATGTGTGTGTAGCTACATGTATGAGTGCCGTATGTGTGTGTAGCTACATGTATGAGTGCCGTATGTGTGTGTAGCTACATGTATGAGTGCCGTATGTGTGTGTAGCTACATGTATGAGTGCCGTATGTGTGTGTAGCTACATGTATGAGTGCCGTATGTGTGTAGCTACATGTATGAGTGCCGTATGTGTGTGTAGCTACATGTATGAGTGCCGTATGTGTGTGTAGCTACATGTATGAGTGCCGTATGTGTGTGTAGCTACATGTATGAGTGCCGTATGTGTGTGTAGCTACATGTATGAGTGCCGTATGTGTGTGTAGCTACATGTATGAATGCCGTATGTGTGTGTAGCTACATGTATGAGTGCCGTATGTGTGTGTAGCTACATGTATGAGTGCCGTATGTGTGTGTAGCTACATGTATGAGTGCCGTATGTGTGTGTAGTTACATGTATGAGTGCCGTATGTGTGTGTAGCTACATGTATGAGTGCCGTATGTGTGTGTAGCTACATGTATGAGTGCCGTATGTGTGTGTAGCTACATGTATGAGTACCGTATGTGTGTGTAGCTACATGTATGAGTGCCGTATGTGTGTGTAGCTACATGTATGAGTGCCGTATGTGTGTGTAGCTATATGTATGAGTGCCGTATGTGTGTGTAGCTATATGTATGAGTGCCGTATGTGTGTGTAGCTACATGTTAATAATAAATCAATATTTATGTCACGAGTATTTCTAGTATCCTTTATTCAAAATCGATTTATAAAATTCATAAAAAAGTTGCAATCAAAGCGTAATGTTAAATTAGCAGTCCGGTGTCCAGCTTGCCTGATTGATGTTTCGTCCATCGACTTTATCACGCAATCTCTAATTTTACAATTGGTATATTTTATTTTTTTCAAACCGCCTACAATACAGTGCAGGACATCAGATAATTTAATAAAAAAAGCAAATAGAACAAATTGAGATAAAAATACAAAAATTAGACCAGAAAATGCCCTTAAATTGACGCGTTTTTTAAAGCTACTCTAGAGGGAGTATAGGGGGTCCACAAAAGTAAGAAAACATTTTTGACAAAAGTCATATTTTTGTAATTTTGAGAGTTGCACAAAAACGTGGTAAAAATTTATGATATAGGGTGCATGCATATGTTAAAGCCAACGCAATGTTGGATAGCTTGTTACATACGAGAGTAGGAAAATAACTCATTTTGTGAATTTAAAAATACACAGCGATATTTTGAGAGCATTGAAGCTGTTATAATAGTTTTAATGTTGGATTAAATTTACATTTGATTAATTTGATGTAGCAGAGGTCGTATTAGTATCTAAAGATTGCGAGCAAAATAAATAAACAAATAATTAACTGAATTGGCAAGGATAATAGCTTAAAACGAAGTTCGTCCTATGCTGAGCAATGTTATTCATTACTCCAATCTGGCGTCCAAGTGCATTAAATATGACGTCATTCGCATACACTCTACACAATGGGTTCACAAAATAAAATAAACAGCTACTTGCTATATTGCGCAGAGCACAAATGTTGTTATTTTGTAATAACATATAAGTAATTATGCTGAACATGTTAACTATTATGTTATGTAGTATAATCACTGTACAATATAGCATACATTATGTTGCTACCGGTTGCTACATTGAACTCTTTTGCTATTTTGTAGAGCATAAATGTTGTTATTTTGTAATAACATAAGTATAATTATGTTGAACATGCTAACTAATGTTATGTGGTATAATCACTGTACAATGCATACATTATGTTGCTACATTGAACACTATAAACAATATAGCAATTGCTATATTGTAGAGCACGCACAAATGCTGTTATTTTGTAATAACATATAAGTAATTATGCTGAACATGTTAACTATTATGTGATGTATTATCATCACTGTACAATATAACTGAAATTATAAAGTTGTTCACAAATGTTCTGCATAAAGCTAGTATAATTATTGCGTATTTCTGCTCGTGTTTTTTTAAGGGTAGGTGAGCGACTGATATCTCGCAAACTAGACGGTTGCGAAAATTATAATATTAACACAAAATAAAGAAGAAATGGTACTTAAAAGTTTAGTTACGTCAAACATGTGAAAACACGATCAAATATTTAGGTTATTACACTTAAAAATAACATCGCATTTGTAGATATTTTAGCAGCCAATTTTAGTCCAATTAGAAACTTTTTAAATTAAAAATATTATTAAAACATTTTTTGGGACAAAAAAAAAAAAACAACATTTTAAATCTATTTCATTTTATTTGAAAATTATAGTGTTTGTTTTGTTGGAAATAAATAATGTACAAAAAATTATTGTGAAAAATTAGTTCCTCTTTTAGTGATTTCCGGTCCAAGTCGGTCACTTTCTACGTTATTGAAGAATACTAGATATGTGTTTTCAACTACATTTAATTGCTAGAAACTTTTTATTTCATAGGTTTATCTTAATAACTTTATTATGTTGTGCAGGGTGCATAAATTGAAATTTTCTGATCTCTGCTACGGCGCTACACTTGGGTTTTGAGACCATCAAGGTGTTTTGTGATATAAATGCTAATGTTTCCATGTTGTCTATGCCTTTAATTATCTCCTCATATTATTTCCACCTCTAAATGTAATGAATATTTACTCTACTAAATATTATATGTTATTACTATATGATAATATTGTTGCTGGCCTGGTCGTGCTATTGTGTGATTGGTTATATTAAAGCTTGCTGGCTCCAGGCATGCATTGTCACGTGCTGATTACAGTTTTTTCTCATCTCATTTACCTTTTTGTGGGTGCACCATGCATGCACTCACTAAATAGCTTGATAACACATATACATAATCATAGCTAACAGCGCAAATTACTCACATCTGACTGGATATTCTCGTGGGAATATCATCTTATCCATATATTATATGGCATCAAAACTATATCCTCCCCCTCCTCTCAATTCAATTAATGATATAAACAAAATACCACTTGATTCGAATATTTATTGTACATTAATGGTATTTGTTTGTGTACACCACACACATGAAAATCAAATTCTATAATGAATTCGTTTTAATATTAAAAATATTTTTACTACGTTTTTTTATATTATCCATAGTATTTACGAAAAAAAAATTTGATAATAAAGGCATTCATTTTGTAATTATGTGTATTTTTTTTTTCGTTTGTTTAATTTGTTAATTATTTCATATTTTTTTACAACGTATCAGAATTCATCTCATATTTTTGTGCCAAAGCATATTACTGCATTTCAATTGCTGTCAGTCAAAGTGATATCTTACTTTGACTCGACATACTGTGTATATACACGAAGCCACAATGTAACTTTGCAAGTTCTAGATGCATTATTTTGATTTTTGTTGCATTAAGGACACAATTGAGGCTTGCATACTCTCAGATGCACTTTGTACTACATTTCAAATAAAACTGATACAAAGTTAGAAAAAGTTGTGAGATATTGCGACGTTGTGCATTGCCTCCCCATACATGCAGAAGTACAATAATAAAATTTGTGTCCTGTTAATGTCGTATGTCGGCTTGGTAATTAGTAATTAGCGACTTTGTCATAATATTACAACATTCGGTGTTTGGGCAACTGATTTATTTATTTATTTGTCTATTTATTTATTTATTCATTTATTTATCTTTATATATATATATATATATATATATATATATATATATATATATATATATATATATATATATATATATATATATTATCGATGCTTCCGCTCCAAAAAGAAGCATCTACACTTTCCAGATTTGCGACGAGTAGAGCATCTGCACTTTCCACCGCAGCACGGTGAGTGGACTATCGGGCATTCACTTAACGTTGCAGATGCTCCACGGTGGAAAGTGCAGATGCTCCACTCGCCGTAAATCTGGAAAGTGTAGATGCTTCTTTTTGGCGCGGAGGCATCGATATATATATATATATATCGATGCTTCCGCGTCAAAATAGAGTTTCTGTACTTTCCACCAGCGCGGCGAATTGAGCATCTGCACTATCTACCGTGGAGCATCTGCAATGTTAAGTAAATGGCCGATAGTCCACGCACTGTGCTGCGTGGAAAGTGCAGATACTCTATTTTGACGCGGAAGCATCGATATATAATATATATATATATATATATATATATATATATATATATATATATATATATATATATATATATATATATAAATAACCATGATAGAGACACTCTCAAAAAATAATAATAATAAATATATTTAAATTTAATTTCAATAATTTTTATCACAAATCCTTGAACTTCAATTTTTTTAAAAACTTACAGTCGTTTGTGCGAGTGCAAAAATAATCTTTATTTTTTGAAATATAAAAATATCTACATATAAAGTAGAAATTCGTGATTTTTTTTTTTCTTTTTTTGTTGCTTGCCATATTGTGTTATCGTGCTACACCAATCCCAGTCCCAGTCAAGACATTGTCTTATGAACAGGTAAGTACTTTCCAAATCAATGGAAAAGCACACGCGGGCTGGCCACGGCCTAAGTACACAGCCCGTCATTCGCCATGACAGCCTAGAGAATCCGTGGAAACGTCTAGGCAGGCTGATCGGTGCAATCACATCAATCATGCACCTCCCGAATGCTGTGCGTCGTCATGGAATGCATGTAAACATGCATCGTGCAACATGTTGTGCTCTCACATTTCACGTACGCACCCAGTAGTGGCTAGAACCTATACACGGTGAGGTGTACACAACAAATATCCTAACATACCTATATATCAACGTTGATTTGGCCAGAGTCATTGAATTCTAATTTATTTTACATTCACGAAATGGCAGCTGCGGGTTTGTGACGTCACTGCTCACTGGTCCACGTGTATGGAAACAAGCAAGCTGTGACGTCACAAACCCGCAGCTGCAATATCATGAACGTAGAATAAAATAGAAATCAATAACTCTGGCCAAATCAACGTTGATATTTAGGTATGTTAGGATATTATAGACAAGTATGTGTTTTACGCCTTTAATAACAGGATATAATATGATACTATAGGGTGGTTTCATTCATGTTAAAGTTGACGCCATAAGTGAGCGCTAAATAACATAGACCAATATTGAAAATGACTCATTTTGCCAGTTTAAAAATAATTTGCAATATATTGGAGAGCATTGATGCTTAACAGGTTCAATTTATTTATCAAATATTGAAGGAAAAAAAAGAAAAAAAAGAGGATATTTTACACAGAAAATAGCTGAAAATATGCTGAGCAATGTTATTCATTAATCATTACTCAAGAAGTGCATCAAAAGTCATTCAGAATGACGTCATGCGCACACCCCCTATGGTGCATATCTTAATAACGTGGTTTAGGCCAAGTTAAAAAAAAAGTAATAATAATACTTCGCCAGTAAGTAGTATTGCTTTAGTAGTTGTTATTTCATCGTGTGAAAGTATTCACAACATTTAACTATCATTCATACGTCGAAGTGCACATGGAACGAGTCATGGATATCGGATATCATTAATATTAAACCATATAGTTAATAAAACTTTGTATACATATTTTAAATTAATTTTTTTATAATTAATTTTAATATAATTTTGTAATTGTAAAATCATTTAAAATATTTATAAAACAGACAAAATTTCATAACAATAGTTTTATAAAGTTCAAAGTAAAATTGTTAAATAAATATATTTAAATTATTAAATTATGTGAGTAAGTATGTTTAATGAAACACATACAAAATAACTGACTAATATAAAGCAAGTAATGAAATGTTAATCATATCCATAGTTCTATGTCTAACATATGCAAACATGATCCAATATTTAAGATACTTTTTACTATGAACTTTAAGGCTTGTATTTAGGGCTTGTAACTGATCATCTAAATTAAAACTTCCAAACTTTATGACATTATTTAAAAATTAATAGTAGCAACTGTTTAAATAGGTTGAATTTTTATCTCAAGTATGTGAGAAAATTAACTGTAAAAAAAATTAACGATTTCTCAAAAAAAAAAAAAAAAAAAAAAAAAAAAAAAAAAAAAAAAAAGTAAAAACAGTTTGTCCTATGCTGAGCAATGTTATTTATTACTCCAGTATGGCGTCCAAGTACATTAAATATGACGTCATGCGCTTATATCCTATAGGTTAACCTCAGTTAATTATCAATTAAAATGTTTTATATTTTTATTTATAATTGAATTATTTCTTATAAATATTATATATTTATAATTAAATTATTTTTATTCCAACAACTTTTATAATCTTGAAATGAACTCATATTTAATATTTTATTCAATATGTGACACTTGCATCACTCCGCAATTATTAATCACGAAACGGAAAATTATTTACAGTGCAAAGTTAATATTAATAAATTATAATAATAAAAAAATAAGTAATATGAATTATATATTTGATTTCAATATGTTTTTTAAGTTATTAAAAAAAATAATAAAAAAAATATATATACACACGCACAAAAAAAAAAAAAAAAAAAAAAAAAATAGTATATTTAAGTTTAATAACTTTACTCATAAAATCATACTACTATTTTTTAAATATTCACAAACAAGTAATTGAAAAAAAAATATAATATTTAGTATTATATATGAAATAGAAATTCATGATGGACAAATTTTATACACTTATAGGCTGTATCCGCATGACGTCATATTAATTACGCTTCGATGTCATACAAGAGATAATGAATAACATAGCCCAGCATAGGACAAACTTCGTTTTTAGCTAGTTTCTTTGGGAAATTTGTTTATTTTTTTTTTCACATACTTGAGTAACTAATTATTTCTATTAACAGCATCGATGGTCTAAATAATATTGTTTGTATAGTATTTTTAAACTGCTAAATGGTTATTTTAGTATAGCAGCCCATGTTATTGAGTTTCCCAATATGGCGTCGACTTTAACATGAATGCATTCACCCTTTAGAGTGGTTGTAGTCATATAAAAGATGACGCCATATGTGAGCACTAAATAACATTAGCCAGTGTGAGAAAATGACATATTACATCAGTTTAAAAACACTTATATTAATATTATGAGAGCTTTGATGTTGACAATTGAACGAGCTTTCAAATATACGATAAAAATAATTTTAACCAATAAATGTAATCATTTTTGAACGAGAATATCCAATAACCACGTTTATCCTATGTTGGAACAATGTAAATCATTGCTTCACTGTGGCGTCAAAGCGCTATCATTATGACGTCATACAGATTTAAACTATTGACTGATAAAGAAAAAACTATTTTGAAGCCGACTATAAGCAATAAAAAAAATCGTTTACATCAGCTTCTGTTTCGACTTACTGCACATGCTTAGTAAGTGGAAACGGAAGCGTGTGTGACCAAAATCGCATAAAGTCGGCCTCAACACCGTTGTTCCTTTATTATAGTCAATAGTGTTCTAAAGTATTACACATAGTTTCTTATTGACACAAAATAATATTTAGAATTTACTGATAAAATCTCATGATCATTGTGTGAATGCGATTACAACTTTATTCTACACCCCTTAATTTTGTTACATTTTCTAACTTAATGAGGTTGTAGTTTACAATAATTTTTCTATAGTAAATTTAATTTGATAACATTTTTTTATTAAAAAATAAATCCTATTTATTTATTAAATTTCTTGTTGTAAAAGACTTATGAAATATACATAAATTAGCGAATCAAAAAAAAAATTGCAGATATAATACAAAATTTAAAGAAAGACTTAAAAATATTAGGAAAGTGACGATTTAGTGGCTGTATGAAACTTTATGATGACATTTGAAAGTTAATAGTAACAGCTATCTATAATGTAAAATTTTCAGAACCTGTGACCATAAGACAAGAGAGAAAATAATTATTGAAATTAACATGGGCTCTTATGGGACTAATAAGTGAGAAAAGGCAAAGTAACTACCACAAGCGCATGGCCAATCAGCAAGGGCCAAATACAAAAGTTGCAGCTGATAGTACTTTACATCTATTTCTGAAATCAAAAACTTGAAAGTTTAATTACTTAACCTGGGACAGGTCATTAAATAATAAGGGTAGATTTTTAGGGGTGTTTTTTCCACTTCAAAATTTTTGAAAAAAATTATTTTATCGAAATGTGAAAACAGTTTGCCCATAATCTTGCAAGTTTCAGCGGTGCGGGTTCAACATAAGCCGTGGTGTGTAATGAATACTGAACCCTGCACTCCAGAAGAGCGAAGTTCTAAAAAAGCCACGGCCCGCCACGGCAGCACCGTGCAGTCACCGTGAGCAAAAATAACATTTTCAACCTCGACTATCTCTCATCTCATAAGCTATAACTAGGTATTATGGCGTCATGTTGCTTACCTGCATTGTTACATTTAGCCAATATAAATAATAATTTATAATTATTATACTTATTATTATGAATTAGGAAAAACAAATCATAACTAAAAAAAAAAAAAAAAAAAAAAAAAGGAAAAAAAATAGAAATAAAAATGCCAATAGTATAACTAGAGGAAGAGGGGTTAAAAAGAGATTCGAGTTTCATAAATATTATGATATTGACGATTGATGATCAAATTATGTTTGAGTCGTTTTTAACAGTCTTGTAGTGGTTACCTACATTTTGTATAACGTTAAAGTTAAGTTCCTTTCAGTTAAGACTAGATCTGATGTTTATAAACATAACGATAACGTTGACTATAATTTGTCCCCAACTATGACGTCAACTTTAACTTGGGTTAACTGGAACGTTAACAGCTTTTTTAGACGATAATATGTATTTTTTATGATTATTCATATAAGTTGAATCATTAATAAAGATAACATTTCACTTAAATTTACTCAATTATAAAGAAAAAGTTTTTATTTATTTATTATTTCTCTAACTTCGTCAGTTATTATTATTATTATTTTTTAAGTCAGTATAAAGTAAAAATTTCTTTTTAAAAGTAATGTTATAGTTATCGCTATGTTAACTTGTTAACTTCAATTTTTGTTATTTTATAAACTATATAACATTACGTTTGCAATTTTGTTAATGTTAATATATATTATAGAATATTATTAACCAGTTAACTTAAAGTTAACGATTTTAAATTATCAACTACAACACTGGTTTTCAACAAGATTATTATATGCCTATAATATGCGTGTGTATAATTATATATTTTTTTTATTATTTTTTTTAATAACTTAAAAAACATATTGAAATCAAATATATAATTCCTATTACTTATTTTTTATTATTATAATTTATAAATATTAACCTAACATAACTTTGCACTGTAAATAATTTTCCGTTTCGTGATTAATAATTGCGGAGTGATGCAAGTGTCACATACTGAATAAAATATTAAATATGAGTTAATTTCAAGATTATAAAAGTTGTTGGAATAAAAATAATTTAATTATAAATAAATAATAATTATAAGAAATAATTCAATTATAAATAAAAATATAAAACATTTTAATTGATAATTAACTGAGGTTTACCTATAGGATATAAGCGTATGACGTCATATTTAATGTACTTGGACGCCATACTGGAGTAATAAATAACATTGCTCAGCATAGGACAAACTGTTTTTACTTTTTTTTTTTTTTTTTTTTTTTTGAGAAATCGTTAATTTTTTTTACAGTTAATTTTCGCACATACTTGAGATAAAAATTCAACCTATTTAAACAGTTGCTACTATTAATTTTTAAATAATGTCATAAAGTTTGAAAGTTTTCATTTAGATGATCAGTTACAAGCCCTAACTACAAGCCTTAAAGTTCATAGTAAAAAGTATCTTAAATATTGGATCATGTTTGCATATGTTAGACATAGAACTATGGATTTGATTAACATTTCATTACTTGCTTTATATTAGTCAGTTATTTTGTATGTGTTTCATTAAACATACTTACTCACATAATTTAATAATTTAAATATATATTTATTTAACAATTTTACTTTGAACTTTATAAAACTATTGTTATGAAATTTTGTCTGTTTTATTAATATTTTAAATGATTTTACAATTACAAAATTATTTTAAAATTAATTAAAAAAAAAATTATTAAAAATATGTATATAAAGTTTTATTAACTATATGGTTTAATATTAATGATATCCTCCATGACTCGTTCCATGTGCACTTCGACGTATGAATGATAGTTAAATGTTGTTAATACTTTCACACGATGAAATAACAACTACTAAAGCAATACTACTTACTGGCGAAGTATTATTATTACTTTTTTTTTAACTTGGCCTAAACCACGTTATTAAGATATGCACCATAGGGGGTGTGCGCATGACGTCATTCTGAATGACTTTTGATGCACTTCTTGAGTAATGATTAATGAATAACATTGCTCAGCATATTTTCAGCCATTTTCTGTGTAAAATATCCTCTTTTTTTTTTTCCTTCAATATTTGATAAATAAATTGAACCTGTTAAGCATCAATGCTCTCCAATATATTGCAAAGTATTTTTAAACTGGCAAAATGAGTCATTTTCAATATTGGTCTATGTTATTTAGCGCTCACTTATGGCGTCAACTTTAACATGAATGAAACCACCCTATAGTATCATATAATATCCTGTTATTAAAGGCGTAAAACACATACTTGTCTATAATATCCTAACATACCTAAATATCAACGTTGATTTGGCCAGAGTCATTGATTTCTATTTTATTCTACGTTCATGATATTGCAGCTGCGGGTTTGTGACGTCACAGCTTGCTTGTTTCCACACGCGTGGACCAGTGAGCAGTGACGTCACAAACCCGCAGCTGCCATTTCGTGAATGTAAAATAAATTAGAAATCAATGACTCTGGCCCAATCAACGTTGATATTAACCTTAATAGCTAAGTAAGTTAAAAACAAAACAAAATTAATTATAATACATCGCCTAAAATAGTGTGGCCTAAAATATGATATTTTCTGACTTCAATTTCTTATTTAAATTTATTCAGACTGAATATACTTAGATATGTTTTTAGGAAAGTGCATGAATTGTCTTTATTTGCAAAATGTTAGGAAATTTTATATAGGCATCTCTCTCTCTCTCTCTCTCTCTCTCTCTCTTGCAAGTGGTGTCAGATTGATTAGACTAGTCTGTTGCACCAATTAATATAATTATCAATCATATGTTCAACATGCAAGTGTAACATCAGTTCAACATCAGTGTCAAATGTTTTGCTCGATTTGATTTTTAATTTAATGTAGTCAACGTCATTTTACAAAAAAAAAAAAAAAAAAAAAAAACTATTGGTAATATATTGTTAAAACAAAATATATTGTGTTGGTATTATTTCAACGTTTTGTGTCAACTAAAATCTCTATCTGATTGCATTGTACGGCCATAAGCACGTCAATACTGATCGCTTTTTTTTCTTAGTAAACAGACTTTACGATGCACTTAGGTGCACTACAATAAAGTACGGGACCTCTGATTTAACATGACGATTATAGGGACAAACCCTCCCCCCCCCCCCCTCCCCTCCTTTTTATTTATGATCTTGGAGTAAAATACAGCTTTCTTCTTGAAATAGAAATATTTCATATATTATTTGTTCATCATATTATTTTGTTATCACATAATATTTGTTAAAAGTAGAAAATTAAAAAAAAAAAAATGCCAACTTAATATTTCTAATGATCTCAAATGGAATAAACACACTAATATTGTTACAACTAAATGCTTTAAACTTCTTGGAATGTTAAGACGGTCCTTAACTAGGTCAAGACGTGCAGCTCTACGAACTGCTTATCTCTCTCTTGTTCGCCCAGTTTTGCTGTATGCTATACCTGCGTGGCATCCAACAACAGCGCTAAATTTAAAAAATTTAGAGCGCGTTCAAAATAGAGCTACGCGTCTGATACTTGGTAGGGATGAAAATTACTATAAAAATGGTGTAAAATTTAGGCACGAGAGTGAGGTAAGAAATACAATGTGTAAATTACCTAGTATTAGCAGTTACCTGTTTAGGCAAGATGTTGTTTATTTGCATAAGTGTACAGTACAGAGCAGCAAAAATGTTAACAAAGGATATGCCGCTCCAATGAGGTATCTGGACAGAAATTGTCATCACTACAGCAAGGTGTGTCCACTGCCGCAATTCACCGCCTTCTTGTGCAGTCACTTGTCTATAAAACAACCAAAAGATGCATGCCTCCTGGATGGGCAGTCTCGTGCACACCTTCTCTCTCTTTTTGTTCTCGCTGCCTGTATCGAGAAAATATCATACACAAACAAACTGAAGACAGCAAAATAACAACTCCACCTCTCTCTCTCTCTCTCTCTCTCTCTCTCTCTCTCTCTCTCTCTCTCTCTCTCTCGTTCTCTCTGTCTAAAATTCATACCAATACTATATTATAGGAAAAACAGTGCGTGAGTGTGCGCGCACAACACGATCAACTAGGAGAGCGAGAGAGGTGGAGTTGATTTTTTGCTGTCTTCAGTTTGTTTGTGTATGATATTTTCTCGATACAGGCAGCGAGAACAAAAAGAGAGAGAAGGTGTGCACGAGACTGCCCATCCAGGAGGCATGCATCTTTTGGTTGTTTCATAGACAAGTGACTGCACAAGAAGGCGGTGAATTGCGGCAGTGGACACACCTTGCTGTTGTAATGACAGTAACTGTCCAGATACCTCATTGGAGCGGCATATCCTTTGTTAACATTTTTGCTGCTCTGTACTGTATGCTGGGTAATATTGATTTGCCTGTCTTCTCTGCTAATAGAGTCTCTATTAGACCTAAATCCACCAGATTGAGAAATAGTGACTCTACTGAATTTACTGTGCCTAGAATCAATGCAAATTATTATAATGATTCTTTTTTTCCTAGAAGCGTCGATTTATATAACAAGCTTCACAGTAATGTAAAAGAAATGTCTGCTTCTATGTTTATGAAACATGTTATATAGTTATATAGTATATATTTTTTTTTTATTATTATTTTTTATTTTTTATTTATGGATGATTAACTAGATGGGCTTTGCCTTTTTAATCATCCTTTTGAGCAACCTGCTATGTTTTGACTTCGGCTGTTTTCATGTCTGTATGTTTTCCTTTGCTCAATAAATATTTATTATTATTATTATTATTAACTAGAAGCTTAAAATACGCGATATTATTTTGTGTCTAGAATATCTTTGTAAATTTCCTCAGCCTGAATCTAACAGATATTTTTTAGATAATGCTTCAAGTGACTTGAATGGTAAGGAAATAACGGGTTTACCTAGAGCTCTCTCTCTCTCTCTCTCTTTCTCTCTATAATAGAGTGCTTTCTATTGTAGCTTTTAAACTTTTACACAATTTTTTTCTATTTTAATAAAAATATGTTTTTTAATAATAATAATAATAATAATAATAGTTCTTTATTGAGCTTAAGATTGTGAATAGTACATACAAAAAAAAATATACAAAAACAACAAGTAAGTAACCCAACGGGTGATGAGAAAAAGGCAAAATGCCTATACACTATAGTGATCTCACACCTTTATCAGAAAAACTGCTTCGTCAATAAATAACATATATAAAAACAAACATATTAGTTATTTTTTAGTTATTTAATAATTATTTTTATTTTTCAACATAAATATAAAATAATTATTTTATAATAATGAAATTAAAACAAATTAGTATAAATATTGTATAATGTATATATTTTTTTTTAAATAATAAAAAAAATTAATTACAACTTTTAATTTTATTTATAAATTCTTGTTCTGTTGTTTATTATTCCTCTCCGTTAAAATTTCAATCCTTATAGGGTCTATGCATTCTAGTTAAAGTCAACGCCATGTTGGATAACTCAATAACATGGGTAGCATAGGACAAAAAAATCATTTTGTCAGTTTAAAAACACTTTGCAATATTTTTGCAATTTATGTTGAATTTGTATCTCAAGTATGGGAGAAAAATAGCAATTAGCAAAAATTTAACCAATTTCGCAAAGAAAATTGGCTTAAATGAAGTTTATCCTATCGTGAGCAATGTTATGCACTACTCCAGTATGGCCTTCAAGCGCAATAAATATGACGTCATCCGCATACATCCTATATACTGACTTCATAATTGTAATTCCACAATACTTAAAGCACTGCAAAACTGTGTACAAGGTTTTCAACGTGCATTTTTTAGTATAAGACAATTAATATGTTATAAATTTATATTATTATGTTTGTGAAGGGTCACTAAAAATATAAGAAATAAAAATTGAGAGTCAAGAAAAAAATAAGGCAATACATCACTTATTTATAGATATTTATGAAATTATTGCTTATGATTTAAACAATATAGCACAATTTAGTACAGTTATGGTATTTAATGTAAATATTCTTAGTTCTATATATAATGATCTTCAAAGTTTGCGTCTGGTTCAGCTTTCTGATAGATCTTTATGAAATTGAGTCGTTGCAAATATTTGTTATCAAAACATAATACCATAATTTAGGTAAGGCAAATAAATACTATGGCTAATAAGAAATAGAATCAACATTTATTTTTGGTGTATATATATATATTTATATATATATATATATATATATATATATATATATATATATATATATATATATATATATATATATATATATATATATATATATATATAAAACAAATACAGCTTTGATTATGTATTAAATTCATGTTAAAGTCGACGCCATGTTGAACCACTAAAAAACGTGAGCTGTATAAGAAAATGACTCATCGTTGCAGTTAAAAAATACTAAGCAATACTTTGGAGAGCATTAGTTGAACTATTAGCTATCAAAGTTATGAGGAAAATAATAACAACAAAAAATTGACTGATTTTCCAAAGAAAATAGTCAAAAACGTAGTTTGTCCTAGCGCATTTTGTTTCATTACTCCAGTATGGCGTACAAGCGCATTGAATATGACGTCATATGCATACAACCTCTGCAGCAAGTAGCTTCGGCCTAAGTTTTATATTATGTGCGACACACTCGCTCGCCTTGCTGTAATTTTACTATAGTCTAGTTTTAAGGACCGCGCAGTCGTCATATTATATTTTTTATTAAATTAATTTAAAAAATAAGCCACTGGGATTAGCTGAGAGTCGACTCTTAACATTAAATTAATTTAATATTAAATCAAATAAGACGGCTGCGCGGACCTTTAATCTATATTATTATTGTTATTAAATAGGCCTCTTTTTAGGTATAAAATAGCCCTTCTTTGTTATTTAAGAAACATTTTTAGTAAAAAAATTAATTGTATCGTAAATAATAATAATAACTATTTAAATGTGTTTATACGTAAAAGTTACGTAAGAAAATAAAATTGAAGAAAATATCATATCATACATATTTCAAGTTATAGCTTTTGGTCGAACATATTGAGGTATTGTGTCAAATACTTTGAGTTGAGTTGTAAAAATTGCATCCACATTATCTCAGTAGCATCTCTCTCTCTCTCTCTCTCTCTCTCACACACACACATTTTAGCATACTATAACCACTGTATACACTGACAAAACTGAGTACGTAATAATTATGCTAGCTCATTTTCAGCACAATTTGTAATTTAGCAAAATCTCTATGTTATCCTTCATAATATAGTTATGTTATAGTATAATTATTTATATAGTTCTAATTTAGCATGATTTAAATGCTATAATTACATAAATGCAGCTTAAATTACTCCATAAAAATATATAGATCCATATATGTATAATTATAGAAATAAAGAAATCAGGAGCATAATAAAAAACAAGTATTTTGTACTTATTTTTGTTGGAATTAATATCCTTTAATTACAGTTGTATTTCTTACCAATATTCAAAATATAAAATGCATTTTAAAAATAAATATGGTCAAAAAATTTTTTTTTAAAAGAAGAAGAAGAAGAAGAAGAAGAAAAAAAAAAAAAAAAAAAAAAAGGAAACTGACAATATTAAAACTTGCCTTATATTATTCCAAAATAACTTAACAACAAAAACTTAAAAGTTAATATTGCATTATATGTTACTCATTTTATAGCATCACAATAATTATTTATTTGTTGGTTTCTTCCTATATACATATGCAATGCACAGTTTGTGATGACTTATGATGAAGGACGTGCACGAGAAGAACGCATGCATCCAAGTTTCCTTGGTTTAACCTCTGGACGATACATACAATAAAAAAAAGTCTAACTTGTTTGCACTGTGCCCCTCATTTTCATCAGCCAGACAAAAATATGAAAGAAAGCTCATCCAATTGCACATGCAATTGAAGTTAAATAGACATTTAAATATCTTGAGTAGCTATATGTTTAACTTTTGTCATTTTGGATAGAAACACAGAGAGAGAGAGAGAGAGAGAGAGAGAGAGAGAGAGAGAGAGAGAGAGAGAGAGAGAGAGAGAGAGAGAGAGAGAGAGAGAGAGAGAGAGAGAGAAGAATAATATATAATTTTTTTGATTCCATACCATTATTATATAGTTACAAAAACATAATTATATAGCGTTGATAATATATAATCAATCGCTACAGGAATTCCTTGTTAAAGCCATAGACCACATAAAACAGCATGTGCTATTTAATTAATAAACACGAAATGTGATCTTCAAAACTGTTGACAATTTTTTCCAGAATGCTAATGTAGCCCCACGAGAGAGCATGAAAATACTGTAAAGTATGCAATTTCAGTGACTATTTATGTTTATGACGTCAGAAACATGCAAAATATAGTATGAAAATGTTGTGCGGGTTGCATAAATAAAAATTTCTGCTCACACAGAGCTGCAGTTGGGTTTTGCGACAAACTAAAATTATCTACGTAAATCCCATCAAGTGTTTTGAAATATAAATTCTTATGTTTTTCTCTGGTCTTTTCCGTTAAGTTCATATAAAAGTAGTACTTCTATTTTTTATGTTTAATATATCTTTCTTACTGACGCAGGAATATAAAGTTAAAAATTTAAGTTAAAACTTATTTACATTATTAGTATTTTCCGTTGCCACAACATGGCAATAATGTTGTAAAACACAACTTTAGGCAATTTTAAAATAACAATGGTTATGTTGTATAAACATTAATGACTCATAACGAGTATTACTTAGGTATACATAATACTCTATAGATAGAATGAGGCACACAAAGTGGCTACTATACACACGCGCTTGTACTTCACGAGCGTGGGAAATATTGTGAATCACACAAGTAAAACAATAAAAAAATCGTTAAATCTTGTATCAGAACAGCAGTGACCAATCCTTTATTTGTACCAAAAATTGTAAATAGATTCACTGAAAGGACAAAAAAAATTTTACTTCCTAAATTATGGAATCAAATTCCATCAGAATTAAAAAGTTTTGCAAATAAAAATGAAACGAAATTTAATATGAAAAAATTCTTTCTTGATAATTTATAAAATGTTGAACAATTTTTTGCTGTTTGTATTGATTAATAATGATTAATTTTTGCTTCTTGTATTATAAAAATACTTCTCTTAAATGAAAAAAAAAAAAAAAAAAAAAAAAAAAAAAAATGTTTTTGTGTAAATACGTACTTTATTTGCTTTTGAAATATATATAATAAAAAATATGTATATGTAGTAATATAATATAATAAGATATGATTGTGTAACAATAAATGAACCAACCGATAAGGCTATGCCTTGGTTGGACTTTGTATATTTGTGTGTTTGAAAAAATAAAAAAAAAAAAAAAAAAAAATATTAATTAATAAAAAAAACAAGAAAGTGTGCAGCTGCTGCACGTTACTTATTTATATATATATATATATATATATATATATATATATATATATATATATATATATATATATATATATATATATATATATATATATATATATATATATATATATATATTATTTATATATTTTATTTATTTGTTCGCACTTTATTTTATGTGAGAATAAGTAAAATTTTGTGGTGCAAGTTATTAAAAAAAATTGCATTCTTTTAGGTTAGCATAATTTCAAAGTAGCCAATTTATGTGCATATAAGCTTAATTTAAAATATTGATTCATTAATGCAAACAATTTAAATGTATGCAAGCTACATTTCTTGTTATATAAAGCAATTGATTGAATGCTAGCACATTGAAGTTATTGAACTGGCAAGTATAGCGGCTATCAATATCAATGCCACACGAAAGTGGCTAAAAAGTATCGTACGATGCGACATTGTTGTGCACGATCTATGCCAAGGATCGAGCATGGACTCTATCAAAAATATTTGGAAGTAAACCTATGCGTCTGTATGTCTGTTTGTCATTTTTTTTCCCCTACTGATTTTTTAGTATAGTAAAATAATGGACATTAAAAACTTAAAATTATTGTCCAAATTTTCTATGAGCTGAAAATGCATAATGTTAATTATCAATAATCGGCCTTTTTTTTTTTTTTTTTTTGAAGTAAATATTTATTTCTGTTGGCATAAGAAAAAAAAACATAATTATACAGGGGGTTTATTTCAATTTTTACTTTTTCAGAAGCACTTTCGAATATGAAATTTATTGACAAATAAGACTTAAATTTATTGACAATTAATACATCAAATTAAAGCTTAAGTTTTGACATATTCTTTTCTGTTTTTAAAAATGTGACTTGTCGATTTTTCTTTTGACTAGATGCAAAACAATACGAAGAGCGATATTTTCGAAGAACAGACGTTCGCAAATAGCGTTTTCCTAAAAAAATAAAAAAAAAACGTCTTATTAATTTTTTTTTCTTAGTTCAAAGTGATGACAAGCAACTGACATTAAGGATTCTCCATTTGGGAACCATTGGTAGCCCGGCAGTTGCCAAGTCGAAACTGCAGTTCGAGCCACATGCGTTGCGGAGCATCTAAGCCATGATGGCCCTGATGGCATCAGTAATCCTGATGGAGTCGCTTCAACTCTCGGATATCTTGCACTGGAGTCCTAACACTTGGTCTTTGACGTCCAACAAGAAAAAATCAGGTGGGGAGAGGTCTGGTGATCTCGGTGCCCAAGCTGTGTGTCCATCTCGGCCAATGCAGCCTTTGGTTACATCGAAATCTGGCGCAATCAAGAGTTTTTTTCTTAAAAAATGAGCTCTTATGCCACTTACTGATTAAAATAAAAAACACTTTACATAATTCTTTTTTGCAAACATTTTTAAAAATGTCAAAATTTGTGCTTTAATTTGATATATAACAAGTTAAAATTGTAAAAAAAAATTCATAGTGAAATCAGCCTCTAAAATAGTACAAATTAAAAAAAAACAAAAACATGTAGAATTATAGGGTGTTTGCGCATGACGTCATTCTGAGTGCTTTTCGATGCTCTTCTTGAGCAATGAATAACATTGCTCAGCATAATACAAACGCAGTTTTTGGCTATTTTCTTTAGAAAATTAGCTAATTTTTGGTCATTATTATTTTTCTTGCATACTTGAGGTACTAATTCAACCTGTTAACAGCATCAATGCTCTCAAAAAAATTGCAAAGTATTTTTAAACTGGCTAAATGGGCCATTTTCCTATACCGGTCAATGTTATTTAGTACTCACTTATGACGTCGACTTTTACGTGAATGAAACCACCCTATAGTAGTATTGTGTATTTTAAATTTTCATGAAGTTTTGCGTCAACTGAAATCTTCATCTGGTTGTATTGACCTGCCAATAAGCCAATAGAAATCAACGTTTTAGTAAAAATACTGTACAGAAAACATGCGATGGTTACGCATTTCAAAAGACTACAAAATTAGTCAACGCGCTATTACCTCCCGAAGTGTGATAAACTCAAGTGATTCTTGTCGATTACTGATTAGTGATTTTACTATTATTATTTATTATAAATACTATTTTTCTCGCACACATGAAAAGCTATATTAGTCAACTTATTAACAGCATCAATATAAAAAAATATTGCGAAGTATTTTTGAACTGGCAAAATGTATTATTTTCCCATGTGTTATTTTATGCTCATACATATGACGTCGACTTTTATATGAATGGTTCCCCCTATACTACCCATACAAGAGCACTCACAGTCGTAGGTGTTTAGTCTGCATAATAAGATACTTATGTCAAGTACTATAAACAACAGTATAGTCAAAGCAAGGGTCAAACAGATGACTCATTATAGTAAAGAATGTGAAGCGATAAATATAAAAAAAGCACGCACAAACGTTTAATCTTCACTTTCCATACGTGCAACCAGAACGTGATATAAAACACATAAGTTGGTTTAGCATCAATATCAGCTTGCACTTTGATTGAAATAAGCACGGACAAGAATAACAACTTCGCTACACAATTTGCATATTTAGTCCCTACTCAAGGGTTGTATATAGATGGCTAGTATCACAAAATCTAAAAAGAAAATATCTGAATTTATGATATAATTTGAAAGTTAACAGTAACAGCTACCAATTATAAAAGTTTCAAAACCCTTGACCATCAGATAAGAGAGAAAATAAATATTAACATTAACATGGGTTCTTATGGGACTAAAACTTTAAAAAAATCATAATTTATTGTCTAGCATGGTGAACCCCAAATTGTTTACATTTTTGAAGATACTATTATCCTTATGTATCATAGTTAAAATTTTCAGTTTTTTCTATGTTTACAATTTTTTAATCAAACCCCGTAGTACCTGAATTCCCACCTTAATACAATTTATAACGCAATAAAATATGTGTCATAAATATTATTTTGTATTACATTACTATACATAAGTTGTAAACAAGAAAACATAATAGATCTCTCTCTCTCTCTCCTGTTACAGTTCTCGTCACATGACCTGTTTGACCTCTTATTGCTCATTCTTGAAAAATGAAAAAAAAAGTATTTAAATTCTTAAAAATTAAAAAAATTTAGGATTACCTTACGTTATAAAAACTTAACTTGAAAAAAAAAAAACAGCTATTGAAGTGAGAAAACTGTGCAAACTACACGTACTCGTGCATTATACATGTATAGCATTAATATTGACAAGAAATCATAACCCACGGTTACGTACTGTACAGTTTCGATCAAATGAATAGTTACCATTTAAACTCGATGTTTTTTACCGCGTTAAATTTTGTTCAATTTTGCAACCTTGTTTATGATTATTCATTGAACTCTATATTCTCAATCACATCTATATTCAAATTCATTGAGTCTATATATTGTAATAGTTGACAAATACACCACAAGAAGTCACCTGTGATGCACTCAGGTAGACAATCCGGCGGGTAAATATTTTGCTTGCTTGCTTGCTCATTCTCTCTCTCTCTCTCTCTCTCTCTCTCTCTCTCTCTCTCTCTCTCTCTCTCTCTCTCTCTCTCTCTCTCTCTCTTCTAAGAAATGCATTTAATGTTTTTTTATGATTCAAAATAACTGCTGACTTACCGATTTGCCCGATAATTAAGAGATTAAAATTAAGATTTTTTTTTTATCATTTATATCAATATGATTTGTAATGACAGCAATTTGGTAAGAAAATAGTTCGAAACTTGTTATCAAACAAATACTTGAAAGCATTTCTCACAAGAGAGAGAGAGAGAGAGAGAGAGAGAAAGAATGAGCAAGCAAGCAAGCAAAATATTTACCCGCCACATTGTCTACCTGAGTGCATCACAGGTGACTTCTTGTGGTGTCTTTGTCAACTATTACAATATATAGACTCAATGAATTTGAATATAGATGTGATTGAGAATATAGAGTTCAATGAATAATCATAAACAAGGTTGCAAAATTGAACGAAATTTAACGCGGTAAAAAACATCGAGTTTAAATGGTAACTATTCATTTGATCGAAACTGTACTTAGAATTCTTTCTTTATCCTATATTTTACTCTGAAGTTGTGGGAAAAAAAAGGAGAAGGACAAGGAAAAGAACACAAAAACCATCAATTTGAGAAATTATTTAAATATGTATTTCTTTGATACAAACCAATAAATTGGTTGATAAAACTTTAAAAATATATCTTTAATGAAACATTCTTTATTTCAGCTGCAAAATTATCCTTCGCATGACTGTGAGTTTGGACGTAAAGCAATGCTCGCGATAAGGTATGCTTAAATGTAAAAACGATCGAGAGTAGAGAGGGAGAGAGAGAGAGAGAGAGAGAGAACTTTTTCCTTGCAACAGCAATTCAATCTTATATTTAAAATTATGTTTTATATATTATGCAAAGCTAAAAATCAGCCATACTTACAACTAATCACTCACTCTTTGCTCTAAATAAGAAACCAGTCTCAATAGAAAGTATTCGCATGACGTCGTATTGATTGCACTTCAACGCCATACTGGATTAATGAATTACACTGCTCAGCATAGGGATATTTTATTTTTAATCATAATCTTTGTGAAATCGGTAAATTTTACGTTGTTATTATTTATTCCACATACTTGAGATACTAATTCAAGCTATAATTACAACATCAATGCTCTCAAATATATTGCTATGTATTTTAAAACTGGTAAAATGAGTCATTTTCCTATATGTGCAGTTCGTGTAATTAAGTGATCTAACATGGCGTGGACTTTAACATGCATGCATACACCCTATATGACAAAGCCCTATGTCTGAATAATGTCCATAAATTACATACAAAATAAGCATTAGGAAACTACTTAAATTGTATGTATATTTAGGATTTCATAGCAAATGCCGGGCTGTGTATTTAGTAAGTGGCTGGCCCGTGAGTGCTTTTTCTACTAACTGGAAAGTTCTCACCTGTCAATAACACAATGTCTGGGGAAAAAAAAAAGCTGCGCAAGTTAAGAGTTAAGGCTTAAGGCACATCTCTGTCTCTCGCTCTCTCTCTCTCTCTCTCTCTCTCTCTCTCTCTCTCTGTCTGTCTCTTTCTGTCTGTCTCTTTCTCTGTCTCTGTCTCTGTCTCTTTCATTTAATTTAATTATAACCAGTCACCGCGCTTTATCAAGAAGAATTCAGTTGCATAATAAAACATTTATTTAGACTTTTTTTTTTTTACAAATATATGTGTTATCAATATTGAACAAATGAAATATATTTTGAAAATAAATAGAAAATAAAAAGCATGGAGAGAATAAATGACGTAATTTGTGCTTCATTTTTATGCTATTATAGCACAAATGTCACCCAAATAAGAACAACATGAATAATAACGCTGCACAACATAATATTTATGCTATGTAACATAGTTGTTATGCAGCAGATATCAAAAACTATTTTTTTTAGAACAATTTGTGCTGAAAATGAGCTAGCATAATTATGATGTATTTATTTTAGTCCGAGAGAAAATTGACAAAATTGTAACCTTCGGTACACGCAAAAAAGTAACAAAAGAGTTTATTTTTATACTTTTTTTAAATAAATTGTTAGATATATATAAAGTTTTTTAAAGCGCTAAAGAACTAACTATTTACTGCTGAAGAAATTACGTTTATACTGACGAGTTACTGTTTAGAATTTTGGACAACTACGTTATTGTTTTATTTTGACGAGTTACTATTATGTAACTGAGCATTGTAATCCACAAATAATCTAATTTATTATTATTATGAAGATACATGCATGTTGTACAGTTTATTACATCACAACAATTATTCCGGGGTTTGTTTCTCTACGCAATCTGCGATGAATCATGGTTAAGGAACGTGCACGAGAAGAGCGCATGCACCCAAGTGTACTTGGTTCGACCTCTAGACGTACACTTAAGTCCCTCGTTAATGTAACATCAAAGACGATGCCGCTTTTTAAGGAGAAGGGTAGAAATGCGTAGTCAGGTAAGAGCAGCGTTGCCACCTGCTCTTTTCTTGCTTTTGCTAAGTGAGAAAGTGATTGACATCTCATTTCAGATAACAAAACCTGCATATTATTTTAAAAAGACACGACATATTTTGCTACTATTTCTTAAAAGCTTTTTTCACTTAAGTTATTTAGATTTTTTATGTTGTTTTCATGCTCGCGAATACAAAGAAGAGTAAAAATAATGAAGTGAGATGTCAATCACTTTCTCACTTAGCAAAAGCAAGAAAAGAGCAGGTGGCAACGCTGCTCTTACCTGACTACGCATTTCTACCCTTTTCCCTTAAAAGCGGCATCGTCTTTGATGTTACATTTACGAGGGATTTAAGTGTACATGATACTTTGCTAAGGAAAGGCGCTCTTGTTGTAGCGTCACTGATATCATCAAGCTAGACAAAATTGTAAAGAAAACTTATTAAACTAATAATAATAATAATATATGATTTTTATTGAGAGACCATAAATGGTATACACCCACTTACATGGTCCTCTGACATATTTAAACATAATAATTTTGTCAGAGTTTTGTGATAAAATAAGGATTGAACATACAGTATATTGTAAGAAATTATTAGTACATTACGTATAGCATTTCAGTTGCAATTCAGCCATACCGATCTGGTATGGCCGAGTGGTGAAGGCAGCTGACTCGCAACTCTGTACTCCTCACCGAGTATAGGTTCGAGCCACTGCTGGGTGCGTACGTGAAGTGTGAGAGCACAACACGTTGCAAGATGCATGTTAACATACATTCCATGACAACGCACAGTATTCGGGAGGTGCATGATTGATGTGATTGCACCGACCAGCCTGCCTAGATGTTTCCACGGTTTCTCTAGGCTGTCATGGCGAATGCCGGGCTGTGTACTTAGGCCGTGGCCGGCCCGTGTGTGCTTTTCCATTAATTTGAAAGTCCTTACCTGTAAATAAGACTATATGTCTTGACTGGGACTGGGATTGGTGTATAGCACGATAACACGATATGGCAAGCAAAAAAAAATTGTCACTTTTTGGATAGAGAAAGAGAGAGAGAGAGAGAGAGAGAGAGAGAGAGAGAGAGAGAGAGAGAGAGAGAGAGAAAGAAAGAGAATACCAAGCCAGTGATGCCTATAATAGTAAAAATCAAATAATAATAATAATTAATACAGGAATTGCTTTTTTTATGTAAAGAAGCAGAATCCTTAATTTGAGCTTTTTAATATTTTTTTACGTTTTTTTTTGAGAAAACTACAGTGATTCCGATTCCAGAAAGAATTTAATGAGGGATAACGTGTTTTTAAAAAAACAAAAAAATTATATACTACAAAGTATTTATAGCATGACAAGCCTACCTAGACATGTATAGTTTTCACAGCAAAAAAAGTTAATATAAGAATTATTATTATATGTTTTGTTAGTTTCACCTTCAAAAACGTTTCCACACGAACCTGCATGACATAAATGCCCTTACATTTATAAACCTTATATAGAATACTTACCAATATGTGAAAATCAAAGTTAATAAAAATGCAGCATTATGTTGTTTATTATTTTTATTTTATAATGAAACATTCTTTATTTCAGCTGCAAAATTATCCTTCGCATGACTGTGAGTTTGAACGTAGGGCATGCGAGAGAGAGAGAGAGAGAGAGAGAGAGAGAGAGAGAGAGAGAGAGAGAGAGAAACTTTTCCTTGCAACAGCAATTCAATCTTAAATTTAAAGTAATGTGTCTTATGCAAAGCTTAAAATCAGCCATACTTACAACTAATCACTCACTCTTTGCTCTGAATAATAAATCACTGTCTCAATAGGAAGTTTTCGCATGACGTCATATTTAATGCACTCACACGCCATACTGGATCAATGATGTAAACTGCTAAGCATAGAACAATTTTTATTTTTAGCCATTTTCTTTGTAAAATCAGTGAATTTTATGTTTTTATTATTTATTTTACATATTTGAGATACTAATTCAAGCTATCAACACCATAATGCTCTCAAATATATTGCTATGTATTAATAAACTGGTAAAATGATTCATTTTCCTATATGTGCATTTCGTGTAATTGAGTGATCTAACATGGCGTGGACGTTAACATGCATGCATACACCCTATATGACAAAGCCCTGTCTTAATAATGTCCATAAATTACACATGAAATAAGCATTATCTAACTAATTAAATTGTATGTATATTTAGGATTTCATGGCGAATGCCGGGCTGTGTATTTAGGCAGTGGCCGGCCCGTGTGTGCGTTTTCAACTAATTGGAAAGTTTTCACCTGTAGATAAGACAATGTCTGGGGGAAAAAAAGCGCAAGTTAAGAGTTAAGGCGCATCTCTCTCTCTCTCTCTCTCTCTCTCTCTCTCTCTCTCTCTCTCTCTCTCTCACTCTTTCTCCCTGTCTGTCTTTGTCTCTCTTATTTATAATTATTTAATCATAAATTATATAATAATTTAATTAAGTCACCGTGCTTTAGCAAGAAGAATTCAGGAGCATTATAAAATGTTTGTTTAGACCTTTTATTTTTATTTTTTATTTTTTTTACAAATATGTGTTATGAATATTTAACAATTGAAATATAATTTGAAATTAAATAGGGAAACAAAAATAATAAAAAGAAGCACGGAGAGCATAAATAAGATAACTTATGCTGCATTTTTATGCTATTATAGCACAAATGTTACCAAATTAGAACAACATAAACAGTAATGCTGTACAACATGATATTTATGCTATATGTAGCATAATATAGTTTTTATGCAACATATAACAAAAACTCTCTTATGTTGAACTTTTTGTGCTAAAAATAAGCTATCTTAATTATGACAATTATAATAGCTTAGTTATAATACTTTATCTAAGTCCGTGAGTAGATTGACAAAATTGTAACCTTCGGTACACGGGAACAAGTAAAATAGTAAAATTAGTTGCTAACACTCAAATTGAAACAAAAAGTTGACACCCAAAAAAAAAAACATTCCAATTTTTACTTACATACACCAATACAGTTAAAACTAGTTATTCAATTCTCTTTTCAAGTAATTTAATGTTTATTTGTTCTGTCTGTTTCATCGTTTATTATAGTTTTAGAGCAGTAATGAACTCTATAACAATATAGCACTCATCAGTCATCATCACCTATCATATATTATATTCCATAAGAATCCAGACTTGAGGTACAAAAAAATTAAAAACTAAGTTAGAAAATGAAATTATATAGCAGCTCTATATTGTTATATATGAAATACTTCTTAAAAAATTGTATTAAAAATAGAAAGTAACATATTACCGATGTTTTTAGAAGTAAAACACCATTATTTACATTTTTATCTTTATTGATATTTTGTATCAAAGTCGGATTTATTTTTTATCCATTTCAAACACTAATTTATAGCCTTTTCCAGTCTTGATAATTATCAAATTAGGAATTCATATATACAATTTTATTATTTTTATTATTTATAAACACTTCACTATTCAAAATGCAACTAAAGCAAAATCTTATCGGTAAATTCTTATTTTTCACACTATGTCTTTTTAATTTACATTTTTGTATACGATGAATATTATGCTTTATAATGCAAAAGAAATAAAATATTTGACACTGCTTGCTAGTGAAAATTTCAAATCAACATAGATTTAAATACGGTTTAATACGATAAAAATAATGTAATAATATTATAATAATAAGTATTTTCATCGATTTATTTGAAAATTTCACTTGCTAGAATAGTGTTAGTTATTTTATATGTTTTGAATTGTCAAGCATAAATGTATGCATGTGTAAGACATGGTCAAAAATATTAAAAATAACCACTAAGGATACTCTTTAGTTGGATTTTGTATAATTATAAGTTTAAAATTTTGAGTTTTTTTTTTTTTAAGAAGAGTTGTTGATCGATTGAGATCCACATCGTAATTAAAATAAAAATGTAAATAGCGTCTTTTTTTTTAGCAATACTATACTAACATAATAAAACACAATAATAAAAATAAAAATAATAAAATTAAAGAAGTACAAAACGTATACAGAACGTGAATGAGTTTAATTATATTTTACACTGAGTTCGTGCTTCAGTGCACAATATGAAACAAGATTTTAAATTATTTTCCACTCCTAAAACATATTGTATATAATATATAATACAAATAGAAAGCGAATAAAAAAAATTTATATAATGATAATAATTACAAACAATGAAAATAGATATATTTTTGTAATCAGTGTAATCACTTACGGTTATTAAAATAAAAACGTCAATTAAATGGACAGATAATATACGTTATTAATGTAATACATTATGTATTTTAAAAAAAATTGAACTAATGCAATTAGTTTACAATAATATTATATATAAATATTTGATAATTTATATTAATTAAATTATGTTATATTTTAAGGATATATGCACTGAAATAAAAAAATGTAAAACTGGCACTGGTGCATAGGAATAAGTAAATTAATATAATCATAGATCTAGACTAAACACAATTATTAACAACAATTAAAAGATAACATTTGAAAATTTATTAAACGTTACCTATCTTTTAAGACGAACTTGAGTTTTTTTATTTCTAAATTCGTAATTGTATTTTGATTCTGAATATTGCCAACAAAAATATACTATCATTTAGAAATGATATTTCAATATTTTTTTTTTTAAATTTTTTATGATCTTTTACGACTGCTACAGAAAATATTCATGGGTATTTTTACTTACTTATTCTACTTTATTATTTTAACAAACAGTGGCGTAAGTGCATGATTACGACCTTGATAACTTATTTACTTCAAACGGGATTGCCAGGACATGAATGGTAGATAGAACATTAGCATAATAATACAGGGTGTTTATAAAAAAACGCACGATTTAAATCTTATATGTAGACATGAAGGCAAGTGAGAAAAATGAGGTTTTATACATCAAATGAAGGCCTCAGTTTTGACATTTTTAAAAATAAAAATTTTATTTCTGTACAATAATTTGTCTTGTTTTGAAACCAGAAAGAACGAAAAATGGGAAATTGACGCTTTTTTTTCGTTGAAATTCAGTTTATAGACCTGCAATAAAACATGTTTGTTAAAAATCTCGATTAATTAAAAGTTTTAACGCAAACATAGCTCGGCACTGGTCCAGATGCACTTCCAGCTCACGCTTGACGTTCTCCAACATGGCTGGTGTCACTGAGTGGATAGCTGCAGTAATGCGTTGCTTGAGGTCTCTGATATTTCGCACTGGAGGTTTTAAATACGACATCTTTCACGTATCCCCAGAGGAAGAAGTCAGGTGGTGTTAGGTCAGGAGACCTTGGAGCTGATACAGTTGGTCCATTGCGACCCAGCTACTTGTCTTGAAAGACTTGGTTTAGGTACTCTTTAACCGCTAGTACCCAGTGCAGTGGAGCGCCGTCTTGCTGGAATGTCAAGTCAAAGCCCCCCATTCCTTCTGAGCTTGAAGCAGCTGAGGTACAGCGTAGTTTTGTAACATGTCAAGGTAGGTATTCCACCATACTGTAGCCACGTGGAAGAAAAACGGTCCAATAATGCGATCAAAGAGAACACAGCATACCAAACATTCACCTTCGGGCTATCTCTCTTATAAGTGCGAGAAAAATCAGGTCTTTCTGAACCCCAGAATATCGTTTTGCGAGAAGGTACGTGGTTATAATCCACTTGATATGTAATACGATATGTCCTTTGTACTGCCGTAAGAGACTTTGAATTTTCATACCAAAGAACGCACTGTGCCTTTTGTTGGTCAGGAAACATTTTATGTTTTCGCTTACTGAGAAAAATCACGCTTGAAAATGCAAGAAAAAAGTCGGGCGTTTTTGCCATTTGGCATTTTCGGCCATTTGGCGAATTAAGATTTAAATCGTTTCTTTTTTTTATAAACACCCTGTAGAATAGAAAATAGAACTATAATGTTACAATACAAAATGATGAAAAACTAATTTGACGTAAAATTAAAATTGTTCTTTCTTTCTTTCTTTCTTTCTTTCTTTCTTTCTTCTTTCTTTCTTTCTTTCTTTCTTTCTTTCTTTCTTTCTTTCTTTCTTTCTTTCTTTCTTTCTTTCTTTCTTTCTTTCTTTCTTTCTTTCTTTCTTTTCTTTCTTTCTTTCTTTCTTTCTTTCTTTCTTTCTTTCTTTCTTTCTTTCTTTCTTTCTTTCTTTCTTTCTTTCTTTCTTTCTTTCTTTCTTTCTTTCTTTCTTTCTTTCTTTCTTTCTTCTTCTTTCTTTCTTTCTTTCTTTCTTTCTTCTTTCCTTTCTTCTTTCTTTCTTTCTTTCTTTCTTTCTTTCTTTCTTTCTTTCTTTCTTTCTTTCTTTCTTTCTTTCTTTCTTTCTTTCTTTCTTTCTTTTATTTCTTTCTTTCATTCTTTATTTTTTTTTTCATATTATAATAGAAATTGGGAGAGGAAAAAAAAAAAAAAAGGAAAGGAAAGAACGAACGAACGAACGAACGAACGAACGAACGAACGAACGAACGAACGAACGAACGAACGAACGAACGAACGAACGAACGAACGAACGAACGAACGAACGAACGAACGAACGAACGAACGAACGAACGAACGAACGAACGAACGAACGAACGGAAAAAAAGCATGCTATAAAATTAACGCAAAAAATTCTAGCAAATTTTAAACTTCATTTAAAAAAATTTTTAACCTAATCTTATTTTTAAAAAATAGGTAAAGAAGTAAGACTCTAAAAACATGCTTTTTATTATTTGTTTTATAACTTTACATAGAGAATATTAATAATGAATATAAAATGTCATACATATTTTATGTATAGTAAAAAAAATTAGGGCTATCAAAATATTTATTATCCTATGATATAAAAGTATAAAATCCAAATATAATAATACATTCCCACTGGAAAAAAGATTTCATGGAAATAAAAGTTCGCCCAAACTTAACTCATGTAGAGTTAAATTTACTAAACTAAAATTGGCAACATCAGTACCTTCACTTTTTATTTATATAATTGTATTTTAATTTAAAGAAATAATCCATAATTTTATATAAATAATAATAAAAATAATATTCATAAATATAAAACGAAATTCTATGAAGGTCTCGTTTCCAAAACACAACTCTAGATTATACGAATATAATATACATATTATGTAAACATATGTATAATAATATACATATATGTAAACAAATGTATAATAATATACATATATGTAAACATATGTATAATATTATACACATATGTAAACATATGTATAATAATATACATATATGTAAACATATGTATAATAATATACATATATGTAAACATATGTATAATAATATAAATATATGTAAACATATGTATACAATATACATATTATGTAAACATATGTATAATAATATACCTATATGTAAACATATGTATAATAATATATATACATATATGTAAACATATGTATAATAATATACATATATGTAAACATATGTATAATATTATACATATGTATAATAATATATGTAAACATATGTATAATAATATACATATATGTAAACATATGTATAATAATATACATATATGTTAACATATGTATAATAATATAAATATATGTAAACACATGTATAATAACATACATATTATGTAAACATATGTATAATAATATACATATATGTAAACATATGTATAATAATATACATATATGTAAACATATGTATAATAATATACATATATGTAAACATATGTATAATAATATACATAAATATATGTAAACATATGTATAATGTTATACATATGTATAATAATATACATATATGTTAACATATGTATAATAATATACATAATATATGTAAACATATGTATAATAATATACATATATGTAAACATATGTATAATATTATACATATTTGTTAACATATATGTATAATAATATACATATATGTAAACATATGCATAATATAATACATATATGTAAACATATGTATAATATTATACATATATGTAAACATATGTATAATAATATACATAAATATGTACACATATGTATAATAATATACATATATGTAAACATATGTATAATAATATACATATATGTAAACATATGTATAATATTATACATATATGTAAACATATGTATAATAATATACGTATATGTAAACATATGTATAATATTATACATATATGTAAACATATGTATAATAATATACATATATGTAAACATATGTATAATAATATACATATATGTAAACATATGTATAATAATATACATATATGTAAACATATGTATAATAATATACATATATGTAAACATATGTATAATAATATACATAATATATGTAAACATATGTATAATAATATACATATATGTAAACATATGTATAATAATATACATATATGTAAACATATGTATAATATTATACATATATGTAAACATATGTATAATATTATACATATATGTTAACATATGTATAATAATATACATATATGTTAACATATGTATAATATTATACATATAAGTAAACATATGTATAATATTATACATATATGTTAACATATATGTATAATAATATACATATATGTAAACATATGTATAATAATATACATATATGTTAACATATGTATAATAATATACATATATGTAAACATATGTATAATATTATACATATATGTTAACATATATGTATAATAATATACATATATGTTAACATATGTATAATAATATACATAATATATGTAAACATATGTAATTTAATATACATATATGTAAACATATGTATAATAATATACATATATGTTAACATATGTATAATAATATACATATATGTAAACATATGTATAATAATATAAATATATGGAAACACATGTATAATAATATACATATATGTTTACATATGTATAATAATATGCATAATATATGTAAACATATGTATAATAATATACATATATGTAAACATATGTATAATAATATACATAATATATGTAAACATATGTATAATAATATACATATATGTAAACATATGTATAATAATATACATATATGTAAACATATGTATAATATTATACATATGTAGCCTGCGCCGTAGTGAATGTTGTTTTCCGAACCCCGAACCCCGCTACTGAGTTACCTTCTTCTCGCTCTCCGGCGCTCCGCCGCTGTAACCTGCTCTGCCGCCGGACTCGTCCTCGTCACTCTTGGCCTTCGCTGAATATTCACGCAAAGCGTACAGCTTTGATGGATGTATTAATGAATAATTCTGTGATAACTTATTGATAATCTATACTAAAGGATTATCAATTATAACTGTTATTGATAATGTTTATTAGCAATATAATGTTATTAATTCTTCTGCATTTCTTATATGATATTGGAGAACTTTTCAAATCAAAAACTCACATAAGTAACACTATATTTTATTATAAAATTATGAATGTGGATTATAAGTGATAAAATTAGCGCTATATGCCAAACAATGCATAGAGCGGCGTTATAGCTTGAGGCGCCAGCGCGACACCTCAAGCTCCACACTCAGACTCTCTTTCTTCCCGTCGCCTCGCACGCAACACACGCAATTATGCTATCATGCACTTTTTATGCAGTTAAATTATAAAGAAGTACATCTTGTACTATATGAACGCGAATATGTAAAGAGGACTAAATATCAATAATAAAACATTACATTATTTTATTATTAATATTGATATTTAGGACGCGCGGGTTACATCACCCCCCTTCTCGGAAAATTCTTGCCCCCAAGAATGATTACTAAGCAGGCGAGTTATTATGCATCTGTGCAATATAAAATGTGGTGTTGTGTTGCGTGGAAGCGAAGAAAAGCAAAGTCTGACATGACATAATACATACATTTTAAAAATATATGAGAATTTACTCGTAAGCAAAATTATAGGAAAGTTACATCCGTTTATGTAGCTTATTTAGCATATGACAATTTACTGAGAATTTTTTCTTTTCTTACTTTTTATAATGTAGAACTTTTTATACATGAGAAATTCAGTAAATAAAATTAAAACGAATTTTATAATTATTGCTATTTTTAGGTAAAATTATTATTCAAAACTAATATTGTTATGAATTATTTTCTAAATCATAATCATTGAATATTATTATTGATATAACATAACAGAATAAAATTTTTTTTATATAAGTAATACATAATATTGCATATTACGCATTTTTTCTATATCATTTCTTTTTATTACGTTTATTTTTACTTTTAAAATTACGGTAAAATATAGATATATGAATTATATTTAAAAATTACAAGTTGCCTTAAAATGTTTTATGGTTAAATACAAAATTAGATTTAAAAATAGGTTTTTAACATTATAATATTATAAGTTTTTTTTTTTTTTTTTTTTTTTTTATATATACTTAGAAATTTGTTATTTTTAATGGTTTTATTAATTTTTAGCAAATTGCAGGATAAACTAACATATGACATAACATTAAATTGAATTTTATTTAGAGAATAAAATTTGTTGTATATTATAGAATAAAGTATTGCCCTTATATGGTTTATGTGTTAAGTTTTTCATAAATTTTTATGATTTTACATTTAGTAATATTACATAAATAGAAATTATTGTAAATTTTTCGTTTAATAATTGATATTTTATGCAAATTAAACTTTACTTCGTGCATTTTTTTTATTGCAATTATTATTTAGATTTAAATAATTAATTATTTGTTAAATACAATTTTTTGCATATATCTTGATGTTATAAGAAAATTATGTATATTTTTTTATGAGATTTAGAACTTATTATTAAAGTAAATATTTTTATTCGATATTATTATTTTACTGAATCGTAATTTTTTAGTTAATAAAATATATATTTTTAAGCATATGAAATTTAAACAACATCAAATATTTTTTATTTAAACATTACTTTTAAAATTATTATTAATTATAGATAAACTTAAACCTTTTTTTTTTTTTACTATAATATTATTGTAAATATTATTTTTACACTTTGCATTTTTTCAGTGTAAATTTTTTTTTTTTTACGTGTAATTAAATTATTGCAGTTTTTAGTTAAAATATGATATTTAAAATATGGTATTTAAAAATACAAGTTATTTTGGTAGAATAAATATACTAACTTTTACTTATTGAAACTTTAAATGTTACTTTTTTTTATAGTTTTAACGCATATTAAGTGTTTAATTTTAAATTAAAGTATTGTGTTAATGTTTTATATAATTTTTAGTTTTTATATATAGTTTATATGATGATAATTATTACTATTTTTTATTTTGATATTTATAATTTGTAAGTAATTATACTTTTTACGGTATATAATATTTTTTAATATTTTATTTCTAACTGATGATTTAGTTAATATTTTAGTTATCTCTTGCAATAAAAGTTATTTTCTATAGAAAAATGATAACTTTTAGTTTGAATATATATAATTAATTGTGTTTTGATTTTCAAGTCTGTAAATCACGAAATTACATGAATTTACTATAGAAACCTTGCACTGTCCTTCCTCGTGTGGCTCTCGCACCGGATCTTAGGGGTAGTTCTTCCTCACTCACAACACTGTTATTGTCATTTTCCTCGTGCTCGGACTCATCCAAACTTGGGGTGTCACGTGTCACTCGTTGACGTGGGGTATCTTGCTTGCTTGTCGAGGGTTGTGGGTTGTTTCTTGTATCATCGTGCGGTTCATCTGATGTTGGAACCTGTGAACAAGAGACAGACACGGCAGTAGTGGCTCTTTTTTTAAACAACTTCAACCTATTATTATGCACGACTCCTAATCTATTTGGCAGCTGTATTTCTGAGTTTACAGGCGACAAAATTCTTGTTATAGGAAATGGTCCTTTGAATATAGCAGCGAGTTTTGGAGATTCTCCTTTCTTCACTGAGTCGTCGTGCAGCCATACCATGTCATCAACTTTAAAAGTTACCTCTTTACTTTTTTTATTATGAGCTTTAGCATATTTCAGGAAAGATTTATGATTATTTTCATAAACTTCTTGACATATTAATTTTAGTTTTTCAGCTAGATTTTGAACATTTTCATTGTTAATTTCAGGCAGTTCATCTTGAATTAAACTAAATGGAGTACGCATTTTCTTACCATAGACAACTTCATATGGGGAATATTTGTTTAAACTATGATGCGGTTTTGTATTATGTACACAAACAACATATTGCAAAAATTCAGGCCACTTCTTTTGATGTTTATTTACATAACGTGATAGCATTTTTTTAATGTCTTTATGAACAACTTCAGTTTTACCATTAGAAGCTGGGTGTTTAGGGGTGGTTCTGAGTTTTGTAATATCAAGTAATTTACACATTTCAGAGAATAATTCACTTTCAAACTGTCTGCCTAAGTCTGAATAAAGATATTTAGGACAATTATATACAAGAGCAAAATGTTTCACGAAGTTACGTGCTACAGTTTGTGCAGTTTGGTCTGGCATGGGTATCATGACAAGGAAACGACTGAAAAAATCAACAATTGTTAGAATATATTGAAATTCACTAGTAGCTGGTAGTTGAGTAATATCTATACCTACAAATTCAAATGCTTCACAAGGTTGTGGCATTTCTATGAGTTTCATTTTTGTTTTGTCAGTTTCACGACGTGCTGCGCATGATTGACATGTCATACAATAAAAATCTACGTCTCTTCTTCTATTGGGCCAATAATATTGAGATGCTATTTTCTTGTGTGTAACTTGTTTACCACAGTGTGCAGATAAAATTGAGTCATGTTCTTGCTGTAATACTATGTTACGCAATGATTTTGGAAGTACAGCTCTGGGACCATTACCTGACTGGTAAAATAATATGCCATCATGTTTGAAAAAATTTGGTTTTTTACTTAACATTTTACATTCTGGATCACGTTGTTGATGACGTTGCAATTCATCCAAATCAAATACTTTTACTACATTTACAAATCTACTTAATGAATCGGCATTACCATGTGATAATCCTGCACGATGTACTACACTGAAAGAATAATCTGAAATTTCAAGTGCCATACGTAATAATTTACTGTTTGGATTTTTCATAGTTAATAGATATTTTAATGCAGCGTTATCTACGACTACTGTAAAATGTGGTTGACCATACAAATAATATTTGAAGTGTTTTAAACTCCAGCAAAAACCTATCATTTCACGAATTGCAGCTGATTCAGCTTGTTCTCTAGGAGCAAGTTTGCGGGATGCATAAGCACAAGGATGATAAATTCCATCTTCACCTAGCTGTTCTAGGACTGCGCCGCTGGCCCAGCCACTCGTATCAACACAAAGTCGAAATTCTTTTCTAGGATCTGGTATAGCTAGTACAGGTGATGACGTCATAATCTTTTTAATTTTTAAAAATGCATCTATGCATTCTTGAGTGAAATTTACTTTTTTCTTCAAATTATTTTTATGATTTTTTAATAAATCTGATATTGGTCTATTTATTTCAGCATAATTTTTAATTAATATTCTATAATAACCTGAAAGTCCATTCCAAGCCATTACATCACGAATATCGTGTGGTATTTGGAAATCTTGAATTTTTTGTACAAGTCTAGGATCTGCTGATATTGTATTATTTTCTATCGTGTAGCCTAGGAAAATAATTTTTTGCACTGCAAATTGACATTTTTTCAAGTTTACTGTGACGTTGCCATATTGTAGTCGTTCTAAAACTTGACGAGTTCTAGCTATATTTTCTTCTATTGTATTAGAAAATACACATAGATCATCTATGTAACATAGTACTATTAGAGGCGATAGATTATGAAGTAATCCATCTAAAAATCGCTGCATACTAGCTGAAGCATTTTTTAAACCTTGCGGCATAAAATTGTACTCGTATGTACCTGCATATTTACCTGAAGGTACAGTAAAAGCAGTGTATTTTTTACTATTTTCAGCAAGTGGTATATTGTAAAATGAGTCTTTTAAATCTAGAGTTGTAAAATATTTACATTTTGATAAATTAGATAATGAATCTTGAATATTTAAGAATGCATAGGGCTCAGCTTCAGTTAAGGTATTGATTTTTCTCAGGTCCAAAGTTACTCTATATTGAATTTTACTATCAGGTGTTTTCTTCCTGACTAAAACTATGCCACTATTATATGGACTAGTTGATTTTCTTATAGTTCTTGAATCTAGTTGAGCGCCTAGAGAAATATCGGCATAATCTTGCAGTGCCATACTTATTTTATATGGTTTTGTTCTAACTATCTTATCTTCAGTTAAACGTATATTATGTTCTACTAGATGAGTACCTTCTCTAATTTTCTTTTCTATGAATATATCACGAAAATCATCTAATATCATAGCTTTAAATTCTTCTCTAAATTCAGGTGGTAAATGTTGTAATTTTTCATTTAATATTTCTGCATTAATTTCTAACTCTTCTTCGTAGTCTACATTTTCTGAGTGTATGTTATGAACGTGTCGAGTTGCATTCACCGTATTGCTCTCGGCCGTGAGACAATCCGCACTCATAATATCATTTTGAGTTACTGCGATTATACGAGCAATAAGCGTACCTTTGATTATTGTAATATCAGAAGTATTGAAATTAGACATTTGCACGGGCACAAAATATTTGCATTGTATGCAATTTTTTGTACAATGATGTGAATTACATTCTTGTTTAATTAATTGTGATATAGTACGTGCAATATAAATTCTTTTTTCATCGAGAGGCTGATTAACTTCAAGTGGCTCTACGACAAAGAAAATATTTCTAAATTCTAATGCTTGTTTATGAGAAACTTGAAAGAAATTTATTTTTGCGTTCCCTGGAGAAATTTTAAGGGGTGCTGTAGTTTTAAGTGGAGTATACCGAGGTGGAGTAGGCAATTGGCGTCCCAAATGCTTAACCTCAGCATAATTTGAATCATCGGTGTAACTTGATACTAATGGAAATGTGTGTCCATGTAGTGTAATCTCATTTTTACCGATGTTAATCACGCCCCTGTATTTACGCAAAAAATCAATTCCTAACAAACCATCATAATTGTAACACTCATGCTTAACAACGTGCATCTCAATTTTATAATTATTATGGTCAATGTTCATCTTCACGTTCTTGCAGCCATATGAATTTACTTTTTGGTTCCCCAAACCAAATATTTGAAATTTATTTTTCATTAAGTTACTAGTATCTATAGTATTCTATATTACAGAAGTTTCAGCTGCTGTATCGATTAAAAATCGCATATTATTATTATTTATTTTACATTCTAAAATTAAATTGTATTGATTATTTACATTATATACGTTTTTATTACTAATTGGAACAAATTTTTGCTCTAATTTAGGGGTTGGCGCAACCCATGGCCGTGTGGGGCGCCCTGGAGAAAATTTGGCTCCACGTCTTGCAAGCAAGAGAATTCTTGTTGCGAATCGCTCGGATTTAATGCATGAGAAATTTCTTGTTGCGAATTTTCGCAATAATATTCTTGTTGTGAATTTTCACAATAATATTCAGGCTTTGAATTTTCACAATAATATTCAGGGGGTTGTAAATCACATGGTTTCTTGCAAGGGGTGAAATCTTGCGCATTTTCCCTATACTGATCAAAGATATTAAACTGATGCTGATCGAAGTCATAATAACCAGCTGATTGATTATTATCGATATTATTGAATGAATTTTGAGAGTTGAAGTTATATTGATTATTATCTGAATTTTGATGATATCGACGTTTCTTGCGATTAGAAGTTTGAGTGAAATATTGATGATTGATTATTTCTGGATTTTGAATTTCAGCAAAATCTGATCGATATTGATTTTCAATAAATTTTTGATACTGATAATCATTGTAGTAAGGTGAGAAATTACGATTGAATGACGTATTTGAACGTAGAGTAGTTTCAAATTGATTGAGTGGAGGAGGTAATATTGATTTTGGCAAATATTGATTATTTGTAGATTGATGATTTTCAAATTTTGCGCGTCTTGTTGCTTCATTGAATGCAATTGCAGTCGATACTGCCTTATCAAATGACTCAGGACATGCTCCACGCACGCGGTTGCCTAGAACTGTTCCTCCTAGTCCATGCAGGAAATTATCTAGCGCACGCTGATCAGCTTCGAACTTCACTGCCTCATTTCTATCATTATTATCTGTCAATTCATAAGTATTTACATTTACAGATTTAATTCTATCAGCAAATTGTTCAATTGATTCCTCCGATTGAATCGTAATTACAGATAATAATTCTCTATAATAACGTGTTGTATTTTTACATTTGAAGCGATTAATCATAATGTTTTTAAATTCATTATAACATTTTACTTCTTTGGCTTTCACATCACTGCTCACAAAAGTCAGCGCTTCCCCATCAAGAATTTGCTTTGCAATTAAGAGAGTTTTATTTACATCCCACCCCCCTAATTCTTGAGCTTGTTCCACTTTTTGGAAGAAATTATGAATATTTTCCTGGACTTTTCCTGAAAATTTTGGTATAGTATTCATGAGAATAAGTGTACTTGAACTATCTGAAGTTTTAGTTGCTTGAATAATTCTATCTTCAGTTTTATTTAAATTTTCTTGCAGTACTGTAATTCTTGTCTTTAATTCACAAATAGTTGTAGTTTCTATTTGATCAATTTTTTCTCTTTGATTTTTATTTAACTTTTCTAAATCTACTATTTTTTCTTCATGAGATTTATTTTTATTTTCTAATTCTTCAATTTTTAATACTAAATCAATGAGAGAATATTCCTTACCATTATGTGTAAAGAAAGCCATTTTTAACTAGATATATTTGCTACCAAATTTATTATTAGCCGTGCAATTTTATGTTAAAATTGTAAAAAGAAATGAGCTTACCGTATATGTCCACTGTATAGAGAAATATCCATGATGAGGCAAAACTGCATAGCGTTCCGTCCGTTCCTTCTCTCTCTTTGCCCAAGGTAGTGTGGAAAAGTAGGTAGCACAAACTCAAAGTTCATTGAAAGTGTTCATTGGACGTTCGAAATTATTCACTTAAAGTCACATAGATACGATTCACCAGCTTCTGACACCATTTGTAGCCTGCGCCGTAGTAAATGTTGTTTTCCGAACCCCGAACCCCGCTACTGAGTTACCTTCTTCTCGCTCTCCGGCGCTCCGCCGCTGTAACCTGCTCTGCCGCCGGACTCGTCCTCGTCACTCTCGGCCGTCGCTGAATATTCACGCAAAGCGTACAGCTTTGATGGATGTATTAATGAATAATTCTGTGATAACTTATTGATAATCTATACTAAAGGATTATCAATTATAACTGTTATTGATAATGTTTATTAGCAATATAATGTTATTAATTCTTCTGCATTTCTTATATGATATTGGAGAACTTTTCAAATCAAAAACTCACATAAGTAACACTATATTTTATTATAAAATTATGAATGTGGATTATAAGTGATAAAATTAGCGCTATATGCCAAACAATGCATAGAGCGGCGTTATAGCTTGAGGCGCCAGCGCGACACCTCAAGCTCCACACTCAGACTCTCTTTCTTCCCGTCGCCTCGCACGCAACACACGCAATTATGCTATCATGCACTTTTTATGCAGTTAAATTATAAAGAAGTACATCTTGTACTATATGAACGCGAATATGTAAAGAGGACTAAATATCAATAATAAAACATTACATTATTTTATTATTAATATTGATATTTAGGACGCGCGGGTTACACATATATGTAAACATATGTATAATATTATACATATATGTTAACATATGTATAATAATATACATATATGTAAACATATGTATAATAATATACATATATGTAAACATATGTATAATAATATACATATATGTTAACATATGTATAATAATATACATATATGTAAACATATGTATAATATTATACATATATGTAAACATATGTATAATATTATACATATATGTTAACATATATGTATAATAATATACATATATGTTAACATATGTATAATAATATACATAATATATGTAAACATATGTATATTAATATACATATATGTAAACATATGTATAATAATATACATATATGTAAACATATGTATACATATATGTAAACATATGTATAATAATATTCATATATGTAAACATAATGTATAATAATATACATATATGTAAACATATGTATAATAATATACTTATATGTAAACATATGTATAATAATATACATATATGTTAACATATATGTATAATAATATACGTAATTATATGTTAACATATGTATAATAATATACATAATATATGTAAACATATGTATAATAATATACATATATGTAAACATATGTATAATATTATACATATATGTAAACATATGTATAATAATATACATATATGTAAACATATGTATAATATTATACATATATGTAAACATATGTATAATAATATACATATATGTAAACATATGTATAATAATATACATATATGTAAACATATGTATAATAATATACATATATGTAAACATATGTATAATATTATACATATATGTAAACATATGTATAATAATATACATATATGTAAACATATGTATAATATTATACATATATGTAAACATATGTATAATAATATACATATATGTAAACATATGTATAATAATATACATAATGTAAACATATGTATAATAATATACATATATGTAAACATATGTATAATAATATACATATATGTAAACATATGTATAATATTATACATATATGTTAACATATGTATAATAATATACATATATGTTAACATATGTATAATAATATACATATATGTAAACATATGTATAATAATATACATATATGTAAACATATGTATAATAATATACGTATATGTAAACATATGTATAATAATATACATATATGTAAACATATGTATAATATTATACATATATGTAAACATATGTATAATATTATACATATATGTAAACATATGTATAATATTATACATATATGTTAACATATATGTATAATAATATACATATATGTTAACATATGTATAATAATAAACATATATGTTAACATATGTATAATAATATACATAATATATGTAATATATATTACAGCAAAAAAAAAATGATATAGTCTACCAGCAATACTTCGAAATTTAAATAAAAATACATAATTAAAAACCTCTTCAACGGATTTTGATATATTAAGAATATTATACTTTATCCGAATATTTTGACCCCAATTTATAAATTGATTGAATTGATGATTAACACAAACTTATGATTAACAATTATGATTAACACACACTCAAATTTGTAACATTTTACTTACTTAATATCACGTCTTGCATAAAGCATAATTGTGGTTATATAAAGATAACATAGTACAAAAATTGTATTAAAAATATCATTACAGCCATGAATATATATATATATATATATATATATATATATATATATATATATATATATATATATTTATGGCTGTAATAAAATATTTTCATTTATTGATTTATTATTATTATGCTAAAGGAATAGACCAGAGAAAAGCAAAAGCATTTAAATCACAAAACATTTCATTAGATTTACATAAATAACTCTAGTTTGTCTCAAAACCCAACATATATAGCAGTGATCAGAAAATTCAATTTATGCAACCTGCAAAAACTTTTTATACTAGTTTTTGCATGTTTCTGACGACATAAACATGAATTTTCACGCAAATTGCATACTTTACAGTATTTTCACGCTCTCTCGTGGCGATACATTAACATTCTGGTAAAAATTGACATTAGTTTCAAAGATCCCATTTCGTGTTTATTCATTGAAAAGCTCATGTCATGTGGTTTTATGCGCATGGTGTATGGCTTTAAGTGTAACTGCAGATTAGATCAATGCTTGTCGTAACAATGTTACTATTAACTGCCTGGCTCAATAACATTTCTTATTGTCTTCTTATGATGGAGAATAGAAATGCATCATTATTATATCTTTTTATAACATTACTAATAACAATTTTTTAATAAATTTACATTGGATCCTGTTTATTTTTGATCTAGCAAGGAATAATAATATTTATTATTATTATAACACGTAACAAAACTTGACTTTTGTATTGTAAAAAAGTGATTCAGAGAAACTTTGCATGTAGAAGTGTGAGCTCGGCAAAACTGTTGTGTTCCAACCACAATGCTTAACATGATGTAATTATGGTTTGTCTCTAACCTTATATTGTAATAGCTAAACCTAAATACTTCGCACAAAAACAAAGAGACGTCAACACTGAGGCTTTTTTTCGGTCATGACGTCATGAGTTATTAAATTGACAATAATCTCTCCTTTTGCTATGCGCTTTGAAGACACTTCGAACAAGAATGTTACTGAACAGACTAAGAGGGAGAGAGACAGAGAGAGAGAGAGAGAGAGAGAGAGAGAGAGAGAGAGAGAGAGAGAGAGAGAGAGAGAGAAAACGATTTCTACATATACCACACAAGAGGATAATGCAAATGATCGAGATGAGTTGCATTAGTGAACCATCCCGAGATACCTCTTACTTGACGTGGACAACTAGCACCTTGCACTGCTAGGACTGCATGTCCGGAAACATGAGTACTCTTAGCTGTCAAGCCTAAAAATCTTGTGACACTTGCTTGCATCAGAGAGACAGAGGTATATATATTATATGTGTATATGTGTGTATGTGTATGTGTAAGTGTGTGTGTGTGTGTGTGTGTGTGTGTGTGTGTGTGTGTGTGATGAGTGAGTGAGTGAGTGAGTGAGTGAGTGAGTGAGTGAGTGAGTGAGTGAGTGAGTGAGTGAGTGAGTGAGTGAGTGAGTGAGTGAGTGAGTGAGTGAGTGAGTGAGTGAGTGAGTGAGTGAGTGAGTGAGTGAGTGAGTGAGTGAGTGAGTGAGTGAGTGAGTGAGTGAGTGAGTGAGTGAGTGAGTGAGTGAGTGAGTGAGTGAGTGAGTGAGTGAGTGAGTGAGTGAGTGAGTGAGTGAGTGAGTGAGTGAGTGAGTGAGTGAGTGAGTGAGTGAGTGAGTGAGTGAGTGAGTGAGTGAGTGAGTGAGTGAGTGAGTGAGTGAGTGAGTGAGTGAGTGAGTGAGTGAGTGAGTGAGTGAGTGAGTGAGTGAGTGAGTGAGTGAGTGAGTGAGTGAGTGAGTGAGTGAGTGAGTGAGTGAGTGAGTGAGTGAGTGAGTGAGTGAGTGAGTGAGTGAGTGAGTGAGTGAGTGAGTGAGTGAGTGAGTGAGTGAGTGAGTGAGTGAGTGAGTGAGTGAGTGAGTGAGTGAGTGAGTGAGTGAGTGAGTGAGTGAGTGAGTGAGTGAGTGAGTGAGTGAGTGAGTGAGTGAGTGAGTGAGTGAGTGAGTGAGTGAGTGAGTGAGTGAGTGAGTGAGTGAGTGAGTGAGTGAGTGAGTGAGTGAGTGAGTGAGTGAGTGAGTGAGTGAGTGAGTGAGTGAGTGAGTGAGTGAGTGAGTGAGTGAGTGAGTGAGTGAGTGAGTGAGTGAGTGAGTGAGTGAGTGAGTGAGTGAGTGAGTGAGTGAGTGAGTGAGTGAGTGAGTGAGTGAGTGAGTGAGTGAGTGAGTGAGTGAGTGAGTGAGTGAGTGAGTGAGTGAGTGAGTGAGTGAGTGAGTGAGTGAGTGAGTGAGTGAGTGAGTGAGTGAGTGAGTGAGTGAGTGAGTGAGTGAGTGAGTGAGTGAGTGAGTATGTGTGTGTGTGTGATTTTCTAGTATTGTTTTATGATAGTTTATGGTTGTTTTATGGTAGTTTTATGGTAGTTTTTGCATAAAGATCTATATAAAAACTAAACTACGTCTATCACGTTAGGGGTTGAAATTAAAAAAGTATAAGTATCTTATATAAGTAGATTATATGGTATCACCATCTTCTTTAGAAGAATTTTTAACCCCTTAATTGATAACATATTATTGATAACATAAATTGATATATATATATATATATATATATATATATATATATATATATATATATATATATATATATATATATATATATATATATATATATATATATATATATATATATATATATATTTATATATATATATATATATATATATATATATATATATAGGGTCTATTCATTCATTTTAAAGTCGACGCCATGTTGGATAACTCAATAACATGGGTGGCATAGGAAAATTAATCATTTTGCCCGATTTTAAAACCACTGTGCAATATTTTTAAGAGCATTAAGACTGTAAATATGTTAAATTATTATCTCAAGTATGTGAGAAAAATAACAATAACAAAAAATGAAGCGATTTCTCAAAGAAAATTGGCTTAAATGAAGTTTGTCCTATGCTGAGCAATGTTATTCACTACTCCAGTATGGCCTCCAAGCGCAATAAATATGACGTCATCCGCATACACTTTATATATAAATATATATATATATATATATATATATATATATATATATATATATATATATGTTAGCTTCCAGAAGCGAATTCGCTCCGAAAGCGGAAAATATGGTCAGAACGCGTTGGGACCACGTATGAGGCTTCGTAACGCGAAATTCGTGTTGGGAGCATGGTAAATTTAATCCCAACGCGTTGAGATCAAGTTGAAAATTTTCAACGTGACGGGATCAAATTTGAAATTTTATGACGCGTTAGGAACATGCAAAATGTTTCTGAATGCGTTGGGACCAAAATTGAAATTTCACAACGCGTTCCCGTACAATAATATAATTATGTGTATAAAATATCACCAAATAAATAAAAATAAAAAACAAACGATATATAGAGCTATATAAATGTTTATAGAAAAATTTTTTAAATAAAAATAAAACTATAAATTTTATTTAGTAAAATAATCAAAAGTTGAATATTAACAAATTTCCTTAACTCAAATATTTGCTAAGGTATCTTCTCTCGAAGAAAAGGACAGAGAGAGAAACAAACTGATTTTAAATAATGAAAAATAAAAGTATTTACTTCATATACCAACAAAATTAATCTACATTATTGACCCTGTATTATGACCTACTATATATGACTACTTTCCTCATACATTATTGGTTCAAAGTTCAAGTCTACCTTATTTTATCCAGTGATATCAATATACCGATTTTTTTTTCTCATACACGTTCAGTTGAATGTTCGTCTCTGTGCGGAAAACATGTTTTATAATTTCACCATTGTCGTTGGAAATAGAATATGTTAAGAAAATATTTCAATTTAAATAATTGACGTGTATTGTTGGTGCGCAAATAATTAAGTGGATAACGGTTTTACAGTGGCTCTTACATATTTAATCGTAAGTATTCACTTAAAAATAAAAAAAGTTTCGGTCATATATAATTAATAATCAGATAGATCGTTAAGTAAGTTTAATTTTCATGTCTCAATATATTCCGTCCGTGTGATTTAACAACACCTTGCTCAAAACACATACAGTATACTGTATTCTTGCATTTCAAGTAAAGTAATTATAAATGTATAAGTTTAAGATGAAAAACAAACAATACCTATATAAACATGCACAATAATTTTACATATAAGTAATAATAGCAAAGTTTTAAATCATATCACATAAAATTTTGAATTGAGAGAAGTTCTTTTTCGGCTTTTGATTATTTTACTAAATAAAATTTATAGTTTTATTTTTATTAAAAAAATTTTGCAATAAACATTTATATAGCTCTAATTATCGTTTGTTTTTTATTTTTATTTATTTGGTGATATTTTATACACATAATTATATTATTATTGGTCCCAACGCATTGAGAACAATTTTGCATGTTCCTAACGCGTCATAAAATTTCAAATTTGATCCCGTCATGTTGAAAATTTTCAACTTGATCTCAACGCGTTGGGATTAAATTTACCATGCTCCCTACACGAATTTCGCGTTACGAAGCCTCATACGTGGTCCCAACGCGTTCTGACCATATTTTCCGCTTTCGAAGCGAATTCGCTTCTGGAAGCTAACATATATATATAATAGAGTGCTTTCTATTGTAACTTTTATACTTTTACACAACTTTTGTATATGTTAATAACATTTTTTTTTGTTATTTAATAATTATAGATATTGTTTAATATAATTAAAATTATGATGATAATTATTTTATAAAAGTGCATATAAAAAATTAGTATATTATATAATATATTTCATTTTTTATTTTTAAATAATAAAAATAAATGTTATTTTCATTTTATTTATAAATTGTTGTTCATCATTGTTTGTTTCAGCAATTTTGAGTCATTCTCTTTTATTTGATGATGGACAGGTGGTGAAAGATTTCCATAATACTTATATCTTGACAGTGTAGTCCGCACGAAAAAATTAAAATCTATTCAAATAAACATAAATATAACGTAATTTTTCAGTTTAAGATAATAACTTGGTTGAAAAAAGTGTAAACAGTAACTTGATAGTATAAACGTTATTTCTCCAACGGTAAACAAACAGTTAGTTCTTTACATCTTAAAAAACTTTGTTTATACATCTTATAAATATATAATGTTATACGAAAAATGTATAGTAAAATAGTAACTTTTAGTTTGTTTGTTTTTTTTCGTACGCTGGAATAAACAATATAGATTATAATATGCAAATATATGGTATACGTCTTACCGGCGGTGACAAAGCATCAAACGCCGGAAATTACTTATTTAACATTACGGTACCACTTCAGTCCCAGTATACAACAGAGTAGACTTCTGATAATTTAGCAACAAATATTTGAAAAAAAACAAAAAACAAAGTTTCAGATTCAGATAATACTTCAAAACTTGGGTCAAAAAACGCCCTTGAATTTACGCGTTTTTTTAAAGCTTTTTTAAACATTCTAAAGTGGGTAAGGGATTCGCAAAAATTAGAAAACTTTTTTTTTTTTTTTTTTTACAAGAGAGACATATCTGTGTTATTCTGAGAGCACAACAAAAACGTGGTTCAAATATACAACATTGAAAAAAAAATTATAAAGTCAGAGACTGAAGAATTTAGGAAGAACTTCTCTCTCTCTCTCTCTCTCTCTTTCTCTCTTCTTTTTTAAGAATAAACTACGGCACCGATCAATGATTGTGAAATGTTTCACTCTTTTGAGTCTATTTGAATGTTTTGGTTTTATTTTATGTATAAAGGTACAATGTTTTTATTCTCTCTCTCTCTCTCTCTCTCTCTCTCTCTCTCTCTCTCTCTCTCTCTCTCTCTCTCTTCCTCCCTCTGATTTGCTTTCCATAATGTAACTTGTAAAAATAATAGTATTTTTATATGTTATAAAAAAATATTAGTATAATTAATCATTAATTTAAACTAATTAAAAAAAATGGTTTAATTTTTAAAAATGAATTTTTTATTTAATATAACCTTTAGAACGAAATCGAAACCTCTGCAATTATATTTTTCATATAATATGTAATTATAATTTTTTTATTTTAGATTTAAATCCGTGTTTTCAATTCTTGGTGTTCGTATCTTGTATCGACAAAAGTAATAATGCAAGCAAGTCCATTGTCAGTAGGTACCCTTTCGAAAATCCATGTAATCAGGACAATATAAATTTAACGAAAAGTTGTAAAGATAAAAGAAATCAATATTTTGCACAGTAAAACATTAGGATAAGGTGCAAGTCTTCAAATACGTGTATCATTTAAAGACCTTGTCAACTTACTTTTTTATCATTTAGAATACTAGATTGATAATTATAATTACCATACCTTACTATCCATGAATTAGACACCAACGCGTTGATTTTGTATTTATTTTCATTTATTTTCTTTTTGACGGTTATTTCACGTATCTGATGTCACAATGTACCATACCGCTAATCACAGTCACCGCTCTAAGAATCATAACAACTTTTATGCAAGTTGTGTTGATATTAGACTATCATGTATTTGTGATGTAATATATTACAATCTCAAGGAAATCTTTTATGAAATATTAAAAAAATAAAATAGTAATAAAATAATATTTTTTAACACTAAAAAGATTATACATTGTTGATACTTTTTTCAATTTTGTAACCAAAAAGGGCCAAAAAAGTTTCAAAACTTTATATTTATATGTATATATACTTAAATTTTATCATTAAATTATTATGTATAAATTTATTTTTAAATGAAGAACTATTTATTTATTAAATATTTATATTTTAAATTATAATTTCCAAAAAAAAAATTCGTAGTTTTCAAGTTATTAACAAGCATAAATAGATAGAAAGTTAAATTTAGAGCCTGATGATATTAATTATATTAAAGAAAGCAATTAAAAGATCCGGTATAGACAATGTTTTTTGATAATAAATGCATCTTATATAGGGTGTATGCGGATGACGTCATATTTATTGCGCTTGGAAGCCATACTGGAGTAGTGCATAACATTGCTCAGCATAGGACAAACTTCATCTAAGCCCATTTTCTTTGGGAAATTGGTTATTTTTTTGTTATTTGTTATTTTTCTCACAAACTTAAGATACTAATTCAACATATTTACAGCATCAATGCTATCAAATATATTGCATAGTGTTTTTAAATTGGCAAAATGAGTTACTTTTCCTATGCCACCTATGTTATTGAGTTATTCAACATGGCGTCAACTTTAACATGAATGCATAGACCCTATAGAGATGTAGATTATAGAGATATCTGCTGGACAATATGTTTTATAGTGTTGCTGATTTTCTTGCTTGTAATAACGTCAAGTATAACTAGCCTAAGTTTTTCTAAATTTTTTAATATCATGTATAACAAACATAGACCTTCCACATGTTATTATTGTGTTGATGTATTTTGTGTTATTTGACTTGTTCTACTCTGTACAGACATAGAACGTAATAAAATCTTATATCTTATATCATAATACAAATTCATATAGGGTCTATCGATGTTTACCCGTCGAAGTGAACGAACTACACTTTACAAATTTCACTCAAAATGAACGATCTGCATTTGGCGCTTCTACGCGTTTTAACATGAGAACTAGATGGGAGAAATTGGAATTTGTAAAGTGTAGAACGTTCATTTTTCCCCAAATTTGTAAAGTGTAGTTCGTTCACTTCGACGGGTAAGCATCGCTATGCATTCATGTTAAAGTCGACGCCATGTTGGATAACTCAATAACATGAGTGCCATAGGACAATAAATCATTTTGCCAGTGAAAAAACAGTAAGCAATATTTTTGAGAGCATTGATGCTGTAAGAAGATCACATACGTATATAATGAAGATAACCTTATACAGAAAACTGTAAAATATGATTATTTTTATATACTTTTTTATACTTAATTTAATTTAGTATGTTACATAATTAATACATGCTAATATATATTATAAATTATATTTAAATATATAAATAAAGTATTATATTTCAAGTTCCCTTAATTAAAAAAAGGTATTATTCAATTTATGCAAAATAATACAGTTATATAAAAATTGTTATTACTTTAGAATATAATAATGTTAAATAAAAATCGGTACCTATTAGTAGAATTTATAAAAAAACACTAAAAAAACGAAGCACATCTTCTTTGCTAAAGCAATAAATAAAATATTCTTTGACCGTATTTTTTATGAATAACAAATATAGTTAACAAAAAAATAATAATAATACGTGTATATATTTTACATGAAAGTTGATAGAGTATATTTTTTTCTTTACTAAATTGATCTATAGCACTTATAAATATTTTAAGTCGATGAAAATGCTAAATGTGTATTTTAAAAATACTATTTTTTATGTTAAAACATTAATTCAATATTTTGATTGAAATTGGTGTTTTTATATAATATACGTATAAATATTACAATATAAATATAATGCCTATCATTTTACTTTAAGGTAAATTTAAGAATGGAATTTGCAGTGTATATACTATGGTTCCTTAAACATGGATATTATTATACCCATTGACTTTTCACCGCAAATCTAATAGCCAGGGATTGACTATTTATATAGCTAATATTTATAAATTATTATTTATATTGGCTAAATGTAACAATGCAGGTAAGCAGGTAAGCAACATGATGCCATAATACCTAGTTATAGCTTATGTTAGGAGAGATAGTCGAGGTTGAAAATGTTATTTTTGCTCACGGTGACTGCACGGTGCTGCCGTGGCGGGCCGTGGCTTTTTTAGAACTTCGCTCTTCTGGAGTGCCGGCCGGCGCGGTTCAGTATTCATTACACACCACGGCTTATGTTGAACCCGCACCGCTGAAACTTGCAAGATTATGGGCAAACTGTTTTCACATTTCGATGAAATAATTTTTTTCAAAAATTTTGAAGTCGAAAAAACACCCCTAAAAATATATCGATGCTTCCGCGTCAAAAAAGATTATCTGCCGATTCCACAGACCCCGCGAACAGATTAACTGCGAATTCCATACTTTCCACGAGTGGAGTAACTGCAGATTCCGCCAGCGCGACCCGCAGAGCAAGTGCAAATTTTTTATTGCTGGCGAATAGACTATCTGCACTTTCCACGGGTTCACTTGCCGTGTTATTGATAGTAATTTTCTTTTTCTTTTCGCTATGTTTGACTTTTAAATATTGTATTTAAAATATATATTAATAGATTTTAAAATTTTACAAAATAAAATATTATTTTCTTTGCTTTTGAATCATTTAGCTATTTAAATAATGGCAATATGTAATGAAAAAGTTAATACTCGATAATAATTACTATTATAATATACTAAGTTTATTTTTATTATATATTTTTTATATTTCTAAATTTCGTTTAATAAATTAGAAATTTACAAGAATTTTACAGAATGTTATTTTGAAGGTTCAAAGTCCACATTAGAATAACGTAATAAAATATAGCCTTTATCCTGCCCAATACTATAAACTAAATTCCGATGTTTAACCAAGAGAGCTCAGTTTTCATTCAGTCTGTGTTGAGAATAGTATGCAGTTTACTTCTAATTTTTTTTACCGGCTGCTGGTATTGATGTATAGGAAAAAAAGTTATAATTTTATTAAATTTTTAGGTCGTGAAGTGTTATAATTTCAAAAAGAAATTTTTTTTTCTCAAAAGCAGTTTGTTCTCTCTTTCATTTTTAAGTTAAAAATAATAATAATTTGTATTTCGCCTTTAAAATTATGAAGTAAGTACTACAGTAGTATTAGAAAAAAAAGTTTTTACAAGGAAATATAATTTAAAAAATTGTTATGAAAGTTAATTTAGAATATTACAGCTAAATAATTGACAAAATAGAGCATTTAAAAAAAAAAAAGTTGTTAACTATTAACAAAATTGGGTAAAGAAAAGTATAGATATATTGTTAGTTTTTTTTTTTTTTTTTTTTTTTTTTTTACATCCTATAGGACTAATATTTTTTTTAAGGTAGTAATTTTAATAATTAAATAATCAACCAATGCTAAGAAATTAAAAATAATAAAAATAAAATTAAGTGTAGCAATGCAGATAGTCTACTTGCTAAATGCACATGATCTCTTGGGGAGCAATAAAAAATTTGCACTTGCTCTGCGGGTCGCGCTGGCGGAATCTGCAGTTACTCCACTCGTGGAAAGTATGGAATTCGCAGTTAATCTGTTCGCGGGGTCTGTGGAATCGGCAGATAATCTTTTTTGACGCGGAAGCATCGATATCCTTATTACTTAATGACCTGTCCCAGGTCAAGTAATTAAACTTTCAAGTTTTTGATTTCAGAAATAGATGTAAAGTACTGTCAGCTGCAACTTTTGTATTTGGCCCTTGCTGATTGGCCATGCGCTTGTGGTAGTTACTTTGCCTTTTCTCACTTATTAGTCCCATAAGACATAAGAGCCCATGTTAATTTTAATAATTATTTTCTCTCTTAATTTATGGTCATGGGTTCTAAAAATTTTACCTTATAGATAGCTGTTACTGTTAACTTTCAATTGTCATCATAAAGTTTGTAAGTTTTCTCTTTATATTTTGAGATACAAGACTCTAAATACAACACTAAAACACTATCTTCAAACCCTTGTCAACCTATTTTTTTATTATTTAGATTAGAATACTAGATTGATAAATACCATACCTTATTATCCATGAATTAGATACCACCACGTTAATTTTTCATTTATGTTCTTTTTGACGGTTATTTGTTGTATTTGAGGTCACAATGTACAACCGCCAATCACAGTTACTGCTCTGATCACGTCATAAATTTAAGCCCCTTCCTCAAATTCTTTATCCCTGTTACGACCCCATCGGTACATTGTGACGTCAGATACGTAAAATAACCGCTAAAATGAAAACAAAGTGTAATTCATGGATAATAAGGTATGGTAATTACTAATCTAGTATTCGTAATGATCAAAAAGTAAGTTGACAAGGGCTTTAAAATTGACAGAACCTCAGCAATAAGTAATTAGTAATTATTATATTTGTCAATACTTCTTACCGGCGATGACGTCACAACAATCTCAGGTGCGCTACAATAAAGTATGGGGCCTCTGATTTAGCATTACGATTTTGGGGACAAATTTCTTTTCTTATCTTTTCTTTTCTTTTCTTTTTTTTTTTTTTCTTTTTTTTTCTTTTCTTTTCTTTTTTTTTTTTCTTTTCTTTTCTTTTCTTTTCTTTTCTTTTCTTTTCTTTTCTTTTCTTTTCTTTTCTTTTCTTTTCTTTTCTTTTCTTTTCTTTTCTTTTCTATTCTTTTCTTTTCTTTTCTTTTTTTTTCTTTTCTTTTCTTTTCTTTTCTTTTCTTTTCTTTTCTTTTCTTTTCTTTTCTTTTCTTTTCTTTTCTTTTCTTTTCTTTTCTTTTCTTTTCTTTTCTTTTCTTTTCTTTTCTTTTCCTTTCTTTCTTTATTATTTTTTTCATTGCATTTGAAAATGAGCGTATTTATTATGTACAGTACAGTACAATACATTACATTACAGTACAGCACAGTACAGTACAGTACAGTACAGTACAGTACAGTACAGTACAGTACAGTACAGTACAGTACAGTACAGTACAGTACAGTACAGTACAGTACAGTACAGTACAGTTATACAGTACAGTACAGTACGGTACAGCTACAATCCATGTTAAATGTTAATACTATACTTCAATTTGTTAAGTAATATTCCAGGTTTGTATAAACCTTGAGTCATATCTATCTTAAATATTTAATTGTGCTTGCATGTGGTTGGCATAACTAAGGATATGATTGACATTTCATATATTTACTGCATATTTATCTGTTATTTTGTGATACGGCCACTAAATCGTCACTTTCTTAATTTTTTTACTTCTTACTTTAAATTTTGTATTGTATAACTTCTGCAATTTTTTTTTGTATTAGCTAATTTATGTATATTTCATAAGTTTTTTACAATAAGAAATTTAATAATTAAATAAGTTTTATTTTTTAATAAAAAAATGTTATTAAATTAAATTTAGCATAAAAAAGTTATTGTAAACTACAACCTTATAAAGTAAGAAAATGTAACAAGGGGTAGAATAAAGTTGTATGTTGTATGTAATTGTATTCACACAATGATCGTAATATTATTTTGTGTCAATAAAAAACTATGTATAATACTTTAGAAGAAAGCTATTGACAAATAAAGAAACAACGGTTTTGAGGCCGACTTTATGAGATTTTGGTCACATCAGCTTCCGTTTCCACTTACTAAGCATGCGCAGTAAGTCGAAATGGAAGCTGATATGAGTGATTTTTTTTATTGCTTATAGTTGGCTTCAAAACAGTTGTTCCTTTATCAGTCAATAGTTTACATCAGTATGACGTCATAATGAATGCATAATTGAATACACAAACAGATACCATTAATGAACAATAAATATTCAAATCAAGTGTTATTTTACTTGAATCATTAATTGAATTGAGAGGAGGATATACTAACAGTGCTACTGAGCTCTCCACAGCTCGGGGTATTCCTATTAACTTTCAGAAAGCATTTCATAAGATGATTACATTTTTTCTATGAATTTACTTTTAATGTAAACATATATACCAAACGATACATCATGGTTCTTTCTGCTGCTGCTGCCTCTGTGATGAGAGAGACAGAGACAGAGACAGAGACAGAGACAGAGACAGAGAGAGAGAGAGAGAGAGAGATTTCAGTCCTTTTCACATACGCACGGACAACATGAAATACTTAATAATTATGCTATTCTACGTATTTTTATAGCAACAACATAATTTATGATGTTTACATATATCTTTGATAGCAAAAAATATTAACTTGTATAGCATAGTTATTTACGCAATTTCAATTTAGCAACAATTATGCTATAGCAACAAAAATGTAGCATAACTATATACACAAAGTAATTTATTTTTCCGCGTAGGGTTTCTCCACATTACGTCATACTGAATGCACTGAATACTGGGGCAATGAATAACATTGCTAAGCATAGGACAAACGTATAGTTTTGAGCTATTTTCTTTGGACAATTCGTTTATATTTATTATTGCATACTTAAAAATCGCATGCTCTCAAAAATATTGTTGCAATAATAAGTTGTTTTTTTAATTTGCAATATGGATCATTTTCATAAACCAGTCCATGTTATTTAGTGCTCACTTATGGCGTTGACTTTTTTATAAATGCAAACACTCTATGCGGAGTAATATTTTAATTTTACTACATAACAAAGTTTATAAATTAATTGCATGCTATTAAATGCATTTGCAAGCTTAATTGCTTCGTATGAACAGGATTTGAGTAAAGTTATTATAATTTGGACGAAATGTTTTTAAAAGTTATGACAGATGGCGTTATCATGATGCTATAACTTTACCATAGTTCCATCAAGTCATATAGTTTTATCAAAAAAAAAAAGAGAGAGAGAGAGAGAGAGAGAGAGAGAGAGAGAGAGAGAGAGAGAGAGAGAGAGAGAGAGAGAGAGAGAGAGAGAGAGAGAGAAAGAGAGAGAGAGGGAGAGAGAGAGAGAGAGAGAGAGAGAGAGAGAGAGAGAGAGAGAGAGAGAGAGAGAGAAATTAAATATAAAGTATTTCAACATGAACTATAAATTGACAGCAATCAAAAAATATTTGTGCGATCACATACGTATATAACGAAGATAATCTTATACAGAAAAATGTAAAATGGGATTATTTTTAAATTTTATATACTTTTTTATACTGTAATTTAATTTAAAAAAAAATAGTGCATATGTTACATAAAAAATACATGTTTATATATTTTATAAATTATATTTAAATATATAAATAAAGTATTATACTCAAGTATCCTTAATTTAAAAAAGTGTTATTCAATTTATGCAAAATAATACAGTTATATAAAAATTGTTATTACTTTAGAATATAATAATGTTAAATAAAAATCGGTACCTATATTAGTAGAATTTATAAAAATCACTAAAAAAAACGAAGCACATCTTCTTTGCTAAAGCAATAAATAAAATATTCTTTGACCGTATTTTTTATGAATAACAAATATAGTTAACAAAAAAAAAATAATAATACGTGTACATATTTTACATGAAAGTTGATAGAGTATATTTTTTCTTTACTAAATTGATCTATAGCACTTATAAATATTTTAAGTCGATGAAAAATGCTAAATATGTATTTTTAAAATACTATTTTTTAAGTTAAAACATGAATTCAATACTTTGATTGAAATTGGTGTTTTTATATAATACGTATAAATATTATAATATAAATATAATGCCTATCATTTTACTTTAAGGCAAATTTAAGAATGGAAATTGCAGTGTATATACTATGGTTCCTTAAACATGGATATTATACCCATTGACTTTTCACCGCAAATCTAATAGCTAGGGATTGACTATTTATATAGCTATAGGGATTGACTATTTATAATATCATAACCTTATGCAGAAGCTTTAACACTTTTTTTTTTCATGCTCTGCCAATAATATCTTCGTACATTTCGAACACCATGCTATGTATATCATTATGTTGCTATTCATCATAAAGGCCCGCGCAGACGTCTTATTTTATTTAATAGTAAATTAATTTGAGAAATTAAGCCACTGTGTAGGCGGAGAATCGACTCTCAGCCAATCACAGCGGCTTATTTTCTTAAATTAATGTAATATTAAATAAAAGAATATGCCTGCGCAGGCCTTAACACTGAAATGCTCATTAATCATGTGTGGCTGAATTTTTTTCTCCTTGGACCATAAAATCGTTTTTCTTAAAAAAAAAAAAAAAAAAAAAAAAAAAAAAAAAAGGCAAACAATACAGTACGATAGTTTAACGTACCGTCGTACTGTACACACGATTATAATAAAATATTTTAACATTCAAATACTTGCGCTTCATTTTCTATATGTTATTCTTGTGAGAGAAAAAAACACACACTATGGGTACATGATATACTGGTAAAATATGATCTCAATCGTGCATTCTTTAATTAGGTAGCGTCAACTCACACAATATGGTTTCTAATTGTATACTTAGCAAAACTAGAAACCTAATATGCTCAGTTAAAATTAAAAATGTTAAATTGGTTGCACGTCAGTTTAGTTAAGTGAAAGGGAATTTTTATATGATATTACACATCAACTTATAAGTTGTCATGCAAAAAAGCAAAAAAAAAAAAAAAAAAAAAAATGGAACCACCCCAATATAAAAGTTGCAAGTACACTTAATGTGTTTTTTAAGTGTATATGATTTCTAGAATCACCCCACGCTGATATTTGTAACAAACTAAAATATCAGTATGGTTGAGCTAAACCTTTTATGTGAGGTACAGCAAATATTTTTGTGCTTTATTACAGCCACCATCAATTACGACACACAAAAATGCTAGAGAAGTATTTTTTTCAGTGCAATATATAACAGTGCATATATATATATATATATATATATATATATATATATATATATATATATATATATATACATATAGTTTTTTATTTTTATTATTATTATAGGCATATAATAATCTTGTTGAAAACCAGTGTTGTAGTTGATAATTTAAAATCGTTAACTTTAAGTTAACTGGTTAATAATATTCTATAATATAGATTAACATTAACAAAATTGCAAACATAACGTTATATAATTTATAAAATAACAAAAATGGAAGTTAACAAGTTAACATAGCGATAACTATAACATTACTTTTTAAAAGAAATTTTTACTTTATACTGACTTAAAAAATAATAATAATAATAACTGACGAAGTGACAGAATAATAAATAAATAAAAACTTTTTGTTTAAAATTGAGTAAATTTAAGTGAAATGTTATCTTTATAAATTATTAAACTTATGATTAATCATAAAAAATACATATTATCGTCTAAAAAAGCTGTTAACGTTCCAGTTAACCCAAGTTAAAGTTGACGTCATAGTTGGGGACAAATTATAGTCAACGTTATCGTTATGTTTATAAACATCAGATCTAGTCTTAACTGAAAGGAACTTAACTTTAACGTTATACAAAATGTAGGTAACCACTACAAGACTGTTAAAAACGACTCAAACATAAAATGATCATCAATCGTCAATATCATAATATTTATGAAACTCATATTTCTTTTTAACCCCTCTTCCTCTAGTTATACTATTGGCATTTTTATTTCTATTTTTCTTTCCTTTTCTTTTTTTTTTTAGTTATGATTTATTTTTCCTAATTCATAATAATAAGTATAATATTTATAAATTATTATTTATATTGGCTAAATGTAACAATGCAGGTAAGCAACATGACGCCATAATACCTAGTTATAGCTTATGAGAGAAAATCGAGGTTGAAAATCTTATTTTTGCTCACGGTGACTGCACGGTGCTGCCGTGGCCGGGCCGTGGCTTTTTTAGAACTTCGCTCTTCTGGAGTGCCGGCCGGCGCGGGTTCAGTAATACTTACACACCACGGCTTATGTTGAACCCGCACCGCTGAAACTTGCAAGATTATGGGCAAACTGTTTTCACATTTCGATGAAATAATTTTTTTCAAAAATTTTGAAGTGGAAAAAACACCCCTAAAAATCTACCCTTATTACTTAATGACCTGTCCCAGGTCAAGTAATTAAACTTTCAAGTTTTTGATTTCAGAAATAGATGTAAAGTACTATCAGCTGCAACTTTTGTATTTGGTCTTAGCTGATTGGCCATGCGCTTGTGGTAGTTACTTCGCCTTTTCTCACTTGTAAGTCCCATAAGATCCCATGTTAGTTTCAATAAATATTTTCTCTCTTATCTTATGGTCACAGGTTCTGAAAATTTTACATTATAGATAGCTGTTACTATTAACTTTCAAATGTCATCATAAAGTTTCTAAGTTTTCTCTTTATATTTTGAGATACAAGACTCTAAATACATCAACACTAAAACACTAACTTCAAACCCTTGTCAACTTATTTTTTATCATTTAAAATACTAGATTGATAATTGACTAATAAAGAAACAACGGATTTCAGGCCGACTATATACGATTTCGGTCACATCAGCTTCCGTTTCCACTGACTATATGCATGCGCAGTAAGTCGAAATGGAAGCTGATGTGAGGGATTTTTTTTATTGCTTATAGTCGGCTTCAAAACAGTTGTTCCTTTATTAGTCAATAGTTTACATCTGTATGACGTCATAATGAATGCGCTTTGACGCCATAGTGTAGCAATGATAACATTATTCCAACATAGGATAAACGTGGTTATTGGATATTCTCGTTCAAAAATGATCACATTTATTTAATTATTATTATTTTTATCGTATATATTTGAAAGCCTCGTTCAATTGTCAACATCAATGCTCTCATAAATATTAGTATAAGTGTTTTTAAACTGATGTAATATGTCATTTACTCACACTGGCTAATGTTATTTAGTGCTCACATATGTCGTCATCTTTTATATGACTACAACCACTCTATAAGGTGAATGCATTCATGTTAAAGTCGACGTCATATTGGAAAACTCAATAACATGGGCTGCTATACTAAAATAACCATTTTGCAGTTTAAAAATACTATATAAACAATATTATTTAGACCATCGATGCTGTTAATAGAAATAATTAGTTACTCAAGTATGTGAAAAAAAAATTAACCAATTTCCAATTTCCCAAAGAAAATAGCTAAAAACGAAGTTTGTCCTATGCTGGGTTATGTTATTCATTACTCCAGTATGGCATCGAAGCGTAATGAATATGACGTCATGCGGATACACCCTAAAGTGTACATCATGAATTTCTACTTCATATATAAATCTAATTATTATAAACTTTTTTTTTCAATGACTCGTTTGTAAATATTTTAAAAATAGTATAGTTCATGATTTCATGTTTAAAATTATCAAATTTAAATATACTAAATAATTTTTGATTGTTATTTTTTTATTATTTTTTTTTATATGTGCGTGTATATATATTTTTTTATTAATTTTTTTAAATAACTTAAAAAAAAAAATTTGAAGTCAAATATATAATTTATATTATTATTATTATTTTTTATTATTATAATTTATATATAAATATTAACCTAACATAACTTTGCACTGTAATTAGCTTTCCGTTTCGTGCAAATAACTCCGGAGTGATGCAAGTGTCACATATTCAATGAAAAATAAATATTCGTTAATTTCAAGATTATAAAAGCTGTTGCAATAAGAAATAATTGAATTAAAATAAAAATATAAAACAATGTAAGATAATTAACTGAGGTGAACCTATAGGATATAAGCGCATGACGTCATATTTAATTCACTTGGACGCCATACTGAAGTAATAAATAACATTGCTCAGCATAAGACAAACTGATTTTAATTTTACTTTATTTTATTATTATTATTATTTTTTTTTTTGAGAAATCGTTAATTTTTTACAGTTAATTTTCTCACATACTTGAGATAACAATTCAACCTATTTAAACAGTTGCTACTATTAATTTTTAAATGGCGTCATAAAGTTTGGAAGTTTTAATTTAGATGATCAGTTACAAGCCCTAAATACAAAGAAGTAAAGTTCATAGTAAAAATTATCTTAAATATTGGATCATGTTTGCATATGTTAGACATAGAACTATGGATATGATTAAAATTTCATTACTTGCTTTATATTAGTCAGTTATTTTGTATGTGTTTCATTAATTATACTTACTCACATAATTTAAATATATATTTATTTAAAAAATTTACTTTGAACTTTATAAAACTATTGTTATGAAATTTTGTCTATTTTATAAATATGTTAAATGATTTTACTGTTATAAAATTATAATAAAATTATATAATTTTTGTTTTTTATTAAAACAATGTATTTTAGTTTTATTAACTATATGGTTTAATATTAATGATATCCATGACTATTTCCGTGTGTACTTCGACGTCTGAATGTTAGTTAAATGTTTTGAATACTTTCACACCATTAAATAACAACTACTAAAAGCAACACTACTTACAGGCGAAGTATTATTATTACTTTTTTTTAACTTGGCCTAAACCACGTTATTAGGATAGGGGGTGTGCGCATGACGTCATTCTGAATGATTTTCGATGCACTTATTGAGTAATGATTAATGAATAACATTGCTCAGCATATTTTCAGCTATTTTCTTTGTAAAATATCCTCTCTTTTTTTTCTTCAATATTTGATAAACAAATTCAACCTGTTAAGCATCAATGCTCTCCAATATATTGCAAAGTATTTTTAAACTGTCAAAATGAGTCATTTTCAATATTGGTCTATGTTCTTTAGCGCTCACTTATGGCGTCAACTTTACCATGAATGAAACCACCCTATAGTATCATATAATATCCTGTTATTAAAGGCGTAAAACACATACTTGTCTATAATATCCTAACATACCTAAATATCAACGTTGATTTGGCCAGAGTCATTGATTTCTATTTTATTCTACGTTCATGATATACAGCTGCGGGTTTGTGACGTCACAGCTTGCTTGTTTCCACACGCGTGGACCAGTGAGCAGTGACGTCACAAACCCGCAGCTGCCATTTCGTGAATGTAAAATAAATTAGAAATCAATGACTCTGGCCCAATCAACGTTGATATTAACCTTAATAGCTAAGTAAGTTAAAAACAAAACAAAATTAATTATAATACATCGCCTAAAATAGTGTGGCCTATAATATGATATTTTCTGACTTCAATTTCTTATTTAAATTTATTCAGACTGAATATACTTATAAGATATGTTTTTAGGGAAGTGCATGAATTGTCTTTATTTGCAAAATGTTAGGAAATTTTATATAGGCATCTCTCTCTCTCTCTCTCTCTCTCTCTCTCTCTCTCTCTCTCTCTCTCTCTCTCTCTCTCTCTCTCTCTCTCTCTCTCTCTCTCTCTCTCTCTCTCTCTCTCTCTCTCTCTCTCTCTCTTGCAAGTGGTGTCAGATTGATTAGACTAGTCTGTTGCACCAATTAATATAATTATCAATCATATGTTCAACATGCAAGTGTAACATCAGTTCAACATCAGTGTCAAATGTTTTGCTCGATTTGATTTTTAAATTAATGTAGTCAACGTCATTTTACAAAAAAAAAAAAAAAAAAAAAAAAAAAACTATTGGTAATATATTGTTAAAGCAAAATATATTGTGTTGATATTATTTCAACGTTTTGTGTCAACTAAAATCTCTATCTGATTGCATTGTACGGCCATAAGCACGTCAATACTAATCGCTTTTTTTTCTTAGTAAACAGACTTTATGATTTCTATTAAGTGTATGCATTCATGTTAAAGTCGACGCCATGTCATTGATAACTCAATAAATTGGGTGGCATAGGAAAATTACTCCTTTTGTCAGTTTAAAAACACTATGCAATAATTTTGAGTGCATTAATGCTGTAATTATGTTCAATTTGTTTTGCAAGTATGTTAGAAAAATAACAATTAAAAAAAATTTACATATTTCCCATAAAAAAATGCCTAAAACGAAGTTTGTGCTATGCTAAGCAATGTTGTTCACTACTCCAGTATGGCCTCGCAGCACATTAAACATGACATCATCCGCATACAGCCTATTACTAGCAATTTTTCATTGTTTACATACATAATATATAAAATTACTAAATGTTAGAATGAAAAAACAATAATAATTATTGTTACTTAAATCAAGAAATAAATTTAAGGCATGAAATCAGCTACTGCAGGATTGGCCTAAAATATGGTAAAGAAAGGAGAACCGAAATTTGCACAGTGATACAGTAGGCTGAGGAATCTTCAATAATAACAAATGCATACACCCTTACGTATAAACTTAATATAACAAAGCAATGTTTGATTTTATTACTCATATATCAAAATTACAAAGTTTGGTAAAATAATAATAATTTGTTATTAGATGTCAATAAATAAATATATACAACATAATTGATGCTACTTTATGTTACATAACATAAATATAATGTTGTACTTTACAACATAATGATTGATGACTTTGATTGCAGTGTCAATTATGTAACCTTCGTCATGCCAGGTAAGTTTTGTACACTGACAAAACTAATATCTAGTGTGTGAACATTTCCTTAAAATTATGTAATAGCTGAATATTTTGTAATACTATTTTAATATGCAATATATTATGCAACATGGTGTTACATGATGTATTCTTGTTAAAGTCAACCACTCAAAAACATGGGCCGCATAGGACAGTGACTCATTTTGCCAGTTTAAAAATACCAAACAATATTTTAGAAAGCTTTAATGCTGTTAATAGTTCGAATAAGCATCTCAAGTATTTGAGAAAAAAAAATTATCCGATTTCCCAAAGTAAATTGCTAAAAACAAAGTTTGTCCTATGTTGAGCATTGTAATTCATTACTCCAGTATTGCATCGAAGCGCAATAAATATGACGTCATGCGGATACACCCTGTAAGTGTAAGTGTACCGAGCTGGTATGGCCGAGTGGTGAAGGCAGCTGACTCGTAAACTCTGTATACCTCACCGAGTATAGGTTCCAGCCACTACTGGGTGCGTACGTGAAGTGTGAGAGCACAACATGTTGCACGATGCATGTTTACATGCATTCCATGAAGATCAGCACAGCATTCAGGAGTTATATGATTGATGTGATTGCACCGATCAGCCTGCCTAGACGTTTCCACGGTTTCTCGAGGCTGTCATGGCGAATCCCGGGCTGTGTACTTAGGCCGTGCCCAGCCCGTGTGTGCTTTTCCATTGATTTGGAAAGTCCTTACCAGTTCATAAGACAATGTCTTGACTGGGACTGGGATTGGTGTAGCACGATAACACAATATGGCAAGCAAGCAACAAAAAAAAAAAAAAAAAAAAAATCACGAATTTCTACTTTATATGTAGATATTTTTATATTTCATAAAATTAAAGATTATTTTTGTACTCACAATCGACTGTAAGTTTTTAAAAAAAATTGCAGTTCAAGGATTTGTGATAAAAATTATTGAAATTAAATTTAAATATATTTATTATTATTATTTTTGAGAGTGTCTGTATCATGGATATATATATATATATATATATATATATATATATATATATATATATATATATATATATATATATATATATATAGTTAAAGATAAATAAATAAATAAATAGACAAATAAATAAATAAATCAGTTGCCCAAACACCGAAGGTTGTAATATTATGACAAAGTCGCTAATTACCAAGCCGACATACGACATTTACAGGACACAAATTTTATCATTGTACTTTTGCATGTATGGGGAGGCAATGCACAACGTCGCAATATCTCACTACTTTTTCTAATTTTGTATCAGTTTTATTTGAAATGTACTACAAAGACAAAGTGCATCTGAGAGTTTGCAAGCCTCAATTGTGTCCTTAATGCAACAAAAATCAAAATAATGCATCCAGAACTCGCAACATTGTGGCTTCGTGTATATACATAATATGTCGAGTCAAAGTAAGATATCACTTTGACTGACAGCAATTAAAATGCAGTAATATGTTTTGGCACAAAAATATGAGATGAATTCTGATACGTTGTAAAGAAATATGAAATAATTAAAAAAAAATACACATAATTACAAAATGAATGCCTTTACTATCAAATTTTTTTTCGTAAATACTATGAATAATATAAAAAAACGTAATAAAAATATTTTTAATAATAAAACGCATTCATAATAGAATTTGAATTCCATGTGTGGTGTACACAAACAAATACCATTAATGTACAATAAATATTCGAATCAAGTGTTATTTTATTTATATCATTAATTGAATTGAGAGGAGGGGGAGGATATAGTTTTGATGTCATATAATATATGGGATGTGATGATATTCCCACGAGAATATCCAGTCAGATGTGAGTAATTTGCACTGTAAGTTATGATTATGTATATGTGTTATCAAGCTATTTAGTGAGTGCATGGTGCACCCACAAAAAGGTGAATGAGATGAGAGAAAACTGTAATCAGCACGTGACAATGCATGCCTGGAGCCAGCAAGCTTTAATATAACCAATCACACGATATCACGACCAGGCCAGCAACAATATTATCATATAGTAATAACATATAATATTTAGTAGAGTAAATATTCATTATTAGAGGTGGAAATAATATGAGGAGATAATTAAAGGCATAGACAACATGGAAACATTAGCATTTATATCACAAAACACTTGATGGTCTCAAAACCCAAGTGTAGCGCCGTAGCAGAGATCAGCAAATTTCAATTTATGCACCCTGCACAACATAATAAAGTTATTAAGATAAACCTATGAAATAAAAAGTTTCTAGCAATTAAATGTAGTTGAAAACACATATCTAGTATTCTTCATTAACGTAGAAAGTGACCGACTTGGACCGGAAATCACTAAAAGAGGAACTAATTTTTCACAGTGATTTTTTGTACATTATTTATCCAACAAAACAAACACTATAATTTTCAAATAAAATCAAATAGACTTAAAATGTATTTTTTTGTCCCAAAAAATGTTTTAATAATATTTTTAATTTAAAAAGTTTCTAATTGGACTAAAATTGGCTGCTAAAATATCTACAAATGCGATGTTATTTTTAAGTGCAATAACCTAAATGTCTGTCTGTCTGTCTGTCTGTCTGTCTGTCTGTCTGTCTGTCTGTCTGTCTGTCTGTCTGTCTGTCTGTCTGTCTGTCTGTCTGTCTGTCTGTCTGTCTGTCTGTCTGTCTGTCTGTCGGTCTTTCCCAGCTGTAAATAGATAAACCTATTACGTTCCACCATAAAAGAAATTATATTAAAAAAAAAACATTGTTATTACTTAAGCATCAGAATGTAATATATACTATAAAATTTCCTCTCTCTATTTGAATTGATTTAAAATATGATGTTGTTAAGTTACAAAATATTTTTATTCTCTCTCTGATACGGTGCTTAATAATAGTCTCTATTGATCCAGGCAGTTGATAGTAACATTTAGTTACAAGCATCGGGCTTGCAAAACTATTTACAATAATTGATGTAATAGGATATAACTAAAACTTTAAGAAAATAGGTTTAATTTTTATTATAATAAAAATAATAATATAATTTATTATTATTGTTTATTAAATATCTTTAAAAAAAACAATTAATAATTTTATTATTTTAAAATAATTTATATTGTTAAATATATTATTTTTATATTATTAAATTAAATTTATTTTTATAGTAAAAAACATTAACTAATAATAAAAAGACTCGAAAAATAAAATAGCATTTGCTTTCAAATTTTATTTTCATTATGTTATTACGTTTGTTTATTTCATATAATAATATGTCCTTGGTTCAAAGCTGTACTCGTGTCTTTTGAACAGAAATAAATCATCTGTCCGTTCTGTTGTATTTTATATATTTATAGCAAGTCAATGGTAACTGAACCAACTGCCTTGATTCATCAATATCTACAAATGCAATGTTATTTTTAAGTGCAATAACCTAAATGTCTGTCTGTCTGTCTGTCTGTCTGTCTGTCTGTCTGTCTGTCTGTCTGTCTGTCTGTCTGTCTGTCTGTCTGTCTGTCTGTCTGTCTGTCTGTCTGTCTGTCTGTCTGTCTGTCTGTCTGTCTGTCTGTCTGTCTGTCTGTCTGTCTGTCTGTCTGTCTGTCTGTCTGTCTGTCTGTCTGTCTGTCTGTCTGTCTGTCTGTCTGTCTGTCTATACATCTATACATGTATATATATGTCTGTCTATACATCTATATAGTATGTATACGCATGACGTCATATTTAAAGTACTTGGCTGCCATACTGATGTAATGAGTAACATTGCTCAGCAAAGGACAATACGATACGATGTGTATTGTATACGATTGAAGGAAAGAGAGAAATAAAGAAATTTTGAATTTTGAATTTTTTGAATTTTTGACTTTTTCTTTTGTGAAATCCGTTAATTTTTTGGTTATTGTTTTTTTTTTTTTCTCACAAACTTGAAATACTAATTTAACGTGTTAACAACACTAATGCTCTCAAAAATATTGCTTAATATTGTTTTTTTTTAAGTGGTAAAATGAGTTATATTCCTATGCGTAGCATGTTTTTGAATGATCCAACATGGCGTCGACTTTAACATGAATGCATATACGTAGCAAGAATCAAAGGAACGTTGGAGTGAAGGACGATTGTGAATTGACAAACTTTATTTTGGGGGGGGGGGGAGGGTTTCGGGGGAACTATGGTATTGATTCTGGAATAAAATATAATTAATAAAATGATACTATATTATGTATCGTGCTCTTCCCACTAAATCTGCTTCGTTCGGCCATGTTATAGAATGCAAACGTATCACTTGTTGTGTAAGGAGTTGTAGAAGCATTTCTAACCGTGTTTTAAACCAAGCTATTAAAAAAAAAAAAAAAAAAAAAGAGCTTTAAAGAATTATTAAAATACGATATTTTCTTTCTACAATTTCTTATTTAGCTTCACTCAGCTTGAATACTGTTCAATTTTTCTTTAAAAATGTGTGAATCAAAATCTGAAACATATTGATGTGCAAAAAATCAGAATATTAGACATTTATCTCTGGTATCTAGACCCTATCTCTGATAGTATACTTTCTATTGTATTTGTTATTTAAATTATATATTAATAAAAATATTAGTATAATTTGTAAATAATAAAATAATATTTTAAATTATTTTATTAACTTTTTCATAATAATAATTTAATAATAAGTTTTTTTAAGAACAATAATTATGCAATTTTGGTTTTCATTATTATAGTTTTTTATTTTATAGAATGCATTTGTTTTGAAAACTTAAAACTTCAAATCGAATAAAATTTACTTGTAAATACGCCCAGTTTTGAATTTTTTAAAGAAGAGGTGAGCGTGAAATTAGATGATGCAAGATTTGATACAAACCTTGTAGTGAAAAGAGAATACACGTCTCTCTCTCTCTCTCTCTCTCTCTCTCTCTCTCTCTCTCTCTCTCTCTCTCTCTCTCTCTCTCTCTCTCTCTCTGTCTCTGTCTCTGTCTCTGTCTCTGTCTCTGTCTCTGTCTCTGTCTCTCTCTTACTCTTTTCTCTACAAGTTCCAGCAACAATACAAGTCAATATTTAAACCTTAAGGGAGTAGGATACCGACGTTATATCTCAAAAACTAGAAGTGTTTGGGGTCTAAATTTGATGTCATTGTGTAGCTAAGGGTCACACCTAGCTGTGATAAAAATTTCATGATATTTGACCGTCCCGAAAAAAAGAAAAAAAAATATTGAAATTAACATTAAGTTTAAAATTTCAAAAAATCATATAAAATTAATTTGTACGGCTCCCTCCTCTCCAACATCATTTTACTGCTCTTATAAAGTCAGCTATATATAATATTATTCTTTATACTATGAAATAAATATTTTATTTTATTTAGATCTCTTAATCGTTCAATATTTGTTATATTGTAACAATTTTGTTATTTTACATATCAAAAATTACAGTATTTATTTATCTAGCTGACAGATAGCATCAATGATAAATTTACAAATTAATATGCATTAAAATTATATAAGTGGAGCAAAAATATTAAATAGTATACAAGAAGAAAATAAAAATTAATAATAATAATATCAATAAATTATATATATATATATATATATATATATATATATATATATATATATATATATATATATATATATATATATAAAGCAATATTTAAAAAATAAGGTAGCTGACCTACAGTGACCGACTGATATCTCGATCACAAGACGGTCGACAAATATAATATTAACACAGCGTAAACAAGAAATGGTACCTAAAAAATTAACTACGTCAAACATGTGACAAAAATTTCAAAAATTTGAATTATTCAACTTTTAAATTTACATGCAAATATAGTAATCCAAATTTGAGTTGAAAATTGTCATTCCAATTAGAAACTGTTTTAAAATTAAAAATACTATTATACCTTTTTCCGAGATTTGACTCAAATGTTGTAAAGACAAAAAATCTTAACATTTCCGGTTAGGCTGAGGTATCTTCTAAAAAGAATGAAAAAAATGAAAGTTATAGATTTTATAATTTGTTTATTGAAAGTTTTAGTCTTATAAAAGTCCATGTCAATTTCAATCATTATTTTCTCTCTTATCTGATGGTCATAGGTTCTGAAAAGTTTATCATACGTAGCTGTTCCAGGGTATCTTTTAGTGGGTAGTTCTGACTTGGTTGGGCAGCTCTGAAAGATTTTGAGCAGTTCGAAAGCAAAATTTGGGCAGTTGACATTTTAGAAGTAAAGGTAAACAGGTCATTTTGAAAACCAGAAATTTTTTAATTTTATGACAAATTAAGCTGTTTCAGAATATTTTTATTGTTAAAAGTGTTAAATCGTGCCAGTTACCCAGGTGTTCATTTTCACTGTTTTTTCTCTTGTTTTTTCTACGCACAAATTTGCATTATATTAAATATTTCCTATACTTCTATTTAGAAAGGAAAAAAAAAAAAATTTGGAAAATTCACAAATGTGTATATCAGAATTTACAATACTCAATTTGCCTTATTCTCCTTTCAACTTTGTTTCCCAACATAAGAAAATATTAAATATTAAAATAATAATAATAATAATTGATTATAATTTATAAAATTGAGTTAAAAATAATGACAGCATATATGCACGCAAAATGCCTAATAAAATTGAACTCTAACCGTGCTTTTTTTTATAAAAATATTGCTGATTTTTCTGGTTATAAGTACTATTAGGATACTTTTTTTTCTTTATTTATTTATTTATTTATTTTTTTCAGAATGATAAACTTAACATATTCAAGAGTAAAGTTAAGTCAATCGCACTGGCATGAGGATCATTATATATTAGTTTTATGTTAATTTGCAACCTGGCTTAACACGTTAAATTAAGAGGTTAAAAAAAATCATTCAGAATTACTAAAACACTTTAAATCGAAAACCACAATAATAAAAAGCACAACTCCAAAACTATGTAGGACGTGAACGAGCCTCAGTTAAAGGAACGAAGTGAAAAATGTTCTCAAAGTAGATTCCAAACGAGAATCTGAACTGTGTGGATCATGAAGGTTTGGATTCCAGCAGAAATTTCAGTTTCTCATCCTTGACCATTCGAATATGGTAATGGTAATAATATGTCATTTTTAACCATATTTTAAAAATTAAGCTTCATGGAACTACAATTTTTGGCGCAACATTACCCTTTACTTAAAGTCAACTTTGCGCATTGATTTTGCAAATCGTTATTCCTTTGACTGATTAAGCTCGCTCACGTCCTAAATAATATTTGACATGTGCCTTTACTTTATGTTAATTTAACTTGTGCTTTAGTGATTTTGAAGAAAGCAATTCAAAATTAACATGAAACTAATAATGACTCTTGCCAGTAATCGACCTTATGACCCTTTACTAGTGACAAAGTGTCATTATGTGAGCCTAATTTTTTAAAAAGAAATATTTATCAATATATTTTTTAAAAAAATTGAACTATAGAAATTTTATAATACCTGATCAAAGAAATATAAAGTTATAATATGTATAGAGCGAGAGTTATCAAAATTATATTAGTTTTTAAACAAACCCAATGGACAATGGACTACTTAATCCATTTCGTATGGAAAATCGTTATCATGAATACGTTACATATTAATATTAAAAAAAAATGTTTGCAAGTGGTTTATTATTTATTACAATATTACATTGTGTTTGAAAAAATTAAAAATAATTCAATTTCACGATTGGAGCTCTTGAAGTATTTAAAGTATAAGTGCAATAATTTATTTGAAAGCAGTAACTATCTTACCTTATATTCAAACAAAAATAATAATAATAAACCTAATGTTTTTTTATTTTTATATTATAATAGCTTATAATTTAATTTTTAAGTTGTTTTACTGTATTAATTATTAAAAAAGTGACAGACTTGCAGGGACAATATTTCCAATCAAATACAAAAATACCCTCACCAAATCGCTACGAATCAATCACGTGACTACCTGAAAAAAAATCGCGCCTGCGGCGGGCTCCCCGCCCCCCCCCCCCTCAATCGTTTGTAGACTTTCACAGGATTTGGGCAATTCTGAATTTTCCTTAAAAGATACCCTGGCTGTTACTATTAACTTTCAAATGGGATCATAAATTATAGAAGTTTTCTTTTTAGATTTTAAGTTACAAGCCATCGATATATAAAAGCCTTACAGTTGATAGTAATAACAATCTGAAATATAAATATAATCAAGTTTGCAAATGTTTGACACAACGAAGCTACAGTAACATGAGATTGCTATTAATATATGCTATCTTAATACAAGTCCACTTAATCATAATAATTATTCCCTTAAATTATTAATTTTTTTTTTTTAGCTATGGACCGCATAGGACAATGACTCATTTTGCCAGTTCAAAAATACTAAGCAATATTTTTGAGAGCATTGATGTTGTTAATACGTTGAATTGGTATCTCAAGTATGTGAGAAAATAATAATAACCAAAAATTAAACAATGTCCCAAAGACAATAGCTAAGAACGAATTTGTCCTTTGCTGGGCTATGTTAGTCATTACTCCAGTATGGCATTGAAGCGCAATAAATATGACGTCATGTGCATACGCCCTAAAAGTGTACATCATGTATTTCTGCTTCATTTGTAATTAGTATAGTAATTAAAAAAATAATTTTAACCTATAATCGACTCTAGTTTTTTACAAATTTTAGTTCATGCATGGTTCTGTGTTTAAAAATATTAATCTTAAAGCCACAGACCACATATAACAACATGTGCTTTTTAATGAATAAACACAAAATAGTATCTTCAAAACTGATGACAATTTTTACCAGAATGTTAATGTAGCCCCACGAGAGAGCGTGAAAAAACTGTAAAGTATGCAATTTAAGTGACTGTTCATGTTATGACACAAAAATTAGTATGAAAATGTTGTGCGTGTTGCATAAATCGAAATTTCTGATCACTGCTATGAAGCTACAGTTGGGTTTTGAGACAAACTAAAAGTTATTTATGTAAGTCCCATCAAGTGTTTTGTAATATAAATGCTTATGTTTTTCTCTGGTCTTTCCTTTAAGCTGTACTTTTTTATTTTGTAATAAAAATAACTATATATGCTCATAACTTGTGTTTGGCTATAGAGATATGACAACTAGTATTTCTTTAGCTTCTCCGTATAAACTTTTATAGAATATTATACTATTTTGTATATACTTCTTTTAAGTAGAGTCGTTATTAAAGGAAAATACATCAAAGGAGAGAGAGAGAGAGAGAGAGACAGACAGAGAGAAACAGAGAGAAACAGAGAGAGAGAGAGAGAGAATGGATTTTTCCAATATGCTTATATTTTGTATTCACAATTCGTAAATGTATATTGATCGTTTACTTATCGTATCGACAAAGAGAATAACTTACGTAATGCATAATTATTACTATTATATATACACGTAAATATTTTTCTTTCTTTATACATTATTATTATTATTTTCTTATTATAATTCAAACTTCTTTATTTCCTTTCTCTCTCCTACAATCAGTATACAAAAACAGTGCTACATCTGCCAAGGTTCACATCTACAAAACATACACATTTAGAAACAATCGTCAAACTTACATACTAAAAAAAAAAAATGCAATTTTTAAAATCATCACTTTATATAAATGACATAGTGAGTGACAGTGTGTGGATGGCACAGTCATCGCGTTGTCTGAACCGGTTCCCGTTGGATCACCGAAGTTGAGCAACGTCGAGCGTGATCATTACTTGGATGGGTGAAACCATACAAAGACTGGCGGCGTGGCTGTGCTGGCAATTTGAACACTGCTTGTTAACGCGAGTGCTGTCAACTCTTGGTTTTCCGAGAGTCAGTGGTCCGGGTTGCACAGATCTGGTAGTCGAGCCCAGAAGAGTGTGATAACGGGTTGAGCCTGAGGTCTGGTAAGCCTCAGATCATACAATAAAGCCCATACTGATGAAAAGGTTAAATCCCGGCCTACACCGAAAGGTATTATGGCGCCATGATACTTACCTTTTACCTTTATATAGAAAAAATATAATTATTTATTATATATTGATAAATAAAGCATTTAAATTTTTTAATAAAATGCTTACGTTTTTTTTCTGTATTATTATTATTATTATTATTATTTTTTTTTACTTCTGTGTAAAATTTATAAATTCAAAATAAAAATACATTAAAAAGTAAAATATTAACTGTAGGCTTTTACTCTATAGGGCGCGGACTTGGTTTGTTTGAAATAAAAAATTCCATTGATGTTTTCTGTTGGGGTTAGATGTAAGAAAGGGCCAGACATTTATTCAGGCTCGCTCTTAAAAAAAAAAATAATAATAATAAAAAAAATTATGCATTTTTTGAATAAAGACCATTATTAATTAATTATTATTTTTACTTTGACTCACGGTCAGGTCCAGAGCCAGGTCTGCTAGTTCGCCGCGATTGCATTATAATAAAACATTATAATAATTTTATTTGTAGAGTGCATGTCATAAAAATCTCATAAACAAATTGAGGTATTTTAAGTAAATTCCCACTGAAAAGGGGGTGTGGCATCAAAAAATTTTCGGCTGCGGCGCTGTTTTGGGGAGCCTCGTCCCCAACCCCCCTTCGTTCGCGGGCCCTTTTGTAATATCACGGAAACGGGCCTTTTCCTCACAGGCCGACCCTGCTTTGACTAGACTTGTTGTGAGGTACTCTGGCTGTTTCCCGACTTTTTATTTATTTATTAGACATATATATAGGACATAGGTAGTTTGCAGTAACATTTCACATATGTATCAATGTTAGAAGGGCGATAACCCCTTCTATAGGCACTGTAGGGTGGTTTCATTCATGTTAAAGTCGACGTCATAAGTGAGTATACTAAATAACATGGGTCAGTATAGGAAAATGACACATTTTGCCAGTTTAAAAATACTTCGTAAATTCGTAATATTTTTGAGAGAATTGATGCTATTAACAAGTTGAATAAGGTTTTCAAATATGCTAGAAAAATAATAATGACAAAAAAATGGCTTATTTTTTGAAGACACTAGCGAAATCCCACGTGTGTCCTATGCTGAGCAATGTGATTTATTGCTCAAATATGGCATCGAAGCGCATTTATTATGACGTCATGCGCACACAACCTATAGCTATAACCTCTGCATTGCAGTTTGACTGTAGGAGACTTTAAATAAATAACTGTTGTATTTTGAATGTTAAAATAAATGTATACAGATTTGAGATTGCAATATCTTATTATTAAAGGCGTAGAACACCTTGAACAAAAAAAGTTGTGTAGTATCCTAACAAACCTGAAAATCAACGTTGATTTGGCCGCAGTCATTGATTTCTATTTTATTTTCCATTCACAAAATGCCACTGGTGGTCACTGACGTCACAGCTCGCCAGGTTTACGCGCGCGAAAAACAAGAGCGCTGTGACGTCAGTGACCGCAAGAGGCATTTTGTGAATGGAAAATAAATTAGAAATCAATGACTTCGGTCAAATCAACGTTGATTTTCAGGTTTGTTAGGATGTTACGCAACTTTTTTGTTCAAGGTGTTCTACGCCTTTAATATCATAATACTTATATTTAGGAGTTAATCGTTACTTTTTCCTTTTCATTAATCTATTAACTGCCCATGGTTTCCACGGTTTCTTTAGACTATTGTGACAAATGCAGGACTAAGTAAAATAATATTCTGCACGTATAATATATGTTAATTTCATAATTAAATTATAATTCAATTAGAGATAAATTTTAAAATAATTTTTCTTATTCATCCTAAAAGTTATGCAACCAGTTGCGAACATATGTTAAACAAATTGCCTACTTCAACTTTATACAGGGGTGCTACAGTTCGGGCTGACTTGGTTTACTGTCTGTCTGTCTGTCTGTCTGTCTGTCTGTCTGTCTGTCTGTCTGTCTGTCTGTCTGTCTGTCTGTCTGTCTGTCTGTCTGTCTGTCTGTCTGTCTGTCTGTCTGTCTGTCTGTCTGTCTGTCTGTCTGTCTGTCTGTCTGTCTGTCTGTCTGTCTGTCTGTCTGTCTGTCTAATGTTTAAAAATTGTAATTAATCTTGAAAAAGAGCAAAACTAAATGAGGAAATTAGCCTGAATCGATCTATAGGCCTATACAAATTTATATTTTTTTTACTTTTCAATATTTTTAATTCATTTTTAAAAATTACAAAATGACGTCATGGTCGGTAACTTATGCATGTGAAATTCAGGACGATGAGACGAATGAATGATGAATGAATGATGGACGAATGAGATTCAGGACGATGTCATCTTTTAAATTCCACTTATTTTTTTATATATGATATCCATTATATATATATATATATATATATATATATATATATATATATATATATATATATATATATATATATATATATATATATATATATATATATATATATATATTCGTTGTGATTGATTTAAATTAGTTATAAAATAAGGTCATTTTGATAAATAAAACATAAAAATATATTATAATTTAAATTAAGATTTTATTATTATTATTATTAAAATTTCTCATATATAAAAAAAAAACTTACAAAAATGATATTATTAATTAATTATTGAAGAACAAAAATGGTTTTAGAACAATAATTTGAACCAAACTTAAAAAAAAAAAAAAAAAATGTTGTACTGACTCAACTTTTAGTGTTTTTCCACTTTGATTACCAGATATTTTTGTTATCTATCTAATATCTACTATCTATGTCTTTTTTTAACAATTATTTTTATTTAAACTTGAAATATAAAATAATTTTCATGACTATCAAGTAGTAATGTAAATATTTAATGCATTGTGTATAAAATATTATGAACCAACCGATAAGGCTATGCCTTGGTTGGATTTTGTAAAAATTGAGTTTAAAATAATAAAAAAAAAAAAAAAATCAATTATCTAATATAACAATAATATTGTTATCTCAATGTTATCTTAATAGAATGAAATTATATTAACAATTACATAAATAGTAATTTTTAATGCTTATGATTTAAAAATACACAAATCGCCATTTAAAAAAATATATTTAGGCATGTTTTTTTTTTTTTTTTTAATTTTTTGACAACAATGCTAAGACCAATATCTAGAAATTAACTCCAATGAGTTTGATATCATTTGAATAAAAATGATACAATTAAATCAATTTTAAGAAGAAAATATATGCCAATTAGGATCAATAATAAAGAAAAGGATATAATCAGCAGCACTGTCCTTACTTACCACAGTTATAGTAGTTGTAATGAGATTATCAATCAAAGAAGATATTTACTTGAGTACATCACAGTACAGTACAAGACTACACACTGCTCAGTGATGTGCTCAAATAAATCTCTTCTATATTGATTTGTATACAAGTTAGCAGCTTCAGTAGCCAGTTCAATGTAATCAGCTGGTCACCAGGATTACATTGAACTGGCTATTGAAGCTGCTTACTTGTATACAAATAAATATAAAAGAGATTTACTTGATTGACAATGTCATTACAAAGACGACAAAAAAAAAAAAAAAAAAAAACGACATTATAACTAAACTGTGTGCCACGTGACACCTCGACCATTGCTAATTGTATTCTTTTCTTTATTATTGATCCTTACTGCAACGTTTTCTTCCTTAAATTAATTTTACAATGCAAAGAGGGGACTAAAAAATGAAGTTAAATCAAATCATAGCTATCATGTAACATTATAATACCTGTAGGATAACAAGCATGCAACGTGACGGCATTCTTACAACTCCTACCTAACGTCCACTTCATAATAGTTATAATCTTTTCCATGATAGAAGCATCCTCAGGATCAAAGAACCCCTCCACACCCAAGTGACTGTACTTGTCCTTGCCTAATATCTTAGTTAACAACTTACAGGAGTTCTCCAGAGCTTGGATCAAATCAATAATATCTGATTTATCACGTCCCTTCACGACAAGACCGTACACGATTTCTCTAGGGTATTTACATTCATAACGATATACCCCACCTTTCTTCAGTTTGGCTTGTTTGAAGTCTTGTAAGAAACAGAACTTGGTGTTGAGGTCCGTCATCGTGGCGTCCAAGTGTGGGCCCTCGCTGGCTAGGAATACTCGAGCGGTGTCTTGTTCAAGGTCTTTCAGGTTGGAGTTCATGTGAACTTGGTGGGTGAGGTAGTTCATACCTGGCTCGTCCTCCCATACCTGGTAAGTAAATAATATTTAGGTAAAGAAGCAAAGAATCAATATCAATCAATCAAATACTGAAACTCAATAAGAAATAAATGAGCAAACTAATAAAATTTTGTCTTTACTGTCAACTTGCATTATCAGCACACACACACACACACACACACACACACACACACACACACACACACACACACACACACACACACACACACACACAAAAGAATATATTATATATATATATATATATATATATTATATATATATATATATATATATATATATATATATATATATATATATATATATATATATATATATATATATATATATATATATATATATATATAAAATACTTGGTAGAGATTAGAGCACGTTGACTTGAAAATTAATAAAACGCTCGGTCAGTTAGCAGATGTGGTGTGAGCCATCTCTAGCTGTACAGAGCTCTCTGCCAAGCCTTACTAATGAGTCCTAGGTAAAGGACAAAACTGGTCTAAGGCCAAGAGTAAGTCTGATGCTGTTTTATAGTGTTGTGCCTTGGATGTAATGTGAGAACGTGAGATGTTAGGCACATCATATTTTACATTGACACGTATACCCTCATCCCTAGAATATTTGCATCCCTAGTACTTACTTTCTCCAACTTGTAGACTGTAATCTTGATTCCAGTATCCAAGAATGTCTTCCTTAGACAGGTGAATACGTCTCTCCAAGCTAACTGGTCACGTCCACAACCAATGAGAGGCATCGCGAGGTTGGTCACTCCATGTTGTAGACATAGCTCCTTCAGTTTGACCACTGATTGCTCTAGACTGTCCAGTAAATGCTTGCTGTAACTGAAGTTCTTGGTCACCAGGTAGTAGATGTAGCGCTGGGGGTTCTCTGCGGGGTCCCCTAACACTGCTACCTCACCTGTCTTGCAGCGTTGGTTCAGCAGCTCACCTGTGTGCATTGAAATCATAACTTTATAATTTGTTAAATCCCTTGTCAACTTACTTTTTGTCATCTAGAATACTAGATTGATAATTACCATACCTTATTATCCATGAATTAGACACCAACACATTGATTTTGTATTTATTTTCAATTTGATTGTTATTTCACGTATCTGACGTCTCAATGTACCGCCGCCAATCACAGTCACCGCTTTGGTCATGTGATAAATTTAAGCCCCTCCCTCAAGTTCTTTGCCCCTATCATGACCCCATCGTTACATTGTGATGTCAGATGCGTGAAATAAGCGTTAAAATAAAAATAAATACAAAATCAACGTTTTGGAGTCTAATTCATGGATAATAAGGTATGGTAATTATCAATCTAGTATTCTAAATGATAAAAAAATAAGCTGACAAAAGTTGTAAAATATGAGTTTCTTGACAAAATGTGCCTTAATTTCCAAATTCCGCAACTAATTATTGTACATACATACATACATACATACATACATACATACATACATACACATACATACATACATACATACATACATACATACATACATACATACATACATACATACATACATACATACATACATACATACATACATACATACATACATACATACATACATACATACATACATACATACATACATACATACATACATACATACATACATACATACATACATACATACATACATACATACATACATACATACATACATACATACATACATACATACATACATACATACATACATACATACATACATACATACATACATACATACATACATACATACATACATACATACATACATACATACATACATACATACATACATACATACATACATACATACATACATACATACATACATACATACATACATACATACATACATACATACATACATACATACATACATACATACATACATACATACATACATACATACATACATACATACATACATACATACATACATACATACATACATACATACATACATACATACATACATACATACATACATACATACATACATACATACATACATACATACATACATACATACATACATACATACATACATACATACATACATACATACATACATACATACATACATACATACATACATACATACATACATACATACATACATACATACATACATACATACATACATACATACATACATACATACATACATACATACATACATACATACATACATACATACATACATACATACATACATACATACATACATACATACATACATACATACATACATACATACATACATACATACATACATACATACATACATACATACATACATACATACATACATACATACATACATACATACATACATACATACATACATACATACATACATACATACATACATACATACATACATACATACATACATACATACATACATACATACATACATACATACATACATACATACATACATACATACATACATACATACATACATACATACATACATACATACATACATACATACATACATACATACATACATACATACATACATACATACATACATACATACATACATACATACATACATACATACATACATACATACATACATACATACATACATACATACATACATACATACATACATACATACATACATACATACATACATACATACATACATACATACATACATACATACATACATACATACATACATACATACATACATACATACATACATACATACATACATACATACATACATACATACATACATACATACATACATACATACATACATACATACATACATACATACATACATACATACATACATACATACATACATACATACATACATACATACATACATACATACATACATACATACATACATACATACATACATACATACATACATACATACATACATACATATCGAGGGTGCTCCGCTATAATGTCCTAAGTCCATTTGACCTTGAAAAATATTTTTTGCTGCAAATGACCTGAAATGGATAAATCCAAAATTTGGGGTTGATCCGACGATTTTTTATTTTTCAAGGTCAAGTGGACTTAGGACATTATAACGGAGCACCCTCGATATACAGTAGGGAGCAGGTAAAATGTTAACAAAGGAAATATAGCTCCACAAAATTACAATAGCAAGGTGTGTCTACTTCTGCATTCTCCGCCTTCTCAGGCTAGTTGTCATTGCAGTGGTCAACGACATAAATATAAGCACACCTCCTTGACTATGCACATCCTCTCTCTCTCTCTCTCTCTGTCTCTCTCTGTCTCTCTCTCTCTCTCTCTCTCTCTCTCTCTCTCTCTCTCTCTCTCTCTCTCTCTCTCTCTCTCTCTCTCTCAGAATCAGAGTATTATGCTTGCTTGCTGCCGACCAGCCGTCTGGAGCACGCACCACGTCTCTCTCTCACTCTCAGAATAAATAATACGCTTGCCTGCTTGTCCAACGTGCACCATCTCTCTCTTTCTATGATATCGCTTACTATTGTTTTTTTTCTGGAGAAAAAGCAAACAAGTTTAGAGGAAGCATATTATAATAAATATTTTGTTTGAACGAGAAATTAGAGAGAGAACAACACATGGCAGGTCTAGCAGGCAGGTTTAATATTTTGGTTCTTAAAGAAAGCAAGAGAGAGAGAGAGAGAGAGAGAGAGAGAGAGAGAGATGCACCAGACGCGTGTTCGGCGAGCAAGCAAGCACCGATTCTTAATAAAGAGAGAGAAGGTGTGCATAGTCAAGTAGGTGTGCGTATATTTATGTCATTGGCCACTGCAATCACAACCAGTCTGAGAAGGCGGAGAAATGCAGCAGCAGACACCCTTTGCTATTGTAATAATTTCGTGGACCAATAGTGTCTCTTTAACAATTTTTAAGCTCTGTACTGTACATACATACATACACACACACACACACACACACACACACACACACACACACACACACACACACACACACACACACACACACATACACACATACACACATACATACATACATATCATTACGCTATAATCCCTTTCGGGGTAAGCCAACAACATAGATGGTTTTTATCCTGACCCAAGATACTACATACAAGATAAGGACACGCTCGACCAAATTGGGCCGCCGCGAAATTCAAAATGAGCCTTTAACTTGTAAGCCAATCAGCGCCCGAGTTGAACGTCACGTGATCAATATTGACCAATCACAATGCCGCTAAAATTTACATGGGACCAGTTGGTGTCGCTATCTTGTATGTAGTATCTTGCCTGACCCAGTGATAGACCTCCACAACTTCCTATCCTGACATACTTCACTTGCTTCCTCCAGTCTCATACATTGTTTCATACATTCCCTTTTGCATTTCATACTGCGTACATTCTTATTTTTCAAATATCTTCCAACCACCTCAGACCATGATGTTTTAGGCCTGCCTCTATCTCTCCTTCCATCCACTCTACTTAATTAATACTTGTTAATTATAAACCAGTACCTAAGCGATGAAATCTCCTCCTAAACTCGACAGCAATCCCTTGCCCCATCAGCATATCCTCTGCCACACAGTGGACCAGGGAGTGGGAGGGAGGAGCGTGGAACAAGTCGTTGGGTATCTCTTCTATGAAGCCACATTTGTCATCTGGAATCAACAAATATATACAGGTCAGTTAGGATAGCAAAGTCAGGGGCTTTGTAAAGCTACCCCTGATATAGGTCATCATTTCAAACAGAACAATTTGTTCACAATTCAAATTCAAAATATCGATCTTGTTGCGAAAAAAAGGGGTATCTCGTATTTGGTCAGGGGAAGCAAAAGGCCTATCTCGTTTTCTGTCAGCATAAGCAAAAGGTCTATCTCGTTCCTGAACGTTATGGAGATGGCGCTCGAGATAGACCTTTTGCTTCTACTGACAAAAAAAAACGAGATAGGCTTTTTGCTTCCCCTGACCAAATACGAGATATCCCTTTTTTTCGCAACAAGATCGATATTTTGAATTTGAATTGTGAACAAATTGTCCTGTTTGAAATGATGACCTATATCAGGGGTAGCTTTACAAAGCCCCTGACTTTGCTATCCTAACTGACCTGTATATATTTGTTGATTCCAGATGACAAATGTGGCTTCATAGAAGAGATACCCAACGACTTGTTCCACGCTCCTCCCTCCCACTCCCTGGTCCACTGTGTGGCAGAGGATATGCTGATGGGGCAAGGGATTGCTGTCGAGTTTAGGAGGAGATTTCATCGCTTAGGTACTGGTTTGTAATTAACAGAGGACATAAAATAGTAGACGTTGAAAAAGTAGGTTTAATGAGAAAAAAAACAAAGTGACAGCCCAACAATACTAACAAAATGCTGGCAGACGACTTTGTGTTCCTGTCTACATTTAGCATGCTTTCTTATGGGGCAATGAAGCAGCTGTAACTCGAATTAGAATTATTTCTCGGAGTTGAAATTTTTTACTGTAGCTTACGGAGATTCAAAACTTTTGTTTTCCTGGATTTCAAGTAAGTTGGTTACAAATTATTTAGTATTGTTTATTTATTAGTATTGTTGAGCTGTCAGTTTGTTTATTTTCTCATTAAACCACTTTTCCAACATCTGCTATTAAAATATTTTATGGTAGAGACTCAGTTGTTAACAGCTGGTATGAGTTTTCTTAGAAGTATGTGCGGTAAAACAAGATCTAGTATTTCTCATTTAAATTTCTCTGAAATCGGTGGAGTAGTTTTCTTAAAAATCACAAAAAAAAAACGCGTTTGTACCCATAAGCGTAATATGCATTTTATATACAGAAATAAAAAACTAAATTTTTTGAGTGTAAGCAAACTCAAATTGATAGTTAAAAAAATTTTATATGAAATTATAATATTAAATTACTACAAAAAAGAAAGAGAGAGAGAGAAAGGAAAGGAAAGGAAAGGAAAGGAAAGGAAAGGAAAGGAAAGGAGAGGAGAGGAGAGGAGAG